>JAIXMQ010000029.1:0-372087 GCA_025716855.1 Pilaira anomala
TCACCTCTTGCAAGGTAATTCAGAATAAGACCACCACCCTAAAAAAAAAAAGAAGCAAATATGAATATATAAATATATATATATATATTTTTTTTACTTTACCATACTGTGACCCATTAGAAAGAGTGGAATATTTTCCCGTTTTGACTTTAAAACAGCGTCATCGATATCTTTTAAAGCAGTGTCATAACTTTTTTATAGTAAATTATTAATCTCGACTAGTCCATAAATATAATATACAGAAACTTACCCCTGGTTGTTACCAAATTGAGTAGACTTTTTACCAGTTTCTCCCCAACCACGTTGATCATAACCGTAACATTCAATTCCTTGACTGACAAAGACAGAAAACATTCTATCATATCTAGCAATATGTTCACCAAAACCATGAATCATTCTAAGTGTAACATGAGTATGATGAAATCAAATATACATTTTTAAAACTTACACAACTGTTGCATTTGGTGTAGAAGAAGTCTTCCAAGTCTTTGTGAAAATATCATTTCCGTCGGTAGTTTTAATCCACTTATCTTCAATTGTAACGCCAGACATGTTGAAATAAAAATAATTATTAAAAAGAAAAAAAAAAAAAAAAGGGGAAAAGAAGAATTACAAAAAAAATAAGCTAGCGTATTTAAATTTTTCACGGTGATTTAAATGGTTGCTGTTGTTGGTGTTTCACTGTCACATGCATGACAAGTTTTTTTTTTTTTTTTTTTTGCAAGTGTTTTAAATGATAAAAATAACCGAGTTTCTGTTATGCATTATCTTTTTTATATATATGTATATATATATATATAATTCCTTCTTTTTTTTTTTCGTTTGTTATTGTTTAAAAGTTGTGTGTGAAAAAAAAAAAAAGTGAGAGAGAAAAAAGAAAAACAAATAAAATGGTTACACGTTAAATTACTTTAAATATCTTTTTACACTTTACAAATAGATGTTGAACTCAAAAAAGAAAAAAAATTGTCGTAAATGTCAAAATAATACGCGTAGTTTAATCCCTTGAAATATAGAATAAAGAGTTATAATAATACATTACAATAGTAAAAGAAAAAAAGAAAAAAAAAGAAAAAAAAAAAGACGATGTAAACAAAGTCATGTTACTCTGTTTGTACACTCATCTCCTTTATTGTTATTATCTTCCCCTTCTCTCTCTCTCTTTTTTTTTTTCTTTCTTTTTCTTTCTTTTTTTTTTTATAAATCCCCTCTCTCTCTCTCTCTCTCTCTCTCTCTCTTTAAATCATGTCAGAAATTCGTGTTCAACCACGTAGCGTGTACGAACACCATGTATGCACAACTCATCCAAACGTCACAATTCATTGGACATTTTCCATAAAGAAAAAGACGATTTGTTTTGGTCTTTACTTTAAACCTGCAAGTAGTACACGTGCTTCAATAGACGAATCCAAACAAATCAAAAAGAAACGTACACCTGAAGAAGATAGTAGACAAAGTAGTCATCATTATAATTCAGATACAGAAGATACTACTACTACTACTACTACAAGCAATCATAGAAAACTTTCTTCTTCAGCAACAACTTCCATTTATTCTCGTAATCGTAGAAAGTCGTCAGGTGCCTCTGTCATTAACTTGATAGATAATGATTTTACTGAAATCATTCCCCTTGATCAAGTCAATAGTTCAAAAGAAGCCATCATAGGTTCTTATCTCGCACAGGAACCTGGAAATTATATCTTGTTATTTGGTAACTAAAAAAGAAAAAAAAAAGTTGTCAATTTCTTTCTATATATAGTTAATAAAATGTTTACATTAGATAATATGTTTTCGAGAAATACATCAAAATTCCTTAAATTAGACGTAACAACGGATGAAACGTCTGATGAAGCATTGGTTCTTAATGATGAAATGAATGGTTGGCTATTAAAAAAAAGGAGAAAAAGAATGCAAGGTATACTTTTATATTATAGGAGTAGAGAATAAGATATATATATATGTATTTATATATAATTTTATACAGAGTGAGAAATAATGTATCTAACACTATTCAAAAAAAAAAAAAAAAGGTTGGGCAAAGAGATGGTTTGAACTATCATCTACAGGTGTATTATCTTATTCAGTTCGAAAAGGTGGTACAAAAAGAGGCTCAATTCAAACGTTATTAGCAACCGTCTCCGTCTCTCCTAAACAACGTATCATTCATTTAGATTCAGGCACCACCATTTTTCATCTTAGAGCACTATCCAGTACAGCATTTGATCAATGGTTAAACTGTATTCGAAATAAACGAGCAAATCATAACATCATGTGGGATGAAGAAGGAATTCAATCGACCATAAGTATTCGATCAGATCAACAACGTTGTTATCAAACAGACCATCATCAAATCATTACAAAGGCATTGCATGATTTAGATATCGAACTGAAATATTTAAATAATCTAGTACTACTATCCAACCAACATGAATTAATAACTGCATCTCCAACTGATATAACAGGTTTACCTTCTCCTCCACCACCTTTACCTCATTCACATAGTAGTCATAGTGGCAATAGTCTTAAATTAAGATTTCCTTTTAAAAGAACTGCTTCTACTTCTACTCATTTACCAGATGATCATCCTGTCAAACTCATGACGACGACGACTACTATGACTTCTTCTATCCTCATGATCGAAAGAATATCTCAATCAATAAAATTAATGACCGATTATCGAGAAAAGATCGCCACTGCTTATACCGAAACTTTAAATTCAATAGATAGATCATCCGGAACTGCTCTTAATAATAATAATAATTTACATCGATCAAGTAGTCTTTTTTCTTATGGTGGCATTTCAGATACCTTTTTCGATGCAGAAGAAGAATTTATTGTGAGTGGCGAAGAAGAAGAAGAAGAAGAAGAAGAAGAATCTGTTTATGCTTCAATCACAGTAGACTCAGAAGATGAAGAAAGAGGTATGTATACAGTTTAATAAAATAGAACTATTATACATTGTAATGTTACCTATATATATATATATTATCTATATCTTGTAGAATCTTCTTCTTCTCCTAACACCATGATGATTTCAACAAAAGATTTAATTTCAAGAAGAACTACATTACCTCATCCAGTAGCCATTAAAAAACTATCGATTTTAGGTTTATTAAAAAAATTCATTGGAAAAGATTTATCCAATGTACCTCTACCCATCATGTTGAACGAACCTTTGAATTTATTACAAAGATTATGTGAAGAATTAGAATACAGTCAGTTACTGGATCATGCTTCCAAACAAAATTCTTCAATGGATAGATTGATGTTCGTTACTGCTTTTGCTATATCCGGTTACGCTTCAACTCATTATCGACTGGGAAGAAAACCATTTAACCCTTTATTATGTGAAACTTTTGAATGTGTCAGACCCGATAAAGGATTTCGATTTATTTCTGAAAAAGTATCTCATGTACCTAATACCATGGCTGTAAGTTTTTATCATTATACTTATATTATATATATATAGACATATTAATATATATATATATATATATATATGTTGAATTATGTCACACTTATTATTTAGTGTCATGCAACTTCAAAAAACTTTGAATTTAGACAGGCATTTACGGGCGTTGTGAATTTTTGGGGACAATCCATGGACTTGTATGCAAAAGGACAAGGTCATATCACACTCACTGGTCATGAAGACCAATACACTTATACCAAACCTGTCACATCCTCCAAAAACCTATTGACAGGAACCAAATACATTGAACATGTGGGTGAAATGCGAGTTACAAACCATACGACAGGGGAATATGCTATAGTTCAATTCAAAGAAGCAAAAACAGGCCATAGTTTCTTTTTGGGTGGTAGTAGTAGTAACCCAGTGGTGGATAGAAATAAAATACATACTAACTTTTTCGATTGCCGAGGATCATTAATAAAGGAAATGGAAGGAAAATGGAACGAATCATTATCCGAAGTGATTGGACCTGATCAGTATGCTGTCATTTGGCGTGCTAATCCACCTACTTTTTTGGACCCGCAAGAGTATTATGGGTTTACGCAGTTTGCTATAGAATTAAACGAAATTACATCATTAGAAAAGGGTAAACTACCAATAACAGATTCAAGATTCAGAAAAGATCAATCCTTATTCGAAAATGGAAAGGTAGCTGAAGCGGAAGATGAAAAGGTCAGAGTAGAACAGTTGCAAAGAGAAAGAAGAAACCAACAAAATCTTCTTGTGCCTCTTTGGTTTGAATTAAGGCATGATCCATTTCATCCCGATGGTGAGTCTTGGCAGTATAAAGGGGGTTATTGGGAAGCAAGAAATACAGGCCAATGGCCAAAAGAAATGTTGCAACTATGGTAGCATAATCTTAAAAAAAAAAAAACTGGCTGAGGTTTAATAGAACTATTTATAAAATGGGATAAAATATAATAATTTACAGAATAAAAATTCCCTCTCTCTCTCTCTCTCTCTCTTTTATAATATTCAAATGACTAAACAGTTTATTGGTGCCGTCGATCAAGGCACTACATCCTCTCGATTTTTAATTTTTGATGATGAAGGTGCTTTAGTCACTTTTCATCAAGTCGAATTACCTCAATCCAATCCAAAATTAGGGTAAAACTATTTTATAATACACAGCAGAAAAATAATTCTAAAATACTAAAAAAAAAAAAAAAAAAAAAAGATGGTTAGAACATGATCCAATGGATATTTTAAATACTGTATTAGAATGTATCGATAAAACAATTCATCGCTTCGAATTAATGGGATACGATGTAAAAGACATCAAGGCTATTGGTGTCACCAATCAAAGAGAATCAGCCGTCGCTTGGAACAAGAAGACAGGTCAACCACTTCGTAACACCATCGTCTGGAGCGATGTACGAACAGATGAACTCGTTCATCACTTCAAACAACGTCCTGACTCCAATATCGTCAAAGAGCTCTCTGGTTTAGACTTGGCTTCTTATTTCACAGCTGTCAAGATCCGTTGGATGTTAGACAACGATGAATCCGTAAAAGAAGCTGCAAAAGAAGGAAACGCTTGTTTCGGTACGGTCGATAGTTGGTTAATTTATAAGCTCTCTGGCGGTCAAGCTCACGTGACGGACGTGACAAACGCAAGTCGTACTTTACTCATGAACTTACACACTTTAGCTTGGGACCAACAACTCTTGTCCTTTTTTGGTATTCCTGAATCCGTCTTACCTACACTTTGTTCTTCCTCTCAAGTCTATGGTACTATCAAGGCCAATATCGCTTTGGATGGGATTCCAATCGCCGGTTGCTTGGGTGATCAACAAGCTGCCTTATTAGGTCAGAAATGTTTTGAAACAGGTGAGGCTAAATGTACTTTTGGTACTGGCGCATTCATGTTGTTCAATACTGGTACAAAGCCCGTCACTTCCTCTCATGGTTTGATTACAACTGTAGCCTTTCAATTGGGGAAAGATGTGCCTGCTATTTATGCATTAGAAGGTTCTATGGCTGTTGCCGGTTCTTCTTTACGTTGGTTACGTGATAATTTGAGACTTATCCGTACAATGGAAGAAGTGAGTGATTTAGGTAAATAATAATCATAATTTTGAAAAAAATTGGGAAAATGGTTGAACTTATATTCGTATGTTTTTTGTTTTTTTTTTTCCAGCGGAACATGTACCTGACACAGGTGGAGTGTATTTTGTTACAGCATTTTCAGGTTTATTTGCACCTTATTGGCGTGATGATGCACGAGGTACTATGATAGGTTTAACAAGTTATACAAATAAACATCACCTGGCGCGTGCGACACTTGAATCCATGTCATTTCAATCACGAGCTATTTTAGAGAGTATGAATCAAGATGCTGGTACTCCTTTAAAGGTACTCAAGGTAGATGGAGGTGTTTCAAACTCGAATGTAGCTATGCAAATCGAATCTGATCTATTAGGTATTACCGTGCATCGTCCCTCGATGCGAGAGACAACCGCATTTGGTACAGCCATTGCAGCAGGATTAGCAGTAGGTGTTTGGAAGACGGTCCATGACTTGGATAATGTAAATGTAAAAGATATCAGTGTATTCACACCAAATTTGACGGACGCAGAAAGAGAAGATAGATATGATGTTTGGAAAAAAGCAGTAGAAAGTTCACTTCATTGGACAGATGATGTCGAAAATAATTTATAAATAATCACATTCCTTTATTACTTTTGATTTTTCAATAATACTTTTTCCCACTTTATATTGTTGACTTGCATTAGGTGCTCGAATATAGACCCATCCTATCCTGGATCGACATACGTAACAGGATATATCGGCTACTGTATGCACGCCCGTCATTAGCATACGTTCTTCGTTCGCTCCAATCGACATATTTTCTACTTTATCTACTAGAAATGCGGGTCCATCCTATCTTTTCTCCTTTAAAATTTGTTTTCTTTATATTTATCACTACCACTTACTTTTCCTTGAAATGCTCTTGATACTATATCTTGCTGTCTTACTATCTGTGCATGACATGTTA
The DNA here is from genome assembly GCA_025716855.1 of Pilaira anomala. Classification (NCBI taxonomy): domain Eukaryota; kingdom Fungi; phylum Mucoromycota; class Mucoromycetes; order Mucorales; family Mucoraceae; genus Pilaira; species Pilaira anomala. The sequence goes on from JAIXMQ010000029.1 coordinate 6,471, forward strand.
TACAAGAAAAAAACACTTTACATTGATCTAAATAATCTGGATGTCGCTTAACCATAAAAAATAATAATAATAAGAATGAGATAAGGAAAAAAGAAGAGGAATGATATAAACATTTCAAATAACATTTTTGATCCAACTTTGGAATTTTTTTTTTTTTTTTCTAGTGTAAATGAGAATATCACACTTGAAGGAGCCATCACATTATTATCATCTGCTTATAACTAATATTTCACCTAAACTATAATCACCAGAGAGGAGGGGGTAAATTAACCGAAATCTCACAATCGTATTGTTTACAGTCATCTATAACATGATAAATATTTTCCTTGAGGAAAACTACCAAAATTGTGAACCATCTATCCATGTGCCATTGCACGTAAATTAAACTATACAAACCGCCTATAAACTACAAAGGCAGAGTACGCTCGCCAGAAAATGGAATCCTCAAAAGTTGGTCATCATTGCTCTTACAATGGCATTACTAACAAGTACCGATCTAAGGATTAGAAGATAAAAAAAAAAAAAGAAAGCATATTTATATATTATAATAAATGCTTTTTAGTTATTTCATTTAATGATAAACGTACCGGCCTTAAAATAGAACGGGTACTGTAAGAAAACAACCAAGACCAAGGCCAAGACGTACTCAGTAAAGACGGTAGAGATGCGTCAGCTTACTTTCAAACAAGAAAGAGTTTCCAGAGCTGACCACGTAAAGGTCCATCTGAATAATGCAGCTCCATCTTTTTTTTCAGTAAAAGAGGATTATTCACTATTTACCGGTTTATTGGAATTACATTCATCCAGAAAACGGAACCCACGCGAGAGAGGCAGGTCAATCTATAAAGAGACGAGGAACCCCCCCCCCTCCCCCAATGTCAATCTTAGACAGTTACGCAGTATCTCGAGTACTGAAATCACTCAAGTACAATGTGCAGTAGGAACACCGATATACACCACCGCTAAGACCACCTACTACTTTCGTAGGTTCCGCTTATGAAGTGGTGTACTGTACTAACCCGAACGTCGCTAACCATTGGGAGGATCATTGCTAAGTTCAAGCTGCTCAGTTCCTTCCTCTCTCCCCCACCCCCTAAGAATCACCTTAGGAACTCAAAACACTTCTTGTGCTTCGGGCGGATCTAAACCTTGCGAAGCGGATAAAAGCTAAGGTCCAAGTGGGGTGGGCACGTACCTTCAGTAACAACGGCAGCACTAGAATCACCTAGTGGGTATACTCAGTATAACGCGCGTCTGACAAAGAGATACCTAAAGAGAGGAGGTGTATACAATAAAAATAAGAAGAATAGGTTTTTTTTTTAAAAAAAAATGATAAGGAAAGAAAGAGTTTTTTTTTTTTGATTATTTTTTGGTTTGTTCATATAGAAACCCTCCCCCCCCCCCATGGTATTAATCAATAGAGGGCGTTTTGTTTATATTAAAGAAAGTCTTAGAACTTTCTTAAGAACAGTCAAAATGACTTCATCACAAACTGTATTTTTTTTTACAAAAGAAACATACCTGATTTTGCCATTTATTTGATAGCATTATTTTTTTTTTTTGATAAGTTTGGAAATGGGGGGGGGGGGGTTTGAATAGGTTGTATTCTACTTTTCATGCATTAAAATCAGTAATAGTACCATATGGATATTCTTTTCTCTCTCATTGTACGAGTAATAAGCAATTGTATTCTAAAAGGCCAACTACCGCTTTATAAAAATAAAAATAAATGATCTGCATACTCGGGTGTTTGATTTATCCAAAACTTTATCCCCACATTATTTGTAAAAAAAAAAAAATTAAAGAGCCGGAATTCTCTGTGTGCTTTAACTTTATTCTAACACTGGACGACTTCCAAAATTCATGTTTAAAAAAAAAGTGTTTAGATCGGTTTTTTAAATAAATTTCAAATTTAAACTCAAGGGGGGGAGTGAGTAAACTACCCAAAATCTACTCACTTCCCAGCCAAATCTAACAACCCCCCTCCCCCCCCCTCGTTAGATTTTTAAAAAAGTGAGTAAAAAAAAAAAAAAATTAAAATAAAAAAAAAAAATCTTTATTGTTGTCTTTGACGTTTGTGAGGCTCCCCCTCCACCTCAGAGTCCACCTCCGTATCCCTTTCTTGCTCTTGTTGGCTTCCTGATGTTCGCAAGAACTACATGTAAGTTTTAAAAAAAAGGTCATTAAGTAAACGAATGCATAATAACACGCGTCGATTCTAGTTCTGTAACTTACATTTGCAAACTCATCGCTAAAGAGCATGGAGCGAACTTCTCCAAGTATCTCTTCCTTCAACGAAGAAGGGTCTTGTTGAGGGACCTATTAGAATATAACATAAACATATCAGGAACACAAATAAATATCAATGCAACAATTATCAAAGAAACAAATATTTACCGGAGGATTTTCTCTACTTCTCAGGCTCTCAATGAGAGCCGTCGAGACACCCGAGATTGTCTCATTCAACCTCTCAAGCTGACTGTTGCCACTGACGTGCTGTTCTCGGGGACGGGGTGTAGTAGCCGACGAGCGAGGAACAAAAAGAGAACCATCATCAACGGGGCGGCTCGCCAAGCTACCAATAGTTGGAAAGGTGCTTCCACCTTCCCCTCCAACTCTCCCATCATCAGCACCTTCATCGTCTGAAGCCGGCAAGTCTTCTTCCTCTACGTTCGCCTCGATACCGATCGATATTCTTGCCACTCGTTGGTTTACAGCATCGTTGGCAAGACGCACCTTTTGCACAATAGCGCTAGGTTGAGTGCTTCCTATAGTTAGAAAGAAGATAAGTAAGTTATTATTAATATTAAGCTTATGAATTTATATTACCAGTTGGTTTTCTAACCGCTCTTAATGTTCTCCACAACGTCTTGAGAGAGTCCGTGGCGCGCTCCACTCTCGTACCCGATTCTTTTTCTCTTTGGTACCTATTGAATGCCTCAGTGACCATGTCCCACTCTCTGGCACCTCGAGGCATAAGCTGGATCATCAAGTCCAAGAAGTATTCCTTTTCGTCCTTTGCATAATTGGGAGTGCTGCTAGGTCTGGTCATTTTGATTTGTAGTAGTTTTAATATTAATATTATGTTAAAAATATGATTTCTAAAAGACTTGTAAGTTTTTGTCTTTAAATACTCTTGAAGATAGACTAAACGTCATAGAATAGTTCAATGATCTAAATAAGCTGAAATTATATCATGGTCAACTTTTGACATGTCATGTCGTCATAGTATACTTTTTTAGTCCCAAGAGAATGAATATTAAGGTAAGGATAGCAATGAATAATTATTTCTACATCTCTTTTCGATTCTCATATTATTTAATAAAAAAATGAACAACAACAACGTAATGCTCAAGGAACTTTGTCTGTACTTTTTGGTGATTATTCCTCAAGTACTCATTTTTATGTCCATTTATGAAGGCTCTCGTAGAAAATCTCGTAGAATCTACACACGTTCAAATAACTTGCACACTCCTCGTGAGTCTGCAGCTTATAAACTTCTTAGCGGACGGGATGATGATGCCTATATCTGTCATTTAGGCCTTGATACTTGTGCATTTGATCAACTCCTCAAAGAGTTTAAAAAAGTCTATCCTGTGAGACGCAAGCGTGGGCGTAGTCGTGCTCTCAGCACTAAGATGGTTCTGGCTCTTGGACTTATGTGGATCCATGGAACAATGAGACAAGAAACATTGTGTTTGATCTTTGGTGTTCCTGCAGCAACTGTCAGTAGATCTAAGAGAATGGCTTTGCTTACTTTGGACCGAGTGTTCAAAAATACCTCGAATGATTGTAGATGGGAAATCAGATGGCCAAATGTCAATGAAATGGAAACATTCAACCAAATGATATTAAACAACACATCAAGTGACTACGAAAGAGAAGTACTAAATGGTGTGTTTGGATTTGTTGATGGTTTGAACCTAAAGATAGATGAGCCTTCTGATTTTTTCGAGCAAAATGCTTATTACAATGGTTGGTTATCTGGATGCTTTTGCTCTCAAGTAATAGTATTCACACCTGATGGATGCATTTGCTTTGTCTCGTAAGTATTTTTTAGATTAAATAAATGGTTTAAATAGTATCTGATTTCTTTGAATAGAGGTAACTGTCCGGGATCTTGGCATGATGCAAGAATATCAATTCCACTGTACCAGTTTGCTCTCTCTTCTCCTTTTTGTCCTTCCCCGTACAAACTCTTGGCGGATTCTGCTTTCCCATGTCAAGCTGCCTTTGCTGACAAGGTATTGGAGGTACCCAAACAGAATAGCCCACTAAATACTCCAGAAAACAGAAGGAAGTTCGCCATTATAACCAAGCATAGACAAGCTGCAGAATGGGGTATGCGTTCTATCCAGGCAGCTTTTGGTAGGCTTCATCTGAACCTTCCTGCTGATAAAGATGAGCGAAACCTCATTCTTTGTGTAATTTTTAGATTACATAACTTTCGGGTTCGTACCTTAGGTATGAACCAAATTAGAACTGTATACTACAATAAATGGCAGCAAACGAACAGCAATATGCTCTTCTAAGCGTTTTTTTTTTATATATATTTTTATATAATTTTTTTTATTCTAACAAGTATGAATTTTGGAAGTCCTTTTTTTTACTCATGAGTAAACGTCGGAGTGGTCACTTGGGGGGATTAGTGTAACTATGAGTAGATTTGGTTTAAACATGAATTTTGGAAGTCGTCCACTTCTTTTTTTTTTTTAATCATAAAAAAGAGGGGATCTAACTACATTTAATAATTGTTGTTGTTTTTTTTTTTTACTCGGCTTGAATAACAATAGCAGAAGCAGCACCACCACCGTTACAAACAGAGGCTGCACCGAATTCACCAGACTTCAAAAGATGAGTTAAAGTAACAAGGATACGAGATCCGGAAGAACCAATAGGATGACCAAGTGCAACTGCACCGCCTAAAACGTTAACCTTACTAGAATCAAGCTTCATAATCTATAACAAAAAAAAAAAATATGTTAGAGTTCCCTCTCCCTACCTCACATCAATTTATCCAAATTCAAATCCATTTACCTTTTCATTGACAAGAGCAACAACACTGAAAGCTTCATTTAATTCAAACTTACTGATATCATCAGTAGTCAAACCAGCCTTTTCAAGTGCAATAGGGAGTGCCTTGGAAGGTGCGATAGTGAAATCAATAGGTGCTGTAGCTGCATCTGCAAAGGACACAATACGAGCTAAAGGCTTCACGCCTAAGCTTTCTGCCTTGGCACGAGACATCAAAACTAAAGCAGATGCACCATCGTTCAAAGTACTAGCATTAGCGGCAGTCACTGTACCTTCCTTCTTGAAAACAGTACGAAGACTAGGTACCTTTTCAAACTTGACGTTTGTATATTCCTCATCTACCTTGATAATCTTATCTCCCTTCTTACTCTTGAGTGTAACAGGTGCAATTTCCTTATCGAATGCTCCACTATCCCATGCCTTGGCTGCACGCTTATAAGATTCAATAGCATGAGCATCTTGTTCTTCTCTTGTAATCTTGTAGTTGACGGCAGTGTTCTCGGCACAGCTACCCTATAAATTCATATATATATATATATGAGTAAAAATAGTGTATATGTAACTCATATGATTTTTTTTTTTTTTTTTTTTTTACCATGTGAATATTGTTATAAGGATCCCAAAGACCATCCTTAATAATAGCATCACTTAATTGTTGATGACCATAAGCAGCATTACGAGGAGAATAGAAACTAAAAGAAAAAAAAAAATAAGATGTTTTTTTCACGATAAAAAAAAAAGAGAGAGAGTTACTTACGGAGCGTTGGACATGCTTTCCATACCACCAGCAATCATGACAGAACGATCACCGCTCTTGATAGCTTGAGCGGCCAACATAACAGCCTTCATACCCGAAGCACATACCTTGTTAATAGTAGTAGCTTCAGTAGTTTCAGGACAACCTGCAGCCAAGATAGCTTGACGAGCAGGAGATTGACCTAAATTGGCTTGAAGTACATTACCGAAATAAGCTTCTTCAATATCCTCAGGCTTAAGACCTATATATATATATATATTGAATAAGTTTAAGGGAATCTTTTTTTCTTTTCTTGATTATTTACCGGCTCTTTCAATAGCAGACTTGGCAGCAATAGCACCAAGTTGAACAGTAGGAACGGATTTTAAGGAACCGTTGAAACAACCTACAGGAGTTCTTACAGCACTAGCAATGACAACGTCCTAAAGAGTGTAATGTCAGGTTGTTTCTTACTAATGTTGCTTTTTTTTTTTTTTTTAACTTACATTGGGACTTTTGGCAGCAGAAGCAAAAGTACGGATAATCTGTATCAATTTCACACGAACTATAAATATTTTAACCGTTCAAATAAAAACAAAAAAGACTTACAGTACGAGTTGGACGAACAAATTGACGAGTAGAAGCAAGCATGATAATAGAAAATAAAGATATTTTTAATTTAAAAAAAAAAGAGAGAGAGAAAGAGAGAGAGAAAAAAAAAAAAAAAAAAAAAAAAGAAAAGAAAAAAAAAAGAAACAGAATAAATAAATACTCTTTGTAATGCTATATGTGTAAAAAAGATATTTCCCACGAAAAATTCAAAAAAAATGTAAAAAAAAAAAAAAAAAAAAAAAAATTAAAACTAAGAAATAGGTAAACCTTGAGGTTCAAATAATAATTTCTCTATCCAATAAAGAACTATTTCAAGCAATTTACTTTTAGGTATTTGACCAGATGTAGCAGCTACCAGCGCTTGTTCCCATGGGGCTGTATTCGTTCCACCTTCCATCAAAAAGGTAGATGTAACAATACCAAAGAAATAAATTAAGACTGTATACAATGCAAATGTTACTGTATTCGTCACTATCTTGTCATCTTTTCGTGTCATCATCTTGATTTCCTTATTATTTGTCTTTGTAATGATAAATGCAGCTGAAGAAGAAGAAGAAGACTATACAATATATATATTATAATTTTAATTTCAATATACTTTTTTTTTTTTTTTTTTTTTTCTTAGTTACCTCGTGTAAATCTTGTACAGTACGTTTCTTTTTATTATTACGTTGCTGCTGTTGTTGCTGTTGTTGACGTATACGTGAATATGACCATAAATCATGAATAGGTTCAGGTATATTTAATTCAATTGAATTTAAAATGATTTCAGTGGGTGTAGTTGCACCTGATGAGTTCTTCTTTGCTAAAGTAGTGATAATTGTTTTTGATGTATTTTCTTCTTCTTCTTCTTCTTCTTCTACTATTATATCATCTGCATCTGTATTTATGTTATTTGTTATATTGTTTGTTTTTAATCTTAATTCAGCTAATTCGTTTACAAGTGAACGGTTTTCGGAATCAAGTGCTCTACGAAGATAATCTAATTCACTCTTAACACGGTCCAAGTTTTCTTTTGCCTCTGTTGCTTCAGATTTATAGTAATCCTTTTCATCTTGTACTGACTTGAGTCGGTTTTCCTATAAAATTTGTCAGATGCAAATATATAATTGTATACATGTATATATTTCCTTACCTCGTTGCGATTGATTAATTCAGTTTCTAAAGTCTAAATATAAATAGAGTTATTTAATCAAGGTAGTACACTAGAATCAGATGTTTAAAATAAAATTTACCTTCAATACATGTGATTCTGGTTTCAATAAATTAATAGATAATCTTCTTTCTAACTGATGAATTTTTTCTTCTTCTTGTACAGTATCCAAAAAGACACCTGTTGTGGTTTGATGATTACATAATGCCTCATCTAAATCAGTCTTTAGAGTATCAATAATATCTTTTAATTTCTCATTTTCAGTCTTTTGTTCAGCTAATTGTTTATGTGCCTGAGCAGATGTTTCGAGTTCTAATTCCAATGTGTTTTGAAGTCCAATCAATCTTTTTCTTTCTTGACTTAATAAATGTACTTCCGTTTGAAAATTATTTAATAAACTTTCTGTCTTTTCAAGATCGGATTCTTTTTGTCTCAACATGTCTTGTAATTTCTGTGTTTCCTCTGTTAATGTAATAATAATATGAATAAAGGTTTTCAGTTTAATATATATTTTTTTTTTACACTTACGACATTTTTCATCAAACAACATTTTTATAGATAAATAAACCTGCTTTTGATCCGTTTCGGATCTCTGTATATTTGAAATATGAGTCTCAAGCTACACAATAAAAATAAAAATAAAAATATAGATAAATAAGTTGCTATGACAACAACAACAACAATAATAGCAATAAAACTTTACAGCACTGATTTGTTCAAGACTATTTCTTTCTTTTCCTTTATATTCTTGAATTTCTTTTCTTTGTTTGCCTACTTCTAAATTCATATCATCTACTCTATTTTGCAATTGCACAATTCGATCTTCATTATCACGTGCCAAAGAAGCTAAATTTCTTTCGGATGATTTTAATCTTTGAGTCAATTTAAGTGATCTACGGTAATATCTAGCTAAATCCTGGTTTAAATACTTGTTTTTTTTAAAAAAAAAAAAAAATGTTAGTATTTATTGAAATCTTTGTTGTTGTGGTTATTGTTATTTTTACTTCTTCTTCATTCATGGGTGATTTTGTTTCATCTTCTTTTGGTATTCCCGGACTTAAAATAGGTGGTGTATCAATTGAGCTATTCATATTATGAAGTGAAGTAGTAATCTAAGTGTTTATAACGATGAGTATAGCTACATGTTATTTAAGTTTGCAAAAGAACTTACAATTGACTGTTGTGAATCTTCTTCTGTTGCTGTGCTCAATTGATTTTGAGCCGAGACAGAAGAAATATAGAGATCTAAATCTTTTCTATCTTGAATAGAAGAAGCAACAGCAGAAGGTCTTCTTTTCCAAGGAGTCGATTTATGAGTCTTTAGGGGTGGAGAAGTTCTGGGACGAACAGAATCAAGTAGTAAAGGTGAATGAAATAAACCAGAAGTAGGTGCTGATAAGGATGCAATAGGTGATGGTGGGCAAACTAATTTTAATAAATTCAGAATATCATCTGGTGTCATTTCCAAGTCCGGGTTGCTTTTCGTGTACGGTAAAATCGCCTTCTTTTGCACTTCAGTTAACAATACTACTTTCTCAGTCGCTTCATATTGATCAATTAATGTAATTAAATCTTTTGTGTATATCACTCCTCCTCTTTCACTCGTACTTTCTTGTTGTGATACAAGTCGTTTTAACTGAAGTTTTAAAACTGCAAAAGGAATGGGACGATGAGTTTGTTCCTATTATTTTTGTTATTGTTATTATTATTTTTGAACAACATGCTTTTTTTTTTTTTTTTTTTTACCTTTTTATGAATTTCAGTATGCATATTTTTTGTTTTTTTATTTTTATTAAAAAAAAAAGAGAGAAAAAAGGTACGATAACTATAAAGAGAAAAATAAACGAAAGATAAAAAAAAAAAAAAAAAAAAAAAAAGAAAGAGAGAGAGAGAAAGTAATAGTGGTATGAATTCGACCTTGTGGTTTATACTACAAAGGAAAAAGGGGAGTCACTGTGTAACTGAAAAATAAATATATTACTTTCCCATATGGTTCAACCAATCAAATATCAACTAAACCTTTATTGTTTAATACTCAAAATAAAAACAGTATGAATGAACGAGGTTTAGTTTTTTATAAATTAATTTTTAACTTATTCAGCATAAAATTTCACCTATGATGTCAGCTCTCTCTTTCTCTCTCTCTCTCTCTTTTGTTCACTTTAATCAATCCGGTCTTCTACTTTAATATGTATATTTTAATGCAGTGTACATCTTTTTTTATGTACATGCACTTTAATTCCAGAGTCAGCAGCAAAAAAAAATGTACATATAAATCTATTCTATTTTTTATTTATTTGTTTACTTTTTATATATCTACGTAAATAACTAGTCATAAAGAGGAACTTCTTCTCTATCACGTTCCATACTTCTTAAATAATTAAGTCGAATTTTATACTTTGGCGAACGATCATTTAAACTTGCAACATATTTAAGCACTAAATCAATATCACCATAAGGCCTAATATCATAAGAAGAGAGCGTACGATGATCTTCTAACTCTTCAACTCCAAAATACAATCGCTGGTATCTTGGATGAATTTCAAACAGCCTGTGAAGTTCTCGCTTTACATAGAAAATAGAATCTTCAAAATTTACGTCCACATCAACTGTACCGATATCCCCAAGTGTAACAAAAAGTGGTTCTTCACTATCCAAATCAAGATAAGGTGGTGCATCATCTAAAAGTGACAAGTCTGCTAACTCCATATTAATTATTTATGTTGTAAATATATTATAATTTTCATGTTTAAATCTTTTTTTGGTTTATATATAATTTAAATAGAATTCATTATCCTTTCATACATAATGAAACTCTTTTTTTTTTTTGCATATTGTACTTTTTATGTAATGTCTCCTTTATCACTTTACTCTAGTTGAGTAATATTGGGCTTAAATTAACAATGAAAAATGCGTAAAACAATGATGTAGACAACCGTCGATTATGAAATAATTGTGTCAAACAGGTATCTCTCTAATTATGCAAGACGTATGTAATGAGTGATTTTGACAAATTATACATATTTGTTAAGAAATAATGGGTTATGTGTTGAAAAATTTATTTTAATTCAAATGTATGATTCACCATAATCCTTGGGATTTTGTGTAAATAGCCCAAGTTGGATCATTGTGACCTCCAGAGAACTCAACAACCAAACCTGTTGTCGATCTTGATTCACATGCAGTTCTACTTTGTTCGATCGGTGACAAAGAACTCGCGCTCCAACAAAACTCATCAAGTACATCATCGTTACTGAATACGAAACAACTGATTTACAATGAAGTAAGTTGCAGCTGTTCATTCAAACACTCACATTGGTTTAACTCGTTTCTTAGTGAGCACATCAAGTCCTGGCTAAAAAAAAAAAAAAAAAATGAATAAAAGTTAGACATATTAAAGCGTAGACAGAATGATAGTTGAAAACACTTACAAGTGACAAGTGGTAACCTCAATAAAAACCATTATACTTCTTTCCGTAAAAATATGATAAAGCTATATAAATCATGCCTACCTTTTTTTTTATTGCAAACATCACCTGAAAAATAAGCTCTAACCAGTGTTTTATCCAAATAATCACTACTATTTATATGATACAAAGCTTGCATGAAACCTGTTATTGATCAATCTTGTTTAACCTTAATTATTTTTAGTGTAACTGTAATTGAGTATCAGAGAAGAAACGATAGACTCCCCCCCTTTGTTTCCAATCACGCTTTTAATGACGCATCATCGAATTCAGATGAATAGTGTAGATGAATGCATGGTAGATACAAATAGTAAACTTTGCAGCTTCAAAACGTTTGCTTTAATTGGTTAGTTATGGGACTTTTTTTTTTTTTTTTCAAAGCTTGATAAAGTCGCGTTACAGTATATACTTTCTTTTCGCCTCTCGCTTTTCGCGCATTTCGCTTTTCGCTTTTCTCTTTTATACAATGAAATACTATCTTTTTTAATAAAAATATCTTCATATCTTCATTTAAATATTGTCAAGGTCTTCAAAAACGAATTTTCTCAATTCTCGTTACGTGCCTTTACTTTTTACATGATCGACAGAAGCTGGATATTGCCTACATGGAAGACGGCTTATACAAGACCCCCCTTTTTTTTTTTGCTTAACATACGCCGAGTTACAGCTAGACAAATGAGATTCCCTGAAGAAACAACTTTCAGAAGTGGCTCGCCTCAAAGATTTACAATGAATTATCTTTATTTGATATTAGCAAACTTCAATAAAGTAAGAAGAGTAGTACACGTCCATGCACAGAATTTCTCATAGTATATCCAAACATTCTTTATCTAGAGCTTCCAATATGATAGAAGGTCCTTCGTTGCCGGTTTTTGAAGAATATACTTCAAAAAGTATGATATACTGGAAAGTGGGATCTGGCTGAGAATTTCAAGCCCACCGCTGAAGCCGTCGTGGACAAGGAAATGTGTATATTTATGAAGTAAGTTACATATTAATAAATAAATATATTACCTAAACAACCCATGTTGTGATATAGAAATAAAAGATATAAAAACTAGATAAGTAGTTTGAGACTGTTTACAAGTGTTTATTAAATGTAAAAAGTGTAGAATAAAAGTGTGAGAGCGATTGTATCTATTCTAATCTGAGAGGGTATTTATATTTCTTTATTTTACAGACTACTGAGTTATATACATGATATCATAATAAGGTTTATACTAGTAATATTATGGGAAGATGTATTGACTCGATTACATATGAACGCTTCCTATTTGGAGTTGAGCTCTTCTGAGTAGAAAAGGGCAAATGTAAATACAAAGGCTGGAGAAGCTCAACAAATCAAGAACATTCGTACAAATGTGGCTGTATACCAAAACCTTGAGCGTTTTGCCTTTAAATACATAATACTATGATGAAAAACAAACTGGTAATAATAGGAATGGACTGGATAGGTTATTGTTGTTAAACGCAACTTTTAGATAAAATAGTTAATTGACTATATTTTCTTTTTACAGGTGATGTTGGTTACATGTTTGCAGACATGGCGTATGTGGCGTTACCCGCCCATTTTTACGAAATCAACCGACTCTGGTATTTCCCCTTATATGGTCTATTAATGTGCGGGAGCACTGAAACTAAAGAAAAAAAAAATATACCTGACGTTTCTGGTATCTCTCTTGCCCTGGAGACTTTAAGCAAACATTGAACTCTCTATTTTTCTTCAAACATCATCACCTTGAACTGAAAAAACGTCTTATTCCTTTTTTAAACCACAAAAAAAAAAAAAAAAAAAAAAAAAAAAAAATCAATAAAGAATTAAACGGGTTTAGATGTGGCAATACTTCTCCCGAAAGACCTCCTGCAAGTCCCGGAACTTTTTTTTCACTCCCAAAAGAAAGAAATTAAAAAGTTCAGCCAAAGCCGCCGATTTGATTGAATCTGGCGAAGATGTCGAAACTTAATCTTTTTTACCGGCCGTATTTTCTCTATTTTTCAATCCTGAACCATATACCTTCTCTCTCCCCTCATAATATATTATATGTAAATAAAATAACTAACACGTGAATAGTTAACGTCACCAGTATACTTGAACAGACAATGTGAACCTACTAAAACTATTGATATTAGCTATCAGGAACGATATCAAATTATCTGTTTGTAAAAGATGATTAATTGTTTAGTAATTTAGCTTCGGACCTTTTTTTTTAAAAAAAAAAAATGAGTGGGAGCACAGTATGTAATCTAGCGTTAGTACATAAAAACACGGGTGTGTATTTCTGACCTTTATCATATTTAAACAATATACAGAAAACAAAATGGTCAATCATTTAACCGATAAACAATAAGAAAGAGGAAATTAACTATAATGAGTACCTGTTTTGCTCCTGATTTAGTTTTCCCGTCTTTTTTTTTTTTTTTGTTTATCATAAAACTTGATAAGTAAATAAACATTTTTTAATCACAAGAACACTTCCCACGTCTCCTCTTGCTCCCCCCAAATTATTTAATAATTGATCAAGGTCATACACTCATCTAAAAAAAAAGATACAAGTATACATTACCATCAAATAAAATAAAATAAAATACAGATAAATTCAGTAGAACTATGAGAAGAAACATATTCCAAGGATCAAAAAAAAAAAAAAAAAAAAAAAAAAAAAAGCAAAAGCCTCATCTAAAAAGACCACAAAAAAAGACCTTAAATTAGAAATATTTACCTTAAATGTAAAGAGCTTCTGGAAGAGGCAGTGCGTCCTGAATTCGAAACATCCGTAAACTCGGAAAACTGGTTTAAATCGAGCAACTTCTGACGTTATCATTTTATCATCTTCCTTCAAATGGGAACATCTTTAAATCAAAAGCGTGTAATTTAATGTTCAAATATTGGAAGACAGTTGAAAAGCACATGCTTGTAAGAAAAAAAAAAAAAAAAAAAAAAAAAGCGGCTTCTTGATTTTATTAAGTTAAAAAGATAAGAGCTCATTTTCAACGTGAATGAAATCCTGATTTGCCGTAGAAAAACTTTAGTTAGTGCCTGTAGACGATTAATAAGTTGATAGTTTTTTTAGAAAAAAAAACCCCGTATTAATACAAAACTATATTTTTTTTTTTTGGAAGATAAGCGGCGACTGTATATCTCGGATTGAGGGAATACAGTAGACAAAGTCTTTGGTTCTTTAAGGTTCCAAAGTAATCGTATGATGCTCATATACGAGTACTCATGTTTAAAACCAACTCAATAATATTTTTTACAAGAATTTTTGTTTTTGTTTATGACGCGTTTTATTTTTCTATTTATCTATCACTTTACCTCAGGAACTAAGATGAATATAGAATCATTTAATAGAACAATTTTTATATATATTGGATCGTAACCGAAATGTCAGTTTGACAAATTACAAAATAAAGTTATTCCAACCATGAATATATTTATAATTTTTCTAGCACGATATTTGTTTTTGTATAACAATATGGTTTAAATAGGCCAAACTCTTTTAAGTAACCGACTAAACATAATTATTCGCTTCTCGCCGAAAATAACAATATATATGAAAGAAAAAGGAAAAATATAATATGTATAATACGTATAATTCTCTATTTTTTTCATTAGATAAGCAATTCAAACATGTGGGAATTAGACGGGATCCTATTGTTTGGAAGCACGCAATTGTAGATTTTAATGCTTTTGTAAAAAAAAAAAAAAACGTTTGTGATCCAATGCATATAATTAATTTATTCTGAATGAAAATTTGAGGCGCAATCATTGACCGCGAGAAGCGGTATATTAAAAAAAGTCTAGATGTCACAAAAAGGTTCTCCTTTCCCGAGTAATACATGTTACATTCCAAAATAAGATACAGAAAAAAAAAAAAGAGATGCTTATTTGGTCATTTTATCTTTGATTTGGTATCATATTAGGTTACAATTAAAAAGTTTAATATCATGAAATTGATGATTGTGTCTTACAGTAACTATTGTTTTTTTTGATCCAATCTTTTATATTTATTATACCATGATGAAAGTTTTATCCAAACATTCGTTTTTTTTTTTTATTTAAGATGTAAAGAAGACACGATCAGAACCGTTACAGTTTGCAATTCCTTTTATTTTGTTTCAAAAGTATGTGCGTTTGAAAAAAGCAGTAAAATACAAAATCCCTTAAACTGAGTCGCGTGAACGCGTATGTTTATTTGTGTGGGGTTATCGGTGATTGTTACTCTTGGCAAAAAAAACTTATTTTCCGTTGGAAGATATCAAACACAGTTTTGGTGTTTGTATAACAAATAACCTCACTATTACAGCTACATTGTATTCAAGTTTTGCTGACTTCTAATAAAAAAAAACTACCTTTTACATTATCTAGTTTATGGTAATTTCCGCGGCTCTATGTACGTCTTACTGAGCCCATTCTTGACATAAAGGATCCACGTTTTTTAATATAAGCTTAATCGTATTCATTCACATTACAGAAACTTATAGAGTTGCAAAACGGATATATAAACTGAGAAATAAACAGATAGCATAAGCCCCAAAATTATCTATAAATTGTATAACATTGAACTTTTTTTTTTTTTTTTTTTTTTTTTCCTTCCGTGCTTTTCTTTTTCTCGACTGTGTTATACTAACCGAAGGTATTAAACGTGTTATTAGTCAGGTACGAACCAATTACGATTGAAAACGGAAGGTAACTTCAACGTATTCATCATTAAACTAGACAACATGTACTACTTGTATGGCAATAAAAGGAGATTAAAAACCAAGCGAGAAACGGGAAAAATTGTTTAAAGCCGTAATTTACGGACGGGGGAAAAAAGGGACTGTACATATATTTTTTTTTTTTTTTTTTTACTTGATCTGGTTAACATGTTTCTAGTGTGATCCAAATCCTTTATAAAGCATTTGATTTTTTTGAGTTTTATCTTTTTTTTTTTTTTTTTTTATTATTATTATTATAAATTCTTTTTTTATTTTATATATATTAACTTGTACCTGAAAACCTTAAAAATAAAGAACTTATATGACAGATAACAGTTACTGGCAATTTCAAAGTATGGTTGATGCAACGCCCTTAATGTTGCCTCAACAATCTCAACAATCTCCACAACAATCTCAACCTCAACACACTCAAAGGTCTTGGTCTGAAGAAAACGACGAAAGGAAATGGGTCCAAAACTTTAGTGATTTCGACATGACTTCTCAAACGAACAATATGTTTAGTAAGTAAAATCGAATGATATATAACATAGACTTAGTATTAATATTAAACTCAATTTATAGGTATGGATGACTATAATAACCAGGAACCAAGTGAAGCAGATAGTCCGGGTAAATTTATTTCAATCAGTATTTTATTTCCAATTGTATTAAAGACTTTTGTTTGTTTATTTATATTAGATAGCGGAGGAGGTAGTGGAAGTTTACCGAAGCGAAGTGATTTCACTTTAGATACAACTTTATTTACGGTAACGTATATAATCTTTTACATTTATTACTATTCTTATTAAACTCATTTCTTTATCAATCTTAGGGGGGAGATCAAAAGCAAAGACGTAAGGAGCAAAACCGTGCTGCGCAAAGAGCTTTTCGAGAACGTAAAGAAAGATATGTAAAAGAACTTCAAGTGAAAATTAAAGAAATGGAAAAGAACCATGAAACCGAATTAAGTCGTGTTTCAAGAGAAAATGAGTCTTTGAAAGCACTCGTGAAAAAGATGGAAGCTGAAATTTATACACTAAAAGGAGCCGCAATTGCATTTGATGTTTCCATTCATAAGATACGTGAGGCTGGTCTTGACGTACAAAAATATCCACAAACACATCCTTCTCCTCCTCATTCAGACAGACAGTCACCTACAAGATTTGACGACATTATGAACTATAGCATCGATAGACATCAAAAACAGAAAGCACTTGATATTCCGTTTGGCTTTAATTCACAAAAAAGAACAATGCATCATAGATACCGAGATCATAATATGTCCACAGACGAAGATATTGATGACGGTCACAATGAAGAAGAAAGCTTTGCAGAGAGAGAGACCAATCGATTTGCACATAAAGTTGATCCTATTGTTTATACCGGCGTAAAATTAATTCCTTGTTCTCAAATATGGGAAAAATTATCTCAGCATCCAAACTTTGATGAATTTGATATGGATAAATTATGTGAAGAATTGAAAAAAAAGGCAAGATGTTCCGGTACTGGTCCTGTTATTCCCGAATCTGAATTACAAGAGGTATTACGTAGAATGGATTTCGGCACTGCATAAATTTATTTTTCGTTACACGCATAATTCTTTCTTTTTTTTTTTATATATATACACATATAAATTCTGTTTCCTTCTTGTTCATAATACATACACATTTTATCATCTATTTTATCACTATACGTTCTGTTTCCTTTTACATTAAATAAATAAAAAATCTTTATCTATATGAAAAAAAAAAATCGACCCTTTTTCATACATGTATGTGCTTTTTTTTTTTTTTCATGGCTTCTTTATGTCACTCCCACATTTATTTATAAGCAATGAGTTATGCAATTGCTGCATTAGACATGTACCAATAGTTAAATTTTTATTTTATAAATATATAAAATCAAATGACTAACAACAACTCCCCCCAATAATGATTTACTCATTACGCCCATCATTGTCTATTACATAAAAAAACCTCTTTTTTTTTAAATTTTTTTTTTTCTTTTTTTCTGTTTCCTTCTCTTTCTCTTTCATTTTCATTTTTTTTTTTCAAATTTTTTTTTCTGCATATGAGTCAACCTCGTCAACCTCGTCGTCATCAAAGTACTAGATCACCAACTACTATGGTAAATCCAGATAGCTTTCAAAAGCAGCCATCTTTAGTTAAAAATGTATCTAAACATCGTACTACTTTGCCACCACCAACACGTGTTAACACAATGAAGCCTATTGCTGAACAACAACAAGCTTATCAAAATAAACCTGCCAAGAAACGAAATCAAAGTAGGCGTTTTCATAATACTCTAGATGATGATATACCTTTAGCACTCTTGGCATATAAAAAGGGATATACTACCATCTATCCATCTTTTAATATTGTGAAAGATGATCGAACCAACTCTTATGTTAGTACTAGTAGTAGTGGCTCATCTTCGCAAAATTCAATCATTAAACAACAAAACAGTAGAAGGAAAAAGTCCCGTCACCAGAGTTTAACTCCTGTCCCCGTTGAAACCAAACAAGTGATAGAAGAACCCGTTATAAAAGAAAAGAAATGGTATTCTTCTTTACGTAAACTCATTAAATAGTAATATATAATATATAATAAAAATAAAAAATAAAAATTAGATTTAAATACCTTTCTTATATTTTCCCCTTGCATCCTTTATTCCGGTAAAAGAATATAAAAAAGATAATCGGATTTGATTTACATTTGGTATTTATTATTATGTGTTTGTATGTATTTGTACGTTTGATATTTATATGTTTTTAATATCTTCTAAATCTTCGATATTCTGACCTTCTTGTTGAGCCAATACATGTGCTCTTTGTCTGGGTTCAGGTAACATGTAAAACTCTTGACATTTTTCAAATACACGGCCAGATC
This sequence comes from Pilaira anomala, assembly GCA_025716855.1. Lineage (NCBI taxonomy): Eukaryota > Fungi > Mucoromycota > Mucoromycetes > Mucorales > Mucoraceae > Pilaira > Pilaira anomala. Next base: position 25,059 of record JAIXMQ010000029.1, read on the forward strand.
CCTAAAAAAAAAAAAAAAAAAAAAAAAGTTAAAATTAGAAATTGTATAGTTTAGTAATAATAAACTTTACCTTGGGAGGAATAGGAATAGGAAAGAAGATAGTATACCAGGGACTAAATCATAAATTAGTTAAATTTTATATATTATTTGACACATGTTTTATATATATTTGTATCTATAATAACTTACTATTGATCACATATGTTAAAGAATCTTTTAAAGTTTTGTATCGCACCAAAATTATACATGTTTACAAATATTTCACCTTGACTTTTACATACACCTTTATCATAATAATTATTATAGAACTCAACTGTCGTTTGTGCTGTAAAGATCTATATTTATACGTTAGTTTATTACAATTCTCCTAAATATATTTATATTTCGTTTTTTTTTTACCAAGTAATAATGCCAAATGCATAAAGCTCCTATAGCTAAGCCCATACAGGCTGCTAAAATATAAGAAAATGCTAATAAAGGTCTTGGGAAATAGTATGGCCACTGAATGCAATTTTTTTTTTTTTAATTTAGTAAAATCCATTATGCGTCATGTGCTTGTATATTGTTTAGACTTACATCTAATTGCGTTAGATCTAAGCATACCATGAAGGGTCGCCAAGCAAATATCACAAAATAGGCAGCTGCAAAGATTAAATATGTCATAAACAATACAAAATATCTATGATTAAAATGTCCAACACAGTTATGAATCCAAGGACCTGAAATAAAATCGATGTTTTTTAGTTTGCTAGCTTTTCGAATTTAAAAAAAAAAGGAGATCTTACAGTGATGATCAAATCTTAATATACATGTGTTGCAGACACTGCAATGATGTGCTCTTTCGGGTTTCGGTAAATGACCTAATTGAAATATACGTTTTAATGTCTTTGTCATTCATCTTATGGTTTTTTCTTAATTGTATTTACATTTTTTGCATGATTGAGGAAATTGTGAATGCTCTTCCATTTCTAATAACATCGTTCGCATAGAAACGTCCTAAATTCAAATGTTAGTACTCAATTCTTTTTTCTTTTCTTAGTACTGAGCTTACGTTTGAAGAGCTGGGGCCGTCCTCTTTTCTATATTCTTCCATATCTCCTGGCGAAGTCACAATAGCCATATAATAGTGAAAGTGAATACTATATACAATATATGCTGTAAAGAGTACAGTAAATACAGAGAGTGATTTATCCCATAAGGAAGTGTCAGTCCAGCTATGTGAGTATGGAAATACTACAAAATAATATGCTAATACGCACATATTAAGTAGTAATATAGCAATTCCAATAAATACAGGTCCAATACTCCATATTGCCTTATCCACAATCTTTGTCATAATTCTTTTTGTAAAAGGGTAAAAAAAAAGGGCTGAAGATATTTTATTTTTTTTCCTTTTACGAGCTCAATATGTGTTACATCTTCTTAAAATTCCGACAAGATCATATCATGATCATATCACAGTACCTTTTGTTATTTTCTCATACTTGACCGATACAGAAAATAGTTAACTTGGAGAAATTTATTATCAAATAGTTTTCCTAATTGCAATTCTATTTTCCTGCAGAATGATATAAATCTAAGAAAATGCAAGAAAAAAACTTGAGCTTATACTGATTTATATACACCCTATTCTGATATAATACACAATCGGTGGAAGAATTAAAAGTAATTTTTAATTTCTCACTTTCTCTTTCCAACACCAGAACGGGTCGAAAGATGTTTTTTCTAAGAAAAAATCTGCTTAAATCTCAAAGCGAGAACGGGTTGAAAGAATTTTTTTTTCTCTTGAGAAGGGTACAATACCGAAAGCAACAAGGCTGAAAGTTTTTTAAGTTGAAATTGCGGATACTTTTAACAGCAAATTTCTAGTTACTTTGTTGTTTTTTTAAGGACCTTATCCCTTCCGTCCTTTATGGAACTTCCACATAGGGGGAAAAAATTGTTCTAAAAACCCGCCATAAATTCTACCTGACATTTGTTATTATCTTTATTTCTTTTCTAGCACATTTTACTTCTTCTGATGACAGCTACTCTACTCTTCACAATTCTTTCCAAGCTCCTACAAGGCTTTAGCTCTCATGACCTTTGCTCTTCCCTGACAATTGGCTCTGTTACGTCTATCTCTCTTCAACAACAATAACAAACATTCCTGAACAGCTATCGCTGTTCTCCCCAAGATACATTTAGTGTAAGCATAACTCGTTTATTTTTAAAAAGATAATTAATCTAATCCTTTGTGTATTTGTATTTTATAACCCTTTTTTTTTTGGTATTTTCAATTAAACGTATGCTGATTTTTTATTCAAACTTTTACTAATTTTCATTTTTTTATTCTGTATATTTCTATTATTCTGTAGTTAGAATTACTACATAACCTCTTTCTAAAACTTGTTTCCCATAAGTTATTAGAATAAATTTACATAACATTACCTCGAAGCTGGTCTATGAGTTAGACATATCATATAGTTCTGAAACTATCCAATTGTCAGTTTTTTACCCTTAATAATGATGAATAGTTTCATTAATCTCCCGCTCATCGTCACACGGTAAACCTCGTTTTAGTAATATTTCTGATTCTATCATACGTCCAGTTACCTGGTTGTATGTAATAATATGATTCTCCTTCCTTAATTTCATCATCTTGAATACCATATGCACCCTCTTTTTTTTCAGGAGTAACATTATATTCCCTGTAAATATTTTCAAAAAATTCCTTATGGCAACTAAAGATAAATATCGAAATATAGTATACTGTAGAAAGATACTATTTAGTAACAGTTATATTTAATCAAACGATACATCTTTAGACTGCATGTCTACAATAGTTATAAAAAAAAAAAAAAAAAACTTGACCATTCAAAAATGTTATCTAACCTAGTGATTAACAGGGAAGAAATCTTGTATGGAAAAAGATTATGATGACGGTATTAACGATAATATAGAAAGTACAAAAGATGACGTTACTGCAGTACTTGGTACACTCCTAAGAATTTGTTTAATGCACTCTTTTTTTCTGATCGATTTTCATACATATCAATAAATGTCATGAGCATAGCACACAAAACAAATTTGAATAAAGTAATAACAAAAGTTATATGCTCACGCTCAAACGGTGAATGCATTTGGGTAATTAAACTATATGTCTGCAAGCTTGTAAAAGACTAGCTGCAGATGATGCTTCTCTTGTTACCGTATCTAATAAGAAATCTATACGTCCAACAAGTTGACATTTGGACTGGAAATTCTTAAAAAAAGATGCATTATCGGCTGTTCAATGCTGGTAAAAGAAAAGAGTCATTGGTGCAAACACAAATGAAAAAATTTGATCGACACTTTTTAGGTCTGAACCAGCTCACGCTTATATGAACCTGTACAACATAAAAATCAATTTTATATTTACTGAACATTAAAAACAACTATACCAAATAAATAACGTAAAGTTAATACCCTTTTTTTTTTTACTCGTTGGTTATATGTATATAATAGAACGAATAATTTAGTTGAGTATTTTTATGTACACAAGCTAAGAGGTACAAAAACGCACAGATAAATCTATCGAACAGCTCGTTTGCACTTTAACATAACTTTCTTGTAACCTAACTTGGTATACACAGTCCTTTATATATTAAACTTAGTTTAATTGACAATCAGGTACATACTATCATACTTTTAACAGATTTATCATACCACTAAAAATGTGTCAATAGACAGCAGAAAATGTTTATAAAATTAGAACTTGATCACCAAAGTAAAATATTATTCTGTAAAAAAAAAAATCATAACACGTTGAGTATTATTTGTGGGATTTTAATGCTATTAAAAATAAGTAATATTGATTGTGTAACTTTGTTAATTAGGAATCTGTTGAAGAAGGAGTTGAAAAAGAAGCTATTTATAAATAGCTTACAGCTTTTCTTTTTCTTTTAAAAAAAAAAAGTTTTTTTTTTTCACTTTGTATAATGTACCTCACTAATAACCTCATCGTTGCCAGTCTTTTTGCCATTGCATCTTCCTTTGTAAATGCTGCCGCCACTTCACCATTAACAGCAGTCAACAGTCAAGAAGACTTTTGTCTTTTCCTTCCTCCTCAACCTGGACTTAATATTCGTGAAACTGAAAACGATAGTATTCCATTCTGTACAAAAAAAGACACTGTACCTAAAGCTTCTGAATTCCCTGAAGGTAAAAAAAAGAAATTTTTTTTTTAATTGTCAAAGAATATTTTAATTTATTTATTTGTTTATGATTAGGTTTTATTACTACTGCTCATTTTTTGAAATCAGATGATTATGTTCAAGTAACCGGTTTCTTTGATCGTTCAAAGTATAATTTAGCTGCCACCGATGTTGGCGGACAATACGATAACCATGCAAAGGGAAGACCTGTTCATGCTCAATGTAAAGACTATAAATACTTTGTCAGTTTGATTGAACCTGAAATCGAAAGATTCTGTATTAGATGTTGTAACGACAAGGTAACAACAGCAACTATTCATATTCATTATATTATCAAAACAATAGTTCTAAATATATTTTCTACCTTTTATAGAACAATTGTAATACTGGAAGATCCGGTTATGGTTGTCTTCGCGTCGTCGATGGTGATTACAATAGAGATAATAACTTTGTTAGTACCGGTGACAACACTGAGTCTAGCTCTCACCAAAACTTCAGTATTGATAGTGTCTATACTGACTTGGATGCTTTACCTTCTAAAGATACTGCTTCCGAAGATAAATCTTCTGACAATAAAACTACTACTACTACTGATACCACTTCCAACGCAAACCAAGAAATCGCAGCTGAGATTGATTCACTCAAATCCGAGTTATCCAACTCTAGTGTAGAACAAGTTCAGACTAAATGGAATGAGTTTGCCTCTAAATTATCTAGTAGTTACCCTCAAGTTTCAGAACAAATCAAAAAAATATCTGACATCACTACCAGTCTTACTACTGCTGAAGAATGGAATAATTTTATGGATTTAGTCTCTGAAAAGATCATTCAACTTCAAGGAACAGCTACTTCTACTTCTTCAGAAGCTACTACTAGCACTCATACTGATAGTAAAGAAGATTTAGAATGGTTATTTAACCATCGTAATAGCCACGATAACCAAGCTACTTGGTAATTTATCACACACATTCTTTTTAAATAAATAGTAAAATAAAGTCTTGTATTTCAATAATTTACATAAAAAAGAACAAAAGAAAAAAATTATTCAATTAATGATTTATCTTTTTTTATTATTACATCGTTCATTCGCTTTTTATAGTATCATGAAATGCATATTAAGAAAATAGTAGCTTTTGATAACTAGTCAATAGCATAAGTCATATAGGAATAGAATACGACGGTTGAGGTGTTTTTATACTGTCTAATAAGTTTATTTACGTTAAAAGAAGTAGTTAGGATGTATAGTAGTTATCGAATATAGAAATAAATGAATGGGAGTTAGATGGTCTTGACATAGAAATTTGATAATGTGGTTTATAATTTTTCAATGCTTTCACCTTTTGCCAATTTAAGTTGATGTGTAGTTGGCATTTTCGTTCGCATCAAAGATTATTGAAAGCCAAAACAAAAATGTTAACGCAATCTTATGATTGTATAGCGCTTGTAATTTTAAAAAGCCCTTTTAAAACTACCATTACATTACGCTTTCAAAAGCCCTACACTATGCTATCTATTTTACTGACATTAATTAGTCTTTTTGATAAAGAAAAACGAGGTATTATAGATATGATGTTTTTGTTGTAGCGAAAAAAAAAAAATTGAGCCAGTTGTATGTTCAATATTTATAGGACACAAGATATTTATTTATTGCGATTATTAAAGAACAAGACGAAACAAGAAGTTTTATGGTCAAAAAATATGTCTACAAGGATGTAAATTTTTGCTTCAAAACAAATGATTCTTGTACTTGCTTAACCTCCTCAGGTATTGTTATACAACTGCATATAACTTGTCATTGATAAATCTTGTCAGTAGTAACTCTTGAAATAAAATATATGTATGAGTATACCTTTGACTTCACATCGTTGACGCCTTGATTTACAACATCTTGATTTAAAACACCTTGTCTGACCACACAAGTTATCCTTAAAGGTACCGCCATTTCTTTTTTAAAGCCTGTTCATCAGAAAGAGCTCTTCTTATTCCTAATATAGAATTTCTTCCTACTGGTTATAAAATGATTAATTTAAAATATTACCAATGTATATTTGAAGTTTTTGGTTTTCTTCTTGAGTTTGATACTTGATAACCTTTTTTAGCCTTAAAGCTGACCACTACGCCAGAGCCACCAGATAAGTCATTCTAAAGTAAGTTAAAGATCCTCTTAAGCAGGAGCAGAAAGAACATAAGTTATCAAATGAGGGAGGACAAACTCACTTCAGATATCATTACAATTTGTGCCATGTGTAATACGATGGCCTTATCGTCCAGTGCATAGCCCAAAAGCATGTTTCCATATTGTTGCTTATACAATCTCAAAGGCTGATTTGAGTACACACGAGAACTCTTATTTGGTAATATTTTTATTGTATAAAAAATTTAATCTTCCAAGGTAGCATTTCAAATTAAGATGACATATGTCAATAAAGAATAAAGACACCATAGTTTTCAAAAAGTTAGGAAAACATGTTTATTAAATAAATATATAAAAAAAAACCGAAGTTAGAAGCGCGTTGGCACCCCTTTGGCTTTAATTACAGCCTCGCATCTTTCCTTCATCCCCTTTACCAACGTACCAGCATACTCTACACTAAGTTTTCCCCATTCCTCCTTCAATTTTTCCATACTTTTTACCTCGGACCTTCTCTTACCAATCCTATTTTTAAAAAGTCCCGAAACGTTCTCGATGGGGTTCAGATCCGGACTTTGAGCTGGCCAGTACTCAAAGCCCTTAATATCCCAACGCTTTTTCCACCATCTTGCATACGTTGAAGTATGACAGCTGGCACCATCTTCTTGGAATATAAACTCCCTCTGCTCTTCCTCTGAAAGTCTAGTTACCCAAGAGATGTAGTTATTTGACAAGCAGTTGATATAAGCTTCTTGATCCACTGTACTGTCAAAAAACACCAAAGGACCAAATCCACCACCCCAGAAGCATCCCCAGACCATTACGCTACCAATTCCCCACTTGGTCGTCTGTACAATATTAGCAGCGTCATATCTGTGGCATTTTTGTCGAATACCTCTTGGAGCTTCAACATGACCTCCTGCAGTGAATTTCGACTCATTCGACCAAATTACACTCATCCATTGGTCTTCATCCCAATTAACATGCTGTCTTGCCCATTCCAGTCTTTTTTTCTTGTGTTCTTCTGTCAAACGTGGTTTATGGGCTGCAATGTATGAAGAGTATCCCTCCCTTTTTAAACTCTTGATGACTGTTGCTCTACAGACATCGATGTCCATCTTTTTTAATTCGACTTTTAAGTCATTATAGCAGCATAATGGGTCCTTATGCAAAATCTGCTTGAGGTGTCACATTGCTCTTTCGTCAAGTTTACGCTTAATATCAGGCCTCTTGCTTCTTTCTGTTGTCTTTCTCTTTTCGTATCTCTCGAGAAAATTACTGACGGTAGAGTAAGGAATGCCCATGTGTCTTGAAATCTCGGCTTTCGAAATTCCGAACTTACTCAAGTGATAAATACCACCTAAATCAAATTCAGAATATTTATTATGGGTGTTATTTGAATCTGTTTCAGTATTTGAAGTTGACATTGCTGTTTAGATTAGTAGATAGTGGAGTAAGAGTCGTTTTATTGTTTAAAAAAAAAGGTAGTTTTTGAAAAAATAAATATCACCAAATAAGGGTTCTCGTGACTGTAAGTACTATACATGTTAATGTAATATTTGCTTAAATTAATTTTTTTTTATGTAGCCCCACTCGCTCCACTCTTCCAAGAGTATAAGGACACTTATTGTGTTCCTTTGATCTCGTCTGTTCCTGCCTGGAACGCAAAAAAAGCTTCTCCTCCTGCCGAAGTTTGTAAATCTGCCACAATCATGGCAGATTTGTTCCAAAAAGCATCCCCCGTGGATGTTTGTTATCCTGTCACGGAAAAAGGTCTCGTTGTTGTCTCTCCTCTTGCTCTACCTGTGTGTTCTGCTGTGGTTAGCGGTTGTAAACCCGATTTTACATCGGGTTTGTTTGAATTACAAGTCTCTCCCCCTCTTCCCTTTCCTTCTTGTCCGGTCCCATCTCCTTCTGATACCCTTTCTTCTCTTTTTTCGCCTGTTGGGTACTATCCATTACAACCCTTTCTCTCTCTGGACCGGATCTAAATCTTTTACTTCAACAGTAAAAGATTTGTTTCAAGAAATGATTGTCGTGTTAAGAAGCAACCCTTTCACGACAATCATTGTAACAATTGAGGTCATTTACCTCCTCCGAAGGAGTAAACAAGGATGGCAAAGAAAAGACCGTCCTTGTTCTCTTTGCTCTAAATAAACTATCTTTTTCATAAAATATTGTTTTCCCATTTGTGCATAACTCTTTCTAATTTTTTAATGCTTTGAAATAGATCTGAAGGAGAAGTTAAAAGAAGCTTGGTCAGAAATGACGGTCGAGTATATCGAGAGTCTTTACGAAAGTATGCCCAGAAGATGTAGGGCAGTTATAACTGCTAAAGGCGATGTTACTAAATATTAATTTTTCTAATTTTTTTTTGTTAAACAACCTCATCTTTGTTCTTTCAAGTTTTGAAGGCATCTTGTCTGATTTATGATTTTTTATTGAGAAACGATACCAAAATGACTCCAGAGGTGAATCATTATAAATTACATAGTTATGTTTATTTTAAGAAAAAGCACACTCATTCTTCTACCTAGGTATGTTATTTCTTGTCTGTATCATCTTAACATAACGCACACAAAAAAAGCTGCTAAGTAGGTCAAATACAATGAATTATTATAGCTTTATTTTATAAATCCTTAGAGCATTCACAGTCGTGTAGCTAAGTTTTTATCTAAAATAGAACTGATTCTCCATTACCTAAAATAACATTTTGGACTGATCTCCAGTCGTACAGCTATTTCTTATGCTATTTTACATACTGCTATTTACAAAAATACCTTACAAAAAAAAAAGCTAAACGTTTGCCATCTTTGGCATATTTTTAAGATAATTTGTTCAGGATGCTAATTTAGGATATCTATTGCTATACCATTGTGGATAATTAATGCCAAAATTTTCGGCTATTTTAATTTATGGATTTAGCTATACGACTACGGATGCTCTCATCGTGGCTATAAAATAGTACCTACTAATTTTAATAGTTGTAGGATAGGATACATTTATTTATTTTAATTTTTGGGCTAATTTTTTTTTAAATAAGTGAACGAATAATTTATAAATAAAGAATATATTATTAGTTTTAGGATGTTTTTGTTTTTAAAAGTGAGAAAAACGTATAAGTTGGGTAAATACATAAATAATAAAAATTAGAAAAAAGGAGAAATGATATAGAAAGAAATGCAAAAACTATTTGTATGTAAAAAGAAAGGGTCTATTAATTATGATTTAATACAACTTCCAGGAATAGGGCCTTCTTTTTCAACTGGAGTGGCGGGAGGGGTGGAAGCTTGAATAACAGTGGGAGCAGCGACAGCAGCACCGTTACGGTTGTGAGCCATATGAGCTTTAACCAAGTGACCAGCAGCCAAGGCAGCACAAAGAGAGAGCTCACCAGCCATAACGGAAGCACAAATGACGCGAGCAAGGCGACGGGCATTAGCCCCGGGTTCAGTGGGATGAGGGCCACGAACACCAATGAAATCAAGCATAGCTTGTTGAGGAGGTAAGATTGTACCACCACCAATAGTTCCAACTTCAATACAAGGCATAGTACAGGATATATGGAGATCTTTGCCTCCGTTGACAGCCTTCATTAAAGTGATACAGTTAGAACTCTCAACGTTTTGAGCAGGATCTTGACCAGTAGCCAAGTAAACAGCAGTCAAAATATTAGCAGCGTGAGCATTGAAACCACCAACGGAACCAGCCATAGCAGAACCGATTAAGTTTTTAGAAATATTCAATTCAACAAGAGCTTCAACGGTGGTCTTTAAGACTTTTTGGACGACAGAACCTGGAATAACAGCTTCAGAAACACAAGATTTACCACGACCTTCAATCCAATTGATAGCAGCAGGCTTTTTATCAGTACAATAATTACCCGAAAGAGAAATAATTTGCATATCGGGATAACGCTCAGAAATTTTACTTAAAGCTTTTTCACAACCCTTTGAAATCATGTTCATACCCATAGCATCTCCTGTAGTTGTGGAGAAACGAATATATACAAGTCTACCAGCAAGTGCTACCTTTAATTTACGTACACGGGCAAAACGAGACGTAGAGTTAAAAGCCTCAGTCACAATATCTTCTCCTTCTTGTTCGATCCAACGCTTACAATCAGCTGCACGAGTAATATTAGGAAATTCCACACAGGGTCCACGGGTCATACCGTCAGCAGTAACAATAGTAGTTGCTCCTCCTCCAGCATTAATAGCTTTACATCCTCTTGCTGTAGAAGCAACCAAACAGCCTTCTGTAGTAGCCATAGGAATATGAATGAGATCGCCATCAATGTTCATGGGACCTATTTTTTTTTTGTTTGTTTGTTAAACCACTGAAAAAAATAAAAAAGTTCTACCTTATTCTTCGTAACACTTACCAGCAACACCAACAGGAATGGGCATATAGCCAATCACGTTTTCACAACAAGCACCCATGACTTTGTCATAATGATAATTTTTAACGGGAAGCAAACTTCCTTCGAGAGAATGAGTAATAGAATCACGAGAGATCAAAGCTCTACGAATATGAACAGCCCGTTCGAAATCACCAAGTACCTTTTCAAGAGCATAAGGTGCCATCTTGCCATTTTGAACAATGGAAATGATTTCTTCATCGGATAAAACTTCTGGAGTACTAATTAAACTAAATGCTTCATCCAAAGTACGAATGAGACCTGTAGGTGGATGAGCATGCTTTCTCGAGGGCTTTGGCCCAGATGACTTCGTAATAGAGCGTTCTTGTTTTTTAGTGGCGGGAGCAGAGACAGGTACTTCAACTCGTTCAATCACTTTTTGAATAATGACCTTGGGTTGTTGTTTTGAAACGTTGAAGAGATAAGTATTGAGAAATAAGGACGCACAGAGACCAATAGCTAACCACTTGAAGATGACAGGATATTGAATATACACAGCATAAACGTCAGAAATATTTTCGAAAGGTGACATGATGTTGTGGATGGGGGTTGACAAAGAAAGTTACAAAAAAAAAGTTGTTCTAGACTTGTCAAAGATATTACAGCATGTAAATTTAAAGGAGGGAAATAGGTTTGGTACTGTTGAAGTAAATGATATAGTTAAACAGAGAAAGAAAGAAAAAAAAAAAAAAAGATAAGATCCCTTGGGTTACTTTTTTTTCTTGAAAAAAATAGTGTAAGCGACGACTGAAAGAGGCTCTAAGACCAGAGTAGAAGCAAACTTAAAAAGATATGCAATTCCAAGAACACCTATTTTCCATTAGAAAAAGGTTTGTCATTGGATTAGCGGTTCATTAAAAAAAAAAAATTTGTGTAAATTTTTCCAGTCAACGAAATTCCGCTTATAAACTGAAGGCTGTTCTAATTATTTTCTCTGAACGCAATATCACTTTTAAACAATCACTTTTGAAATATAAAACCTTGGGCTTGATATATAAAATCATATAAAAATAGTATTCTTAATTAAATGGTTGGGGATACGGTATTTCTGTTGAGACTATCTGAAGTTAAAAAACGAGGACGATTGTGGAATATTTCTTTTTAGATAATTGTGTATCTGTATCAATCTTCTCATTTATAAGAAACAGTGATTTACCTGTTCACATGAATCATTTAGTATCATTAGAGCAAAGTTATTATATAAAATTCAAGGTAATCGAGATTATATTCAATACTCTTTCTTGTACAGATATTGCCATATTACAGGATAGCAATTGCTTTATCTTCTGTATCTAGTAGTTGCCCCAGAAAAAAAAAAGAATCATTTGTTTATATTTACGCCAACGATAACCGAGTGATAATAACAAAGAATTAATGGTTCTTAAACTCCTCTAGTTGAACTGAATTCATTGATTAAATATGTCATGTCATACAGACATATACATAGCTATCTCAAACTATACCATATATTCCTCTGCCAAGACAATGCAGCTAGCTGGATTATTATATGTATTCTATGAGGTAATTCAACACTTTAGCTATTTTTTCAGTTTTATCAAGATGTACTTCTGATTTTACATGATAAGTTGAGGATTATCAATAGCTATATTACATTATTTCTCGTGTTTTGTTTGGCTTGTATATTACAATCCTCATTTTCTTTTAATGAGTACAAACCGTTGTTACTTTGAAATGTCTATTTAACTTCCGGGAATGATGTAGGTTTGATGTTACGTCCAACCTTAATTAGTTATGCACTTTGAACTTTAAAAAACCAACATATAGAGCGTATACCAAGTGTGATTCTAGGAACAAGGACAAACCAGATATTAATTTCTCCTACAAACATAGCATAACACTAAGCTACTTATTTTACTGAAGAGTTAAGTTTTTGCCCTGATAAATATTATATCCACGTTTTTAGGCTTTTGGATAATGAAAGAGGAATGGTCGTGCTTTGTATCAAATAATTTTATTTGATAATTCTATAAATTGGTAGTACAATACGTTTTTGGGTTGCTAAGAAAAAATCTCTTCATTCTTGCAATGACACTTGATCTGTTTGCCAATATGCTATTTCTATACATAATGCTTTGAAAAATTACTTCAAATCTCTGCTGATTTTTTATCCGTTTTAACAAAACCAACAAAAAAAAAGGGAGATATTGATGGTTGCATAGTGGAATAATTTTTACTGAGTAATTGCTACAAATGAAGCTTGAAGATTTGCACATTTTTGAATACACAAAGTCAATCGTTGACCGTTGTCCCGAGGATTCTATTTTTTGTATTAATGGACAGACCAACTCCGTTACGTACATTTTATTTAGATACCCCGAGATTGTTTCACTGAAATAAATTTTTGTGTTCACAAAAGGGCCTCCTAATAGGAGTTTCAAAATATGATGAAGAGAAAAAATAAGAAGACGTTTACGTTTACCACTAGAGAGGTGTGTTCATCAATCTTCATATTATGTATATACGTGAACTCTCAGCGTATTCAGTCGGTGTTGATAGACTTTAGGTGCGCTCTAGTTTTTTCTTTCAACTGATAAATTTCTTCATACATTTATGTATATAGCTTAATAACGAATTCATCTATTTTATTAGAGACAATTGACTGAACCTTCAGCTGCAACATTTAAAGAAAATAAAAGCTATAATAGCTAATGTTGTTATAGTATATAATTTGATTTCAATCTATGAAGCAAAATACATAGCAAACCAGTATGCCTAATATATTGATTTGTGCTAAGACATTTTATAATATTTTTTTTTCAATTTTCTTTGTAACACATTTATTTTTTGCAATAGAAGCTCGTTTTAATTTTGATCTGCGGTATCAAATAATAATATATTTGGAAGACTTGGTGTTACTCACCCGCTAGAGAATATTTAGAAGAGATATATGTAGTCTTTCGAAATTGATGTAGTATATATTGAAATATCCGATGCTGACTATTGAGCCAAATGAAGCACTTATACTCAGTCCCGATAGGCGAATAAAGACCAATTTTCGTAAGTTCAAATAACAGCCATTTGAAAAACATAATAAAAATTACAGAAAAGAATGGAATGACTGATTTATTATAGAAAAGATACATACACAAGTTGGGTAATGCAACGAAAAATAACCATAACAGCACAATTACTTGATGATGGCTCTTTTCTTTAAAACAAACAACCGAGATAAAAACCATTCATCCAGCCTCCCTTTAATATCCTCACAGCTAATATCTCATTACACGCAGGTTAAACTGCACGGACCGCCCGGACAAGTGAAGGGGAGAAGATAGCCAACTCCTCAAAAACTATGATAACAACTGCATACATTCGATCCGTGTTCTTTTGCCTTCAACAGTCAAAAAATCAAACTTTAAAGCACATTCTTTCTCATTTAGTTACTGGTACTCAACTTTAAGGAACCAGAAAAAAAAGACAAACAAAAGTATTTGAATTAATTTCATTATATTATGCGCGTATAATTTAAGTGTCATAAGAAAGTAGTAAAAAAAAAGTAATCAGGTAAATACGACAGGAGGAACAGCTTCCTGTATAACTGAGTTTGTCATACTAACGTTTTTCATATAATCAGTGGGAAATTGAACTAAGTGACCTCGGATTTCTTTTAATTTTGAGTACACTTGATCATTGTTTAACCTCCAAGGCTCCGCTATATGACCAGGTAATATTTTTGATGGATCAGGAACAAAGTGTCGATGTTGTTCAACAGTATGAACTAATTATGTAGAAGTATTCAGATTTAAAATATTCCGAATAAAATGAACAATACTTATAAATACCTGTATCATCAGGAACACATCGAAAGACATCTCGATAAATAATTGTATTTTTTTCTGCAGTTTTACTCCAAATATCTTGATAAAACTCATCATATATAGGATCCATAACTATCACATCTTCTCGTTTCATATTTCGATATCCATCAACACCCATATTATCCTCTTGATTTTGCTCCTTCTTTTTATTTTTGGAATTTCCACAATCTAATAGCCCCAAATGCTCTTTAAATAATTGCATTCGTAAAGTTAAAGCATATCTTGATGCTTTGTACTGGAATATAGAAAATATTAGTAAAAAATAATATCTATTTTTTTTCTAAAATACATATACGTTACAGGTTGTCCGTTCATACGAGAATCTACCAAGTCTGTATCCTCAATGATAACCGCAATCTCGGAATCTCGGTTTCCTAACTGGGATCTATTTTATATGAAATTAATAAAAAAAAAAGGATCTACTTCAGTCGCTCTTTTACCTGTCATTCAAATTTGCTTTATTTTTAGAAAAAAAAAGAGAGAATTAATATTCAACAATATAATTTTAGTTAATGAACATACCAGATCCACAAATGACAGTTCTGTCATCTATAATCATTAATTTTGAATGAATGTAAACTTGTTCAGTCAAATAATCTAATCTTCCATCATTGTACATATTCTGATGCTCTGATAACAGTTCGTCTTCCTGCTGTTGCTGCTGCTGTTGTTGTTGTTGTTGTTGTTGTTGTTGAGATGTTAAATCGTCTAGAGATTTGCTCGGATTGATAGAACGAGACTTATTGCTTGTTCGTCTTTTGTTTATAATGTTACGTTTTTGATTAGGTAGCTGAGAAGATAAAATGATACTACTATCCTTAATGATCGAGCTATTGTTACTTTCTTTTCTTATTGCTGTTTCCGGTGTCTTTACTTTCCCCCAATTACGTAAGCTATAAAACCCAATGTAATCGTCTGGTTCAATATTTGCTTTCCTTAATTGCTCAAATACCGAATGTTTTCCACGGCTGATGGAGCGGTATTGATATTGAGCAACTGATCTGTTATATACATATATATATATATACTCTTTAGTTATATGTGACATTCACATAACAGAAAAGATTATTTTTACCTTAACGGCATGGATCGCCTATCGACTTGAATAAAATCACCTTCAAATCCAGGCGCTACTGGAATTACCACAATCACTCTAAATTTCTGCTTTTCTTTAAATGCACGCTTGATTCTTTCTACAATAGCTTGACCTATTTTATTCTTGATTAATTTATCATGGGGGCTCGTGGTTGTAACTAAAAAAAATATATATATATATATATATATCAGTATAACAAAAACTTTTCGTGAATAGAAAGATATAAACACTTTACTAAAAAATTGGTTTTCAATGTAAATAAAATGTTTTGCTTTGAAAATACATTCCATGTACGCGCTATAGATTGAGTACTAATCAAGTTTTTAATTAATGCATTCAAGCCTCGGTTTTTCCTGGGGGTTTACCTCTCTATCAATACCTTGACTCCATTCAGCGCTACTTCTTAATACTTGTATTCGACAAGTTCCTTTAAACTTCGATTCATCTCTTTGAGCCAAGTATTCACCTTTGGGTAATAAAAATGGCAATTCTGCTCTTTCTTTCGCTCGATTGGATTTGATAAAATTCCATCTTTGAATAAAATGACGAGCAATATCTCTTGCAGGAGGTCCTGTCTAATTAAAAAGGAGGTAAAAAAAAAAAGGATTTAAACAAAAAAAAAGTTTTCTTATCAGTTTTATATACACTTTACCATAGCTGTATGAATATCATGCCAAGGCATTCTAGCAGTACATTTTTTATCAATTAATTCCATGTCATATTGACTTACTATAAAAAAATAAAGTACATAAATAACTTGCAAGCACAACTTTTATATTATTACCTTTATAGAAGTCTTTAATTCTTGGATTCGAATAATCTTGTCCCGGAAATATTTCTTCGTGAGATAAAGGATCAGTCAAGCTATGCTTTTGAGTATCGTAACGTCTATTGAAAATATGTAAGCAAAGTGTTTATATCATATATTTGTTGCTCCTTTGTTATACCCAAAACATAAATCTAACCCACCGACAAAGGCTAATCGGTAATCCACTACTAATATTTTCTATAAATACGCAGGCACTTAGTCCATACGAAAATTTTTCTTATTATTAGGTGTATTTTTTACCTCATGATGAGCCCAAAAGGGAGAATAGGCCAAATTTGCATGTCTTTGTACAATAATGTTAGGATGAACATGATGCATCCAGTCACGTGTATACTGAGAATCCAAAGGTAATGCGACCGAGACATTTTTGTAAATTACAATATAAATCATTACACCTTCACATGCCTTTCTTTTTAATAATCTGTCGAGTCTATACTCCTCATTTCCTTTAGGTGGTCTACGTAAATACTATATATAAAAGCTTAGAAAGGGGGAATGAGAAAAGAATGGCTTGAATATCTTACCAGCTGTGGACTCTATAAATATAATAAAGGAAGAGATTTAATATCATATTAATAGAAAAACAGTTTTATCCAACATACCAACCACCAATCTTCTATATAAATTTCAGACTTTGCGGATAAAATGGCCTGAGCCACAGCCTCGTAATAATCTAGAAATAAATCAAGTTAATTCAATGTATAATTTATCGGCAATTTCGATATATATATATAGTTATTACCATGTCCATCAACAAACCATTTTGCTTTTGCATTTTCTCTAATAGGAGCAAATGAGCCAAAGCGATGATTCATAATCCAAGGACTTTCTTTTTGAACCTTATCTAAGCTCTCAATCCATTCTTCTATATGCCTTGACGTTTGTCCTTTTACTTCAATGCGTCTTGCCGAATTTGAAATCATAAAATGTGTTTGATGAATAGATCCGAAAGTACTTTGAAGGCGAGTCACTTTAAAATTTCTATCAAATAAGAGTACATCTGCAGGACCCTTTGAGCCAATATCTTTACAGAAAGCAATATATGAGTCTCGCAATATGAACCATTCCTTTTTCCATTTATTCCAGCCAAAAGAAGATCGTAACGAAGCAGGGCTAGTATTATATTCCAAATATCCTTCCTTTCCTTTCCAACCCATATCTTTGACAATTGAAACTGCACTTAATTCTAGAAATTCACATAGATCATAATTCACCACCAGACTAGCACGTTGAATCAGTTCCTTTAGATAAGCTTCCAATTCACCACGTCTTTTTAATGCCATATCACCTGCGTTTCCATGTTCTTCTTCACGCGAAATACGCATTGATGTTAAAGCGGCATTTGTCAAATGAGAAATTTGGCTAGGAAAAGAAGGTGGATGGTCTGGAATTAAGCCTGAGAAATATTTACATTTTAAAAGCAAGTAAAAATTATGAAATTCAATGATAGTACGGTTAATCACCCATTTGATTTCACCGTATTGTAATTCGATACGAAACGTCCATAATCTTTGATCAATTTCCGAGTCTGTGATAGCAACCTAGGTAAGGAAAAAGGGTTGATTGTTTAATCTACCTATATATAGTCTTTTTATAATAATGTTTTATATTTACCGATAAAGCATCAAACACAATAGGGGGCTACATTTTTTTTAATATATACAGTCAGTTCAATATGTTGTCTTCATCTTATCTTTTACCTTACCGCTCTCCGACCATGCTCATCCCTACACAACATAGCAAGATAGGCGGGTATAAAAGCAGCGGGATAGTAAGGAGCTAAGGGCTGTTTGGTAATTGTATGAGGAGCTATACTATTTCTTCTTTGACTACTTTGAAGCTGACCAATACTATTGACAACTTTAATTTTTTCAAAAGTTTTAGCCCACTGAAGTCTTGCTTTAGTGTTTGTGCCTAAAATATAAAATTAGACTTTTTCCATAATTTTATTTATTTATTTATAAACTTTACTTTGTCCAGAATCGTTTCGCATCGCACTCGATAACCCATGATGCTGCTTTCTTTCGGTTGCCATTTTCATTAATGGGTGTAAAAGCTTTTTCTCGTCTTCAGATTTACTAAGTAACGTACCATTTGTTGAAGCCGTATCAGTATCAAAAGGATTCTCAAAATAACTGGGTTGTTGTCGAAACTTTGGGGTAGTGTTACAATCGGTAATGGCCTCTTCTACTGTTGGTAGCGTATTATCCTCAATTGTTTCATACAATAGATCCTCATTACTGCTGCTATAATGAGGTATATTCAACATCAAAGCTCTTTCATGATCAGTTGGGTCAGTTGGATTTCTTCCAAACCTAATTTCATTGTCAGGTGTTCCTTCATCTCTCTGAATGTTTATAGACATACGCCGTAACATATTATGCCATTTACTATAATCGTTTTGTCTCCGTGACTCAAAACTGGATTCATAATCATCATCATCATCATCATCTTCTTCGTATCCACCTTTTTCTTTCCGATGATGAATATATTCCATACTACTCATGATTGGATGTGACATGGTCAAAAGATATATATATATATATATATATGTATATATATAAAAAGAAACGAAAGAAAAGAAAAGAGAAAAAGAAATAGATCAGGCTAATGGAACACCAGTTTTTGACTTTTATAGCATTGTTGTTATTGATGAGACTAATCTCGGTATTTGAAACATTACACAAAAAGATTAAAAAAGGTAAAAAGGGATACTTTGGTTGGATAGTTGGCAGGAAAGAGAAAATAAATAAATGAAACTACCAAGTGATGTAAATGTGGCATATATGTATAATACAATACAAAGATATTATCCATAGTAAAAAAAGAAAAAAAAATATTTCAACAAATAGTAATTACAATAACTGTGAAGGGTATACGATGAAATTTATTTTATGAAGAAAAATATTGTTTACGAGTAGTTTGTAATTTCTTCTTCAACATGCTTTCTTTTATTAAAATTTTAACTGTCATTATTAGTAATGAACTGTTTCAGTGTTTGTAAATATAATTGAAATAAAATATATAAATTACGAGACTAAAACAAAAGAGAGGTTCTTTATTTTTTATGCGAACCCCTGGGCCTCGTAGATATACTAAATAGTCACGCTTGCTCCTGTAACACAACCTGTGTATGTGTGTTACTGTTGCTGACCATTACATCTCGTAAACACCTCCGATATCATTACACATGTAGTTTATGGCAGTTTTCTTTTTAAGTTAAGGAAGTACTGATACATGAAAATCCTGTCAAATATGGATATCAATTCAACACGTCCATGTACTTGTAAAAGAAAAATACACATACTTTAAATTTAAATAGAGCTAAGAGCATCTCCAATGGATTATGAAGCTTGAATATCTAATAAATGGATCAGTCAAATCGGTATTTTTTTGGTCAGATATTTACCTTCATCATACTCCATTTGGAATGATTGGGTTATCTAATTAAAAAATTAGATAATCCATTGGAGATACTTTAATAATGTATCTAAAATACAAGCACTGTTTGAGAACAGCTTAGGTACAACGATGATGAAATGGGTAGTAGCAATAAAGCAATCCTCGATTTTTTTTGGCTGATACAAATATATCCATGAAGTCCTATAGAGAGATTCAGTCAATAATTTCCCGCTATAATAGTTAATCACAATATATCATTTACCTATCATATCAATTGCAAAAACGGATTCAGCAGAGGCATCTAAAATCATCCAAACTGTTGATTATGCAGGCATTTACACGTAAATTCTTTGACTGCTGCTTTAACTTTAATTCTTTCGGTACCTTTGAGCGATTACATTCATTGCTGCAAAGGTCGATACTCTTACGATTATTGAACTTGAGCATTAAATCAATTTTACAGAGATAAGTGGCTGAAATATCATTAAGCATGAAGCAACCAATTGTTAGTTGCTCTAATTGTAGCTTTACTGCTTGAACATCCTGATTCGCAACTAAGAAATAAAGAAAGATATGATTAGAAGAGAAATTTCAACTTCGGTTGTACGTACATACTCTGTCATTCTTATGCCAGTGTTCAATAGTAACGTGTCTAGATACCTAGCAAATCTTCTGTGGGATGTAAATTCTTGTTTATCAGTAGTTTCATTCCAAAGTTGAGTACCTTGCAGCTTGTTAATGATAGTTGGAAATTTTCAATAGAATGTCTACCAATATTTCCGTATATTGCTCTATTTACATTTTCTATGATTACTAAAGCTTTGTACATATCACTGTCCATTGACTTCTCTTTTTTTAACCACTTTGCTTTTTTCATCTAAACTTCATACATCATATCCCCCATACTCTGGCTGTTTTCAAGTAACGTATTGACGCAGTCTATTACCTTATCAGTAGTATAAGAGTTTCCCCCAGTTATTGAGGCAGAGAGAGGAGGGAGCTTATTCGACATACATAGGGGAAAATACGCGTACCACATTTCAGCATCATTTTTTTCTCACCAGTTCTAGTTTTTTTTTTCGCTTGCTGACGGCCACCTCGCCATTAACGGGCTTGGATGGAATATCTTCCACGCCCAAATACCTACATGTAATCTGTACAAAAAAAAAAAAAGACATTTGCTATTGAGATTTATTAGACAATGAATCACTTCTTCCTGATAAAATTATTAGACTTACCACTGAGAACAACATGTTTTAGAGGCAGGTTTCAAAGTTATTTATTTCTTAAAACAAGCTCATGTTTAAATAGTGACGTATGTAGCTAAAGAAGAGATCAAGGAGGATAACGGTGAGAAAGATTCATTTTAAAAAATATCTATATATAAAAGAAAGCGAAAGAAAAAAGAAAGAACAAGAAAAAAAATTGATTTATAATAAAACTAAAAAAAAAAAAAGCCTGTTTGTGTGGCGTGTAATAATATATGATGTCCATAAACAATCAAGTGGTCATTGGCCAGTAACAATTATCCCTTAATCAAGTATTGTAACATAATACCTCAGTGATTCGAAAATAAATAGCTTAGTAAATAGCGAAACTTTTGACTGTCAGTTCAAAATGTTATTTTAAAAAATCAGTTCTCTTAGTAAATCAATCGCTTTGAACAAAAGAACCCAGAATGATTTTGGTCGTATAAATAGAAATAACTAGGATAGTCAATTTCTATTGGTGGAGTAGGATTTAGAAACATTTTGAGACACATGATAGAATAAATAGTGAATATACATAAGTTGAAACGATTTTTGAATAGAATCGTTCCTGAAGGCCAAAAAAGACATCTTGTTCAACTAGCATGTAATACTGCCGTTTTTCCCTCCAGAAATAACGCACAGAATTTTTATTAGTGTGTTCCATGTTTGTTATTATTTGACATATCGGAAGCGTACTTATGTACGTCTGATAATCGCGTCCATTGACGACATGTGTTTTAATTTAGCCTGACGTTATAATCCCAGGTTAGTTACTGCATACATTCTCTTTTAATTTTTTTTTATTACTGCTTTCATATGTAATATATTATATACTCATCGCAACTAATATGCTGTAAAAAGATAAAAGTCAACAGAAGGGGGAAAGGGGCCTTTTTTCTTCTTCCTAGAATTCTATCTATTGAAATAATAGACTTTAAACAATTGTCAAAGTCAAAAAAAAAAACATTTTGCTGTGTTATACAACAAATAAACAATTCCTTTATTATCATGTTTTGTTATCGTTTGAGATATATAATATACTACCAGTTTTGAACAAGGCACATGTCTCTACCATTTATTCTCTTTAGATCTTATACTTAATCCCCTTACATTTGTCTTTTTATTATATATACTTTTATATCTTTTTTTTTTTATCTTGTTCAGTAGGAGACAACCTTTACTATTTTAGGGAGTGAAGATCTCTCTTTTTTAGTTTTTGTCTCTTTTCCGTTTATGAAGTCTCAATTCAAGGGGAAACAAAAAGGTTTTGTATGACTCTCCGTGTTTTTTTAGTTGTTTTTTTTGTTTATATAAATCCCCTTCCTTTTTTTTCACAATTGAATTAAAAGAAGTTCTTTTTTCTTTTTCATTTTATAATATTATATATACCCAAACACACACTTTTTTTTTGAAAAATATAATGGCTTGGAGTAATATTAGATTGCCAGATCGCGCATTTATTTTTGGAGAAGAAAAGACAGCGAAAATGTATGAAGATAGAAAGAAGAAAAGAGATGAAGCAATGATAGATGACGAATTATTACTGGCGAAACTCGGTTATAAACAAGATTTAAATCGTCAATTATCCGCATTTTCAAATTTCGCCATTTCTTTTGGGTGTTGTTCAGTATTAGGTGGATTATTGCCTGTAAGGAGAGCTTGACTTTTTCTATTTTTTTTTTATCTTTTTAAAAAAAGGGATTGCTTTATTAAAAAAAAAAGTTATCTTATTGTTAGTTATGGGGTACAACGCTGTTAACGGGTGGAACATCTGCTTCTATTTGGGGTTACTTGGTTGTAGCCATTTTAACTTTAACAATCGGTTCCAGCTTGGCAGAAAGTAAATATGCTAAAAATATTTAAAAATTTCAGTAACCATTAACTCGCATAATAAGTTTGTAGTGCTTTTCCAACCACTGGTGGTTTATATTTTTGGACAGCACAATTATCTGATTCTGATTGGGTCCCATTCATGTGTTGGATTGTCGGTTATTTTAATTGGTAAAAACTATACCTATTTTTCCCTCCCTTTTTTTCTTCTTCTACATGCTTCTCCTTAACCCAGTTTCATTTTAGGCTTAGTTTAGCTGTAGCTATTTGCGCAAGTGATTTAGGTATGGCAGGCTTTTTGACTTCTGCCGTCTCTGTAGCAAAACCAGATTTTGAAACTACACCAGCTATTGATTATGGTGTATTTCTTGCCATTTTATTTGTTCATGGCTGGATGAATACATTACCTATAAAATATACAGGAATCATTAATAATTTATCTGTGTGGTGGCATATCATGGGTATTTTATTTATTGTAGTAGTCGGTTTATTATTGACAGAGAATAAACCATCTGCTTCATTTGTGTTTGGTCAAACGTATAACCAATCGGGACTTGAAAATAACGGTTATGCGTGGTTGATTGGATTGCTTCAGGCACAATTTACTTTAAATGGTTATGATACCGCAGCCCATGTCAGTGAAGAAACAAGATCAGCTCAGCGTGGATCACCTATGGGTATTGTCATGGCAATTGCTACTTCTGCAGTTGCAGGCACTATATTAATGATTGCTTGTGCCTTTATGATTCAAGACTTTGATGGACAAGTTGTAAACGGTAAAAATCCAATGACAATTACACAAGTCTTTTTGGATAGTACGGGAATTGGCTGGACAATGTGGTTTTTAGTAATTATTCTTGTTGCCATGTATTTTGCGTAAGTTTCAAAATGATAAATATTATATTTATGTAAAACTTAAAATTATATATATATATATATATATATATTATAGAGGTGGTGCAGTGATAGTTGGTTCTTCACGTCAAACATATGCATTTGCTAGAGATGGAGCAATGCCTTGTTCCAAGTGGTTAACAAAATTATCTACTAGTAAAGTACCAGCCAATGCTGTATGGTTCAATATTGCATTTGCGGTTATTCTTGGTATTCCATACTTATTCAGTGAAGTAGCCTACGAAACAATTGTTTCGATCAATACTATTTCAGCCAATATATCCTACTTTATACCCATTTGGCTACGTATTACAATGGCAAGAAAGAGATTTAAGACAGGACCTTATAATATGGGTAAATTATCTATTCCATGTGGAGTGATTGCATGTATTTGGATATTATTTACATCTGTATTATTTATTTTACCCACAGTAAGTTGGAATAGAACAAGGGTTTAATTTAAATTTAACCTCAATTTTAATCGTAGCAAGCTCCAATTACGGCAAATAATATGAACTTTGCTATTATTCCATTTGCATTTGTAATTGGTTTAGCGTCTATTGTTTATGCAATCTCAGGTCGAAAATGGTTTACGGGACCTGTGCGTAACATTGATACTGTCGTGGTTAGAGAAGAAGATGGAAAAGTGATACAGGAAACTCGTCGTGTAGTTTTATTAAGTGAAGACGATATGATTGAGCAACATGAGATTGGTAGTCAAGGTAACTGGGTCAGCTCTAGTCCAGCGACAACAGAACCAAAGCATCACTAAAAAAAAAAAATCACAGTTATTTTCTAGTATAAATTTTTATTACTGCAATTTTTTTTTTTTTTTTGTACATTAAAAAATAAACATTTTCTATTTTTCTTTTCTAAAATAATATTTTGTGTATTGGTGTACCTTTCTGAAAACACCATTTTAGAAAAAATAATCGAGGGTTATTTATAGGACGAATCGTTTCGTTTCCCCACATTTTTTTTTCCATTTATTAACTTTTGGATTTGACTGGTGGATGGTTACACAAGGGTTACGGCTTAAACCTTTTGGCAAGCTTTTTTTATTTGTGTTACCAACCTATCAACAAGCACCCTCTTTATTTGAATGATGACATTTTCCCGATTCCTTATCATTTAGCCGCTCCCTGCAACGTGTTCTAGATGATTCAAAAAGTTTAGAGCAAAATTAAAATTATCACTTGTAAGATATCTTCTGCGTCTAAACGATTGAATTATACCCTATTTTCTTGTAAAAAAAAAAGTGTATATTTTTATTTTTCATGACTATAAGCTGGGACCAACCAAATGCTGCAAGAAGTTTCCTTTTGGTAAAGTCTGGAATTTTACCCCACCTTTTATCTGGCTTTTAAAAAAGAGAGAAAGAGAAACCCTTCATTTATATACTTGGTTTTTATTAAAAGTATAACAATTGTTTATAAAATCAAAAAAGGTAAGAACTGGATATTCATGCAAAAAAAGCAAAAAGAATAAACCCGGAAAAAGATTGATTTATAAAGCAAAAAAATAAATATGTCATAAATGGGTATTTAAATAACCCCACCTTTTACCAATGATAGACTACAGAAGTGGAACCATTTTTAACCGGCTTAAAAAATTATTTTATACGCCGATATAAAATAAATCATCCTGTATAAAACCCAAAACTTTGTCTCATTACATTTATTTCAATCTTTTATTTTCTTTTTCAATAATACAAACTAAAAAAAAAAATGAGTCAAGTTAGTGCTGCTTTAAAGTCTAGAGTTCGTCGTCCTCAACTCTTGAAGAAGGTCATGAGTGCCCAAGATACTCTCAAGTTCTTCAAGGATGGACAGTAAGTTTTATAATAATAATAATAATAATACCTTCATAATACGCGTTTATCTAATCATACTCTCTCTTTCTTTTCATATAGATATATGGGTTGGTCTGGTTTCACTGGTGTCGGTTATCCCAAGATGATTCCTATTGCTTTAGCTGATCACGTTGAAAAGAACAATCTTCAAGGTAAAATGAAGTTCAACCTCTTTGTCGGTGCCTCCTCTGGTGCTGAATGTGAAGATCGTTGGGCTGAACTCGATATGATTGACCGTCGTTATCCTCATCAAGTTGGTAAGAATATCAAAAAGGGTATTAACGAAGGCCGTATTCGTTTTGCCGATAAGCATCTTTCCATGTTCCCTCAAGATTTAGTTTATGGATATTATACCAAGGATAAGCCCGATAACAACAAACTTGATGTCGTAGTTGTTGAAGCTACTGCTATCACTGAAGACGGTTGGATCGTTCCTGGTGCCTCTGTTGGTGCTACTCCCGAATTACTTCAAATGGCTGATAAGATTATTATTGAAGTCAATACCCGTATCCCATCTTTCGAAGGTCTTCATGATATTAATATGGGTGCTTTACCTCCTAACCGTAAGCCTTACTTGATTATGAATACCGAGGACAGAATCGGCGGTGTAAGTTTATTATTTTCATATGCAATTACACAATTTAAAATTAACACTAAACTATATATAGACTGCTATCCCTATTGATCTCGACAAAGTTATTGCTGTAGTTGAAAGTAACCGTCCTGATAAGACTGGTGGTAACTCTCCTGGTGATGAGAAGTCTGAGGCTATTGCTGCCAATCTTATCGAATTCTTTGAAGAAGAAGTTAAATATGGTCGTCTTCCTACCAATTTATTACCTCTCCAATCTGGTATTGGTAACATTGCTAACGCTGTTATTGGTGGATTAGCTAAATCCCGTTTCCAAAACGTCACTGTGTAAGTATATAAAAAAAGAAATGGAAAAATCTGGGAAACTAATATTAAGGTTTCCTCAAATAGATTTACAGAGGTATTACAAGATACTTTCCTCGAATACTTTGATTCTGAGAAGCTCAAGTTTGCCAGTGCCACTTCTATTCGTTTCTCCCCTGAAGGTTTTGATAAGTTCTATGATAACTGGGAAAAGTATAAGGATAGACTCTTGTTAAGATCTCAACAAGTTTCTAACTCACCTGAAGTCATTCGTCGTCTTGGTTGTATTGCTATGAACACACCTGTTGAATTCGATATCTATGGTCAAGCCAACTCCACTTTAGTTTGTGGTTCTGGTATGTTGAACGGTCTTGGTGGTTCCGGTGATTTCTTACGTAACGCCAAGTTGAGTGTTATGCATACTCCCTCTACTCGTCCCTCCAAGAAGGACCCTAACGGTGTTTCTTGTGTTGTCCCCATGTGTTCTCATGTTGATCAAACTGAACACGATCTTGATATCTATGTTACTGAACAAGGTTTAGCTGATCTTCGTGGTTTATGCCCTCGTGACCGTGCTCAAGTCATTATTGATAAGTGTGTTCACCCCGAATATAAGCCTCAACTTCAAGATTACTTTGATATGGCTACCAAGAAGTGTCTTGCTGAAGGTAGAGGTCATGAACCTCAAATTCTCGATAAGGTCTTCAAGATGCATACCAACTTGATGGAGAACGGTACCATGAAGCTCGACTCTTGGTAAAGCAATAATATAATAGAATAATTCCCTATACACAAAAAAAAAAGCATTTGATTTCCTTTTTTTTCCCCTCTTTATTTACTTATTTCACCCGAGATACTATCACCTCTGTACTATATATATATTAAAATACTATTTTAAAAACTATTCATTCTTTCATGTTTATACTGGGTTAACTAATTGAGGTAAGTAACGTATAGGAGTTATAATATGCAGTTCTGGTAGTCTTTGAAAAAAAAAAAAGTTGCAGTAATAAATACCGTGATTTTTTTTTCTCTTATTGAAATGATATCATGTGGTAAGTGGCGCTGGTTGAGTGAAAAAGGGCGATCCCTATTACATACCGCGATTATTTTTCTTATTTAATAAAGAAAATGAAAAAGCGTTACAATCATAAAAAAAAAATCGTGGTTATTTTAAAAAAAACATTTGCCTAATCCATCAAATGTGTCAACACAGGCTACTAACCCTCCTTTGCTCATACGCCAAGACCAACGCTTAATAACTGTAAAACGGAAATATAAGGGAAGTGAACTAATTGATTTATTTAAGTGGGGAAAAAGGGTCTTACACATCCTACATATTAGCTGATTAATAAGTAATAGAGGATACCTCACCACAAAAGGATTGGGCGTTTTTTTTTAGCACGTTTCATTTTAGGAGTGAGGAAGATGCGAGGAGGTAAGGGAGCATGGATAGCTGTTGCGAGCAACTTTATCCAACCTTGACTTCAGAAGAATTTGCTTCATTAATTTGGCTAAATTTTCTAAGAAATCCTTTCACATAAATAAAGCTTTTATATGCATTAATATAAAAATAGTGTTTAGATGGCTCCAAATTAAAGCTGTATTTTACCCATTGCATTGGACGAATTAGATACTTTTGAATGCATGGTCTGGTAAATATAGGTCTATACGTTTTCAAGTACAGAAAAATGAATTCTTCTTAATTGGATAAATCCAACAAATATGAGTGGTTGGTTAATGCAATTTCTGGCAATAAGCCCAGCCTACAGCTCTCACACCCACTTTCAATTAGTTACTAAGTTGTTATTGTGAAAAAAAATTGACACCCGACTGTAAAATAAACTACTACTAGCTAATGTTTTTGATAACTATAAGAAAACGTTCGAAGCAGTTAGCTACCATAACCTCAACTCTTTGTACAGCTCTTTTTGTGAGTTTTTCAGCTATACTTTAACGAGCAAAATTCATGGTTAATAGATATAATTAAAAAGGAAAGAAACTTTTAAATAAATAAAAAAGATAAAGTCCGTCAAGGTTACGTTTTTATTGCAAGATTTCGTAGTTAGTAATGTAATACAAAACAAAGCAAAAACAAACAAACACAGCATAAAAATATAACGCCACCTGAAAATCTGATCGATCATTTTTTTTTTCAAAAGGATCCCCCCTTTTAATGTTTCCAGCAAATCGGAAAAAAGTAAAAAAAAAAAAAAAAAAAGAAAAAGTCATAATGCATATCATAAAAATCATATATATATATATATCAAATATAAAACATTGGCTTGCTTAAAGGTTGTCGTTAAAATGGTAATCAGATCTTTGTTCAGAAGTCGATTCAGTAATTAAAAGGTTTCTCATAGACATGACGTGACTAGCACGCTTACGTTTTCTATTTTTAATATATGCAAAAAAAAATTAAATGACATGAATTTACTCATAAATCAAATTTTTTTTTTCCTTACATAGATGCAGTAGCGCTTGCCCTTGTTTCTTTACGAATTCGAATTCGAACTCCTTGATCAGAAAATGAACGAGTTAGGTCAGTAGACTCTATAAATATAAAGAATGAAGACTGTAAGATTTCAATTTTTTTTTTAACTGCGCGATTTTTAAATGATTGAACTTACCAGACATACCAGGAAAAGCTGATTAGTTGAATCAAATAAAAAAAAAGTAAAAAATATTTTTTTAGTATATTGTTTATAATATTATAGCTGTTAATATCATCATAATTACTCTTGGGTGAATATACTTGAAATGGTTGAGAATAAACGGAACACAATCGTTCTACATCCATACTATATATATACATACACATTGACAAAAAAGTTAAAATACAGAAAAATATTCAATCAAGCTGAAAATTAAAGTTACCCATTTATTTGAAACAGGGTGAATTTAAGCTTAAAGATTCCTTCGATTCGAACACTGATATCGGCAAAAATAAAAAATGCTCCTTCAGAGTTATTAGTATCTTTAAGCTTATGCAATGACTGTACAACCGAGCCTGCCGTAGTTCTATTTCCATTTGCATAGTTTAAGTCACTGTCATCAACTGAATTAACTAGTGTAGTATGTAGGAAAAAATTTGCACTATTATAATAATCGCTAATAGATAATAATTAATTTTCACTCCTATGTTTCATTTCCCCTTTTCCTTTTCCTTTTCCTTTTTTTTTTTATTTTTTTTTATTCTTACTTGAACTGAACCGTGTCATTTTGATAAAGCTGAACGATAGGTGGTGGATCTAATGGGCGACGATCAACTATTTTTTTTTTATATGAATATCAATATGAATGTGGCTCGCGTCTTTTTTATATCATCATTGACTTTTTACTGTCCTAACCTTTGTCTTTAAAGCTGCATAATCTTGCTTTTTGGGGCTGTTGTCGCATAACTAAAGAATACCTTTCAGAAATTATTGTTAGTAAATAAATGGAGTACCTAAGATTAAGTATATACTTCGGTAATGCAAGTGGTGTTAATATTGGAGGATATCGATTATTCATAATATATCAGTCATATATGAAAGCTTATAGTGCAAGCGGTATTATTAGAAAGAAAGAAAGACAAAAAAAAACAAAAAAAAAACAGAAACAACAGAAATAAATATAAACTTTTTTTATTGTTACAATCTATTACCCATACACGCGCTCACACATACATTTACACACTCACACGTTTGCGTACTTACGTTTAAACACATAACTCCTTCAAAAAAATAAAAATACACAAAAACAAAACTCCCGGTTGTGATTGATCGAACAAAGTAATAATATTAATTAAACAAAAACAAAATTACATAATTATATTCGTTGCTATGGTGACCCTTTTTTTTTTTTTTTTTTTTTTTTTTTTTGCTTTGCTTTGCTTTAATTATACTCCTTTTTCAGGTAAAATAAAAAAAACGACATCGATCGCCACAAGCTTTGTCAAATATTTTTTTGGAATGGAACAGTAAGAAGTTATACTAAAAAAGGGGATTGTATGAGAAGTTTAAAACTTATTCTTATCTATGATCGAACCCACATATGCACACACTCTCTCTCTTCACAATTGCGTAAAGCATATTTTAGGATATGTATCAATTCGATATACATATTTATTCATAACTAAATTCTCGATAAAAAAAAACCTATATATTTCAAATTTATCATGTACTACCAAATGCAGATTCGACTTAAATTATAATATGTCTTACCCTGATGTAGTTTTTTAACATTTTATGACTCCTATGTCTTGGATTTTTCTAAGAAAAAAATGAGACGTAATTATAATTTGAATTATCTATCTTCCTTTTTGTCTATCTTGTGTATGTGAGCTTGTGAGTTTAATAATTGAATTAAACCGAAAAAAGTCTCATTATTGTCTCACTTTCCTGCATATGTATCATTTTTTCTTTTTTTGGTCATCTGCCAATTATCGTCATTTTTGGTAACTAAATAGAAAAGAAATATAGTTACAAATGTCATAAACGTTGTAGATAGTCATGACATTAATTTGTACATCCATTCTAAATGATATAAATGTGTATTAATTACGTCCATTCTTTTTTTTTTATCAGTTCATAGTTTAAGCTTTGTTAAGTAAGTACAAAAAATAGCAATTGATAACCTCACGTTTTTTTTTTTTTTTTTTTTTTTTTTTTTTTTTTTTTTTTTTTGTCTTTGGGCTTACTACTATCCAAAAAAAAAAAGGTTATGTTAATTACAGCCAACAAGATATATGTACATGTGCATAACATATATAAAAGTATACAAGTTGTTTCATATATGCATTTAAGAATTACATGTATATTAATATACCGTGAATGTGATTCAAAAAAGGTGCATTAAAGTAAAAAGAAGGCAATTGAGTTTACCCAGTCTTTTGGTATATTAGAGATTATTCTTTAACAATTATTCGCACGGCAACAATAGATATATTTTATTTGTCACATTATCTAGATAGTTGGTAATATGACTTTATATAGAATATCGCTGGAGTTATTAAGCGGAACAAGCCATATTTCAGGAATTAATAAGTTACCTGACAAATGCTGACTAAAGTCCACATTTCTTATAATTTTTGTTGAGTTGTTGGTAATAGTCAGTTACACAGTGTTAAAAATGACGTCCCTGATAAATTAGACAGGAACTGATGGTGTGGTATCACATTCTATGCAGCGCATTGACCTCGTTCAATACACACTAATATATGCAGAATTAAATCGAACAAAAGAGACCAAAGCAGAGACATAAAGCGTAAAAGAGCCCCTGTCTATGAATGAGCAGTTCAATTTGTGTCAATTGGCGCACGGTTTTGCTTTTACAAACAAAATCTGGAATTAAAAAAAAATGTTTAAAATGGCGTTTTCTTTTTCTCAATTGGTTGGCCTTGTGACATCATCATATCTCCATCTGCTTTTTTTTTCAGTTAAATTAACTAAAAATACATAAACAATTAAACTTCTTTTTTTTTTTAACTTGTTATTTTATTTTTAATATGCGTTTCACTTCTCCTGCTATGACTGGTGCCCTTCGCGCCGTTGCACAATCCCGTATGATCAATCAAGTAAGTTGGGGGTCTTTATTCGATAAATAAACAAAAAAAAAAAAAAAAAAAAAAAGAAAAAAAAAAAAGGAAATAAATAAACTAACGCGTAAAAATAGAAGCAGGCCTTTGCTGGTTTACGTCAATACACTACTGGTCAAGAGCCTACTAAAAAGACTGGTAGTAAGTTATTAGTTGCTGCTTTAATTGGTGCTGGTATCGCTGGTGGTATTACATATAACTCTGCAAACACTAAGGTTTTACCTATTGTAGCTGAAAAGTCTGTTGCTGATAAGAGCCCTTCGACTTTTAACGGCGAGTCTTTTGTCACTCTCAAGGTATATACTTTTATTATTAATTTAAAAATAGAGTGTATTGAATTTTTTCTAATATACATATAGTTAGCTGAAGTTAAGCCTGTCACTCATGACACTAGCATTTTCCGTTTTGAACTTCCCAAGGGACATGTTGCTGGTCTTCCTATTGCTAGTTGTGTTGTTGTAAAGCACGCTCAAGAAGGTGAAAAGGCTGTTATTCGTCCTTACACACCCGTCTCTGAAGCAGACGTTAGTGATTTTTTTTTTATTTTTTTATAGTGTGACTTTAAACTAAATCATATATATATATATATTTTTAGGCTCAAGGTCACGTCGATTTCATCATTAAGAGATACGAGAACGGTAAATTAACACCCGTTATTCACAACATGAAGCCTGGAGAGACACTTGATTTCAAGGGACCTATTCCCAAGTACGATTGGGAAAATGAGCAAAAATCTAATGTTGGTATGATTGCTGGTGGTACTGGTATTACACCTATGCTTCAAGTCATTCGTAGAATTTTTGATGAAAAGTCCACTGATAAGAAGACCAAGGTCTCTTTAATTTTCGCTAATCAAACTGAAAAGGATATTATTTTGAAGGATGAATTAGATAAGATTGCTAAGGAACATCCTGATCGTTTCAAGGTCGTTTATGCTGTTGATAAGGCACCTGAGAATTGGACAGGTGTTACTGGTTATGTCACTGCAGATGTTGTTAAGGAGAACTTACCTGGACCCGAAGTAGAAGATTCAATCATCTTTGTCTGTGGTCCTCCTCCTATGGTTAAATCTATTGCTGGTGTTAGAACTATGAAGAGTCAAGGTGAACTTGAAGGTGTCTTGAAGGAATTAGGATATGAACAAAAGAATGTCTTTAAGTTTTAGATATAAAAATTTTATTTAAAAATAAATATTATATGCACATATATATACATAAAAAAAAAAAAAAAAAAAAAAAAAAAAAAAAACTCTCAAGTTTTATTATTTTGATCAAATTTTCTCATTTTCATTGCAAATTTAGGTGGTAACTTAATTTGAGTTGAAGTATAACCTATATCCAAGGTAATTGTAATTAAACTTTCGCTTAAATGACTATAATCGTCTTTTATGATTGAAACGATTTGATCAAGACGTACAAAATAGATGTCAGTATCAAGAAATTTTTGCTTTTCAGCCTCTTTAAGTTTGTTGTTTTGAGTTATCATAGTAGATAATGGTGACCAAAGTCTTTCCTTTTCCTTTGATTGAATTTGACGTCGATCAAGATTTGGATAGAGTTTCGAGAGTTGATTTGTAGTAATACCTAATAAGAGACTTACTTGAAGATCAACAACAAAAAAGTGTTCAGATATTTGAATCGTATAAAGGGGAAGATAGCGAGATGCACAATGAATGGAAGGGTATAATAGGTCTTCTTCTTTTTTAACTACTTTTTGCTGCCATCGCTCTGGTGGTGGTGTAGGTATAGGTGTATGAGGTCCATCAGGTGGTACTTCAGTTTTCACTAAATGAGGTTTTAAACTCTTTTTAGGTAAATGTTGACCTGATAATTGTCTTGCATGTGCTTTAGCTGTAGTCATATCAAATCCTCCAATAGGTGATGTAGGTGATTCAGGTTGTTTACAAGATTGTAAATCAGCTGCTAAAACTAATTTTCGTTTCTTTGGCTTTACATCTAATATTTATTTATTTATTATTATGGTTTATAATATAATGCTTGCTTGCTTGCTTACCTTTATGTTTCTTTAATAATGTTTCAATCTCTTTATTATCTTCTTCAATCGCTATTTGAAGTGGTGTTAAACCTTTAGAGTTTTTAGCAGTAACATCTGCACCATATTCCAACAAAAGTTGAACTACATCAGGGTAACCATTTTCAGTTGCATCATGAAGTGGAGTATCTAAATCAGCACCTTTACAATTGACATCAGCATTATTTTCTAATAACAATTGAACTACTTGAGTTTTTCCACGAAGAGAAGCTTCGTGTAATGGAGTATAACCAGCATTATCTCTTTCACATGGATTTGCACCCGACTTTAATAAAGTTTCAACGACCTGTACATTACCACGAATAGCCCATTTATGAAGATGAGTGCGTCCACTTGTATCCTTTTTAAAAGGATCAAATTTAGTTGTATCTACAATTGTATTATTATTATTATTATTATTATTATTCTTCTTTGTTGTATTATCAATAGAGCATTCTCTTTGTTGTCTTATAGAAGAAGAAGGTGATTTTCGTTTTTTAGGATTATTTACATTAGATTCATCATCATCTTTTTTTTCTTTCTTTTGTTGTTGTTTCTTTTCAGCTTTTTCAAATGCTTTCATAATTGCTTGAATCTTCTTTTCTTCACGAGAAAGTAAAACACCTTCTTCAATTTGTTTTACATTTTTACGTTTTTGCTTTGTATTTGAAACAAAAGTAATTTCATCAATAGCTTCAGTTGTTGCTCTTAATCTACGTTCTTCATCAATATGAGCAGTTATAATTTGTCTTACAGAAATAGAATCAGATACTTGATATGGACTTTGTCCTAATTGATTTACAATATGTACATTTGCACCATGAGTAACTAAATAGTTTACGATATTTTCATTTCCAAATTGACAAGCAATATGAAGTACAGAAGAACCTTGTTTATCTAAACTATTGATATCAGCACCATGATCAATTAATAATTTTGTTATTTCTAATTGATCATATTTAGCAGCACAGTGTAATGGAGTCCAACCAGATAAATCAGTTGCATTTGTGTTGGCACCAGCAATTAATAATTGTTTTACAATATCAATTGAACCATCAATACAAGCACGATGTAATGAAGTTTTACCTTCATTATCTCTTGCAGCTAATTTGTCCAATTCCTTCATTTTAGCTTTTAAAATTTTAATACAAGCTTTATCTTCACATAAATCGATAGGTCTCTTTTTATCTGTATTTAAAGCATAAACATCTGCACCTGAATCAACTAATAACTTGACACAATCAGCGTAACCAAATGAACATGCATCATGTAATGGTGTATCATCTTCAAATCCACGTACATTTACAATCGCACCTGATTCAATTAAATATTTTGCAATTTCGTATTGTCCTTTTAATGCTGCTTCATGAAGTGGAGCCCAGCCTGCGTTATCTCTATGATTCACATCTGCACCACGTTCAATCAATTCTTTCACTTTTTGTAGACTTCCTGAACTGGTTGATGAAAATATCTTTGTTCGACCTGCTTTATCGGTTTTATTCGGATCTTGACATGATGTTCTTCCTCGAGGTTTATTTACTTTATCATCTGTCATATTGTTGTTTGAGAAGCTGAAGAAAGAAAAAAAAAAGTAAGAGAAAAAAAAATTAGGTAAGATATTAATATTAAAAAAAAAAAAAAAATTTTTTTTTGGTCGTTGCTTAACAACTGTTGAACATACAATGTTGGTATTTTTTTTTTTTTTTGTAGTTTTGTTTTTGTAACTTGGGTTTAATTCAAGAATGTATATGTATATAAAATAAAAAAATAAAAGGTATCCAATAAAATAATAAAAAAGAAAAAAAGAAAAAGAAAAAAAGCTATAAAAGACACATTAGTAAAAAAAGAAATAATGAAGAACCAACCAGAACGAATTCTCTCTCTCTTTTTTTTTTCTATTGAAGAAAAAAATAAATAAAAAAGAGAAAGGTCGTTCTTTGTTGATTATTGAAAAGTAAAATCTAATTCGTTAAAGTAATCAAATTACCTTTGTTGTTTATACAATGATAGAAGGGGAAAAGAAAAAAAGGTTAAAAAAGAAAAAAAAGAACTTGAAAAAAAAAAAAAAAAAAAAAAAAAAAGTCAAAAAAATATGCATTTTGAGTTACAAGTGACGTCACTTGGAAACCATTTTTTTGCTTCTTTCCGCGTTGATACCGGTCATACGATTGTATCAGTCTTTACTTTGGGCGTAATTCTTCTCGTTTTTGGCCTGCAGGAGTTAATAAGATTACCGCTGTTACTTAAACCGATAATTGCCTTCTATACTACTCTTTTAAAATTACATAAATTGTAATTGAATCAACTCTAACGTGTTTTTATTTATTTTTTTCCTTTTGCTCGATTTAATTGTACAACCAACACGGGAAATATGAAACTTGTCGATGGCTCCTTCTTTTTTCTCTCCTTTTTTGTAAGATATATAACCAATATCATGGACTGAGCCACTACGATTTCAATCACGTGATCTTTTTTTTTTTTTTGGTTGACCCAACCTGTCATTTTAAGCCCGGTTTTACGTGACTTGTTTTGTCCGAGGCATTATTTTATAACTGAGGAAAAAAAAAAGATGAAAGAAAAAAAAAACCCTAGCAGGCTGTCGACCCCTTACTGATAGTAAAATAATAAAAATGGCAACATTAAGGTTAAGTTCAGGTATTCAAGCCATGAGATTGATCAACACTAGACAATTTCACATGGCTAGACCTGTCATGTCACATATTGGACGTAAACCTATTGCTTACTCTCAAGAAATTAAAGTTGAACATGATATGACACCTATCACTGAACCTCGTATTCCTTCCGAATTAAACAACACCTTGTTGACAGTGACAGGACCACTTGGAAAGTTGACATTACCCATCAAACCTTTTGTTAACATTGATCTTACCCCTGCTTCCAAAGACGATCTCAACTCAGAAAACATACTTCAAGTTTCTATCGAAAACGAGGAAGAAAAGCAACAACGTTGTATGTGGGGTACCACTCGTGCTTTGATCAACAATGCTATCATTGGTGTATCTGACGGATATAAAGTTTATTTACGTTTAGTTGGTGTTGGTTACAGAGGTGTTCTTGAAGGCGATGAAAGAATTTTATCTCTCAAGTTGGGTTATTCTCATCCTATCCAAATGCCTTTACCTGAAGGTGTCACTTGTTCTGTACCAGCTCCTAACCGTATCATTTTACAAGGTAGCAACTTACAACATGTTACCGAATTTGCTGCAAAGATTCAACGTTGGAGAATGCCTGAGCCTTATAACCAAAAGGGTATCTTTATCAATGATGAAACTATCAAGAAGAAGGAAGGAAAGAAGAAGTAAAGAAATTAGACCATTCATTATTATTATTATTAAGTGTTTGTTTGCGTGTGTGTGTATATATACTACTTTTTTTTTTTTTTTTTCTCTTTTACAATAAAAATTTATTACTATTTAGAAGCAACATAAACTACATTTCTAGGTGAAGCAGATAAATCAAATAACGGATACATCCATGCTCCACTATTTTCATTATTATTATTTTGTTGTTGAACACAATCATTCAAGTATATCCATCTATCTACTAAAATAATACTTTCTACTATAGGTGCTAATAATCCTCTTAATATCCAAAGCGTGATAAATTGTTTATCTACTTGATTTTCTTTACATTTTAAGTAATGCAATTCGGCTTCTTCTGCAGTAATTGTATCTTCTGGTAATTTCAATCTTTTCAAAGACGCCTTCACAAAAGGAACAAACTCCTTATTTTGTTTAATTCTACCTAATCTGGGTGGATCATTTATATCCGATAACCTTCTCTCCACAAGCATTTCCTATAATAGGTACAGACGCGTTAATATATACATGCATAATTATTATATGTATGTACCTGAAGTAATGCTCGAAAGTAATAATTATCAAAAGCCTTGATGCATTGTTCTCCTTCATCAACCCATCGGGAGGGTGTATGACAAGACAATACCTTAGCAGTTGACCCAAACTTAATTAAATCATCTTTCTTCTTAAGATATTGGCTCATAGGAAATCCGGCAGTAGTAAGTGCATTATAACAGCAACCTACATTGACAACACAAGATACCTCTTTACTTTCTGCAAACAAATTGAAAATCATGGGTGATAAATCACCGCATGTATGTAAGCCAGTGACTAACCAGCGTTTATCTTGTGATGAATCAGGACTCCATCGAGCAATCACTTGTGAAATATTTTCTGGCGTAATCTTTTCAGTAACATGCTTTAAATTAGGATGTTCTTCTGCTTCTTCTTTCAAACTTTTCATAGCCTTTTTATCGTATTTCAAGGCACCTGTCGTCTGAATTTCACACATATCAACTGCTAATACCTCTAACCCGTAATCAAAAGCTAATGCCCTTGATAAATAGCCTTGTCCTGACCCAAGATCAATGACAGAATTGATACTTCTTTCGTCACACACTGTCTTGATCAAGTGGCTCATCAATTCAACTTCATGGATCTTTTTATCACTCATACCACATAAAATATGCTTACTAATACTTTGTTTCGTTCCCTTGTCAACATCTATATTAATATAATACGTTAACTTCAGATGTTTATCATTAATTGCATGTAGTACCTCTTGGTAACGCTAAATCCCGAGTGGTTTCTAAATAGGCTCGTAAAGACTCTGGCCAGATAGACTTTACTAGATACTGTCAGCCTCTTATTTCATATAGTTATTTTACATTTTTTTTTTTTTTTTTTTTTTTTTTTTTTTTTTTTTTTTTTTTTACATAATCACTATCAGGAGAAGTCAAGTCCAAAATTGACATAGCCCAGTTATCACCTGCTTCTTCCATATGGTTCATAAGAGCTTGTCTCCATTCAAGTGGAAATTTCTCCCATTCACGAAGTGTGATCACGTTGAAAGCTAAAACATGAATTAACCAATGGTACTCTTTATAAAAGGACATTAATCGTTCCAAATACTGCTCTGGTGTATCATTGCTGTACTTGGGGGGAAGTCGAAATGGTACTTTATTTTCATAAATACTTGACATGGTCAACTGTGAAAAAAAAAGGATTTTTTTTAAATAGCGGATAGTTTTGACTTCTTCAGTGTTTTTATACATTTAGATTATATCACTAAACAGGTATTTGCTTGACAGTATAGACCAATTTTCGTTCTAATCTTTTTAAGAGCATATTTTATTCCGAGAAAGAGAAGTTTACTTACTTCAAACAGGCTCATTTTATCACTGGCAACATATTGGCACAGAACATGGTAGATAGCATTAATTTTGATGTTATTAGAGGAGTATTTACTTTATTCTGTTATGTTGAGCCTTGGAAACCTTTTATGAAAACGTGTAAGGTCTAGAATAT
Organism: Pilaira anomala; assembly: GCA_025716855.1. NCBI lineage: Eukaryota > Fungi > Mucoromycota > Mucoromycetes > Mucorales > Mucoraceae > Pilaira > Pilaira anomala. The sequence goes on from JAIXMQ010000029.1 coordinate 64,629, forward strand.
TTGCAATGTTTTGTATCCTTTGATAAAACATTAGAAAGATAAAACTTCTATAGACTTTTGTGTGTGATGGGTAAAGTTCCCTCTGCATCCAATAAAAAAAGAGATGATTAAATCGAGATAAAAATAAAAATAAACTTCTTGTGTATTTTGTTGTTCTTCTTAAAAACGAAAATTTAACAAAGAATGTCTGTTCAAGCATTACCTTTTGTTTCTGTTCAAGCCGATTGGGATGACGTTGTACGCGAAGTTGCTTCAAATACAATTCCTGAAGGTACATTTTGGATCGCATGTTATTTGACAGGTTAGTTACCACTACAAAAATAAAGACATAGTTGTTCAGATTTTTTTGTACATGTAGGAAAGCAAAGCGTTCAAGGCTCAGTCATCGTAAAACGCACAAAAGAGAACGACATTCAACTTGAAGGAAAGGATGGAATAACCGTTACCAATCTTAATTCTGTAACTACGATAATTTTCTTGAATAAAACTCGAATATATATATATATATATAAACTAACTTTATTTTCATAGCGTACGTTCCAAGTTGAGTGCCCTGAACTTGGTGTAAAAGATATCACTGTTTATGGTCCCAAGACTGATTTTTATCCTGTGAAAGGAAAGGCAGTAAGTAGATATGTAATTTATGTTGTATTTGTTTTTTTTTAAACGCTTTATTTCTATAGGTTACATGTGTAGATATATCACCTAATGGAAACTTATTTGCAGCGGGAAATGGCGATGAAATATCCTTAGGATCAGTAGCTGAAGGAAAATCACAGGTAGATGCTAAAGTTGCATACGATCAAAATATGATACTAATTACGTAATATAGACTGTACTTAAAGGCCATCTTAGCGATGTTACTACCGTTCAATTCTTTCCTAGTAATTTGGTATTACTCACTGGTGGTGCAGATTTCCAAGTTAAAATTTGGTCCGTATTGAATGGTAGTAACCCTGTTACTTTGAAAGGACATACCTCGGCTATTACAGGCACTGGTATTATCTCTCAGGGACGAAATGTATTGTGTAAGGATAATGTTACATACACATCATATTTATCAATTGAAATTAATATATTAATTACTAGCCTCTTCTCGCGATGGTACTGTCAAGTTATGGAACTGTGGTACATCATCTACTATCGCTACTATGGGCGATTACCAATTCCCTGTGAATAAAATGATTCTTACCAAACTTCCTTCTCAATACGAACCTGCTAGCATTGAAATTCTTGGTAAATTGTAGATATATCATTTTCAACTAAATTATTAATACGTTCATTTTTAGATCCCATGGAAGTTGATACAGCTGATAAACTTGTCATTGTTGCATTAGGTGATGGTAGTGTTCGTGGTATTCACTTGGGCACTAAGAAAGAGGTAATACACTCGCATGTTTAATACGTAGATTTACAGTACTAAACATAGATAATATAGATCTTCTCTACACCAACAAGCGATGTAGCATTAACTGCTGTTGCCTATGATGAAGAAACTAATACAATCTTTACTGGTAACGCCAACGGTTTAGTCCAAGTATTTTCTATTAATAAGAGTCTTCAAGAACCACATGTGAAATGGAAGAGAAATGGTCATGCTATCACAGCTTTAGTCACTAAATTGAGCGGAAATGGAGAAAGCGTACTCTGCGTTAGCACTGGTAAATTTATAGTATATCAAACTTTGTCTATTGAGTATGTACTGATTTACTTTTTTTATGTACAGCTGATGGAAGTGTTTATCAAACTGCACCTTTATCCAGCTTTTTAGGTGACAATAATACTATCCGGGTTGAAGCCGAATACACTGGAAGTGAATTAGAACCTGTTTATGACATGAAAGTGATGCCTAGTGGGCAAGAATCTGGATATCAAAGAATTGCATGTGCTGTTCGTGATGGAAAGATTAAAATATATTAATAAATTTCTGTACATAATTTTAATCCATCTGTAATCACGGTTTTAAATCTATCCCTTTTAATGTTTTGTTGTTGTTCATTCTCTCATCATATTTTTATGATTCATTCTACATAGACGTAATTCTTGATGATAAAAAAAAAAGCGCCTATTAAAATGTGTACCGTTTGAAGTTGTATTTCATGACGCTTTTCCAATTTATTGGGTTGCTATGTAAATATATAGAAACGCATGTGACATATTAAATACAATGGCTAGCTTAAAAGATTATGTATTCTCCTTTTTTAAAAGACGCAAGCGTAAATATGAACTGCATACTTTTTTTTTTAAAATATCTAATCAATCAACGAAAAGCTAAAAATATTTCCGTGCATATTGCTATTTCAATAAGTATTGCAGTCAAGAACAAGCCAGCAAGACTTACTAAAGACACGCTTACTGCAGTAAAGTTAATGCTAAGTTGCTAAGCAAAAAAAAACACTTAGGCAAAATGCTTACTGCATGTAAATCAAAAACAAATAAATGCTAGTACTACGATGTCTTAGATGTCTATTTTAGTGTAGAAGCCGGAATAAAAGTCTTGGTTTATTATATTCAAAATATCCAGGAGCGTCTAGCAAGCGATAACATATCGTTTTTTAACAACCTAGAAGAAGCTGATGGTAAATCGTGTTGCTCGGCGGGTACAGATACAATATTAGAATCAGGTTGCGCCCATTTAGTAGACCATCTCTGCGCTTTAGAATAAAACTTCTGCTTACTTTCTTGACTTCTTCTTCTTCTCGTGGTACTTTCATCATTTATTCTAAAGACTTCTGTAGATATCTTCTCCTTTTCCTTCTTTTTTCTTTTTTCTTCTTCTTCACCGTCTTGATCTTGATCTTGATCATCCTCGTTTGATTTTCCTTTCGGGAAATAAAGTGAGATGAATTTTTCTAATGCAATATCAACAGTACATTGTTCCGGTTTAAACGCGGTTCGACATAAAGGACAGAAACTTTCACGCTGATTTCGTAAAGTTAGCTCTCCTGTAACCGAATCAATGCTTTGACAGGTACAATAAACAGCTGGGGAGGGCTTTAACAACAAGAATAAGTTTTCTGAAATACGATTAATTGTTTTGGCTCTGTAACGATGACAATGACCGCAATACATATGTTGGACACAAGATCTACAAAATGTATGATGACAACTTTCTAGTATAGTTGGCTCGTGTAAAATAGAGAGACAGACAGCACATGTAAAATCCTCTCGTTTTGGAGAATTTGATTTTAAAACTTTTTTAAAATTTGCTTCTAGTGCTTGGTAAGGTTTTAACTGCATATTGTATCTCTGCTCCCATCTCATTTTCATCACTTGATATAAACTAGGATCTTCTGGATCGGTTAATGAGCTCAATGAGATACTGCCGAGATCCCAAAGAATACTAAACTGACTTGTGATATAATGATTATATAAATAAAGGTCTTGCTCCCAGCGATATACTTGGCGTATGCATTGCCTAAGCCTTGGGTTGCTTTTATTAGACTAGTGTAATAAACAAAAACAAGATTTCAGAATGCTTCGCATAGATTTTTAAATATATCAGTTGTATTTTCTTATATACCTCAAGTTTTTGTTGAATACGTCCTTCAATGCCTTTATAATATAAATGAAATCGAGAATCCTGTAATTCAGAATCGTTTTCATGCAATAACGTTGTTTCTGAAAACAGCGATTGATTTGTTATCAAAGACCCTATAACCACTGATTGTGAGTTTTGTTGAATTTTTGAAGAACAAGTTGGATATGAGTCCCATTCTTTTAAACATGTGGTAATAAATTGTTGCGCTTTTCTTAACGATTGTCTGTCTCGATTTTTTAAAGGCGACGACTATTTTATGAGAGAGAGAGAAAAAAAAAATGCATTAATTATACATTTGTCAAAATATAAAAATAAAGAGGGGAGCGGGTAAACTTACAACAGCACATAGAGTATGAGAGAGATCTTCCAATTGAGTTTTCAATAATGAAAGAGTGTTTTGACTGTGCTGACATACGCGATCTAACTCATGATACCAAATTTGGATAAATGGATCCATTGATTTCCAATAAGACTTTTTATGCTGATTAGATAATAGACGAGTATATGCTTTTTCAAGTTTATCAGTATGAACTAAGTGTGGGCTATACAATATTGATTCTTTTAGATAACTTGGTGGTTTGGCATATTCATCAAAAACGATTGTAGGTAATCGTTTTTTATTTTTCTTTTCTTTCCTGAAACTTTGAATCAATCGATTTAAAAGCTGTGCCATAATTATAATAAACAAGTTAAAGAATGAAAAGAAAGAGTTTTTATTTATCTAAAGTGTAATTTTATTTTTAAGTGTTTTTTTTTGGAGAAAAGTGATGAGAATAGTCGGCATAAATGATGGTAAAATGAAAAAAATGGAAATTTTTATCTAAACTATTGTTTAAAAATGAAGAAAGATGAACTCATTCTAGCTTCGGCGGCATATTTACATAAGTCCTTTTGATTCTGTTCAGTCCATTGTTCATTTTTTGGTATTTCAACAGATCCGAGCTTCTTGCTACCATACTTTTCTTGGTATCGTTGATGTTTATCATATAACCTATTTTTAAATAAATAAATAAATAAATATGAAATTACATAATGTAAGGCGTATGTTTATACTTACTTTTTATATTCAGGAACATTATTCACACCACCAGAAACAACAATAAATGAGTTTTCAGGAAGTCCATTATAAACAGTCTTAATATATGAATCCATAGTTTGGAGACGGATAGCACGTTCTGAATCTTGAGCTGCAGCACTAGGTACAATACTAGGGGCAGATTCCTCACCATCATTTTCCAATGCGCGAAGTCTTTCCTCATCAGCAGTTTGATAACGAGTAAACAAAAAGTCCTTCTCCTTAATCTTTTCCATAGTCATTTCAACTAATTCCTCATCTGTATCTACACGGAAATAATCGCCACCGTGAGAGGAACCAAATGAACGATAGGTATTCTTTGAGCTTTCAATAATAGCACTTTCTCTAGGAGGACGATTGGCTAACAAACGATCCATGATTAATTCAGTACGTTTGAATTTACCAAAGTTTGGCTTGTTAGCTAATTTAAGTTTAAATAAATCAAGTGTAGCAACAGCATCTTCTGCAGAATCGTGACCAATATGAGCTTCGTTACGATCTTGAATATGACGCTTCAAGTAATTACGAGCCAAGAAACGAAGCGAAGGTTTGTAAGGGGGACCACGATGATGATCATAAAGTAAAGATGTATCAACACAGTAAGGGTGAGCAAGACGCAAAGCTTTTAAATCGTTCTCCAAACCGTGACCAACTAAAATTGTGTTGTGATCAACGATCTTACGAACATGTTTTTGAGCCCGACGAAGAGAACATTGAGCGTTACTCATGGCTTCAGGTGTAATACCAGAGTATTTTGTTAAATAATCGATAATAGGTTCATCAGGTTTAACCATCTCATCTAATAATTTGGTACCATCTAATATGTAATAATAAAAGGATGGTGTCAGAATATGTATATATATACATTATAATATTTCCATGATTAAACATACCTTCATCAATTAAAGTAACACGAGCTAAAGTACTACCAGAAACAGTCAAGACCATCTCACAATCAATACCAATAATTCTCATTTGTTCACCTTCCTTTCTTTCTTTTAATGGAGCATGAGTTTCTTTCCAACCTTCAGGTAAAACGACAGAATTATCAAGGAAAGGAGGTATAGGGTAATCAGCCTTTTTTAAATCTTCAAGGGAAAGTATATAGTATTCACGCATCTTATTTTTGAACAGTTGAGTTCTTTCCTGTTGTTCCTTAGCTAAACGTTCCTTCTTAGAGTTTGACATGTTACATTGTAAGATATCAGCAACAGGGGCGTTGAAACGGCCATTTCGACCTGATATTTCATTGACAATCATATATTTGCTGTGTTTTGCTAAAAAGGGCATAGAAGCTTTACCAACCCATTCTTCGCTCTTTAATTCCTCTAAATTCACATATGGCTTCACACTTTCAAGGGAGGTGCCAAAATAATTCGCATTTAATCCTTGAGCATAAACAAAAACCAATTTTTCAATTTTAGCTTTGTTAATAATATTACACCATGGTAAATTCGTGGTTTCAGATAAGGCATATAATACAAACTCGCCCAATTGCTTTGTTGGAATCACTTTATCGCTTAACCCCTCAGTTTTGATATTAAAGATTGGTTTAACAATGACTTCTCCATTGACCTTAACCTTGGATTGTTTTCTAAGTAATTTCTTCTTACGGATAGCAGCAACTTTAGCTTTCACCTCTTCTTCTGTCAATTTCTTTGGTGCCTGATACGGCTTTGCCTTTACTTTTTTAGGAGTAAATTTGGGTCCTCTGACTTTGACGGGCTCTCCTACTGAAATGGCAACAGCAGCAGGTTTTTTCTCGGAGGTGGTAGCAGGCTTTTTTTCGACAAGGCTTTTCTTTTCTAAAACGGCAACTTTCTTTTCTACAACGACAGGTTTCTTTTCCACTACGACAGGCTTTTTCTCAACAACAATAGGTGTCTCGGTAACAATAGGCTTAGTATCGACGCTTTTCTCTTCTTTTTTATCTTTCTTTTCCTTCTTCTCTTTTTTATCCTTCTTATTCTTCTTATCCTTTTTATCCTCCTTCTCCTTCTTGCTGGACTTTGACTTCTTTACTTTAGAGTTATCTTGGTCGTCGTGAGCAGGGTGAGATCTCTTCTTCTTTTCTTTAGTCTCTATAATATCCATGGGTTCGTCAAAGCTGACATGCATTTTCTTTGTCACGTCATGTAACACCACATGCTTATCAACAATGGGTGTAAACTTCATTGTGTTTATGTTGAATCGATTGAATCGTGATCAGGTATAAAAAAAAACTTCTTTCATTTTTCAATGAATGATTTCGTGACTGGTTTGCTTAACAGCAGTCCTTGTCGCTCTCAAAACTTTCGAAACACAGAATTCAATTAAAGAAAGTTTGTAATTGTCTACATTAATCATGCTAATTCCATATCATAGTCTAATTAAGATTAACATGAAGATATCAAGCAATTGGCCCTTCCAATTACTGGCTTTGAGTAGAATATACATACAGTAGTGAAAATCATAATAAATAACTAATAGAGAATGTTATATCATCTTATGCTCTTACAAAGAAAGCTGTAACAATCACTTTATAATAGTAATTTTGCTTTGGTTATCTCAGACATGTTGAGGTTTTGACTATTCATTTAATAATGTATTAATAAACATCGAGACTACCATACAGGCAAAAAAAAAAAAAAAAAAGTCCTTTGTTGTCTGAAATTTTATTGTGTATTCCTAATAAATGGAACTTCGAACAATAATATCATTTTACTTGTTCAAACAAAAAACCTACTAGAACTATTACACACTAGAAAACAAGCATTAGGGCTGGAGCCATCATATTTGCAAAAGATGTTTATAATTTATCGCAAAAGGGTAATCACTCCTTTACTTTAAACCCCTTTTCTTTCAACAACAATGAAAAAGGTCAAATGTTATGGTTAGATACGTAATATTTTTTCATTGTAGGCTAATACAAACAATTCTAGAATATATGTATTGTCTTTTTGATATGTGATTAACAAGCATATGCTTACACGTAACTACGAACAACTTTATCAATATTAAATCAGGTATACGGGCCACAAGTTTTTTTTTATCTGTAAAATGCATTATACTCTTTATTCTATTGACCTTTTTTTTTAAAATTTTAAAATAAATAAAACATCAAGTTGGTGAAATGTCCTCTAACCTCATAGAATCAGGCGTTGAGAAATCAACAAGGAGGCGGTTTGTGTCTCTTAGTCGAGAGTATCTAGTTACGCCGTCCACAGACAATAGCAGTAATACTACAACCACTACCACAAAACCTTTAGTTAAGCTTCAACGAAAACATCCAAAAGCTAAAAGACCCGAAACTGGTAGCGACTACCACTCCTGAAAAGACCAATATCAAAACCTTGAATGATGTTGTCGCACCTACCAATCCTAGCGCTTCTTTAAATAAAATGACGACACATACATCAAAGAGCAAGGATTCGCTTAAAAGAGACCAAAATTCCTTGGATGTGATAGAAAAAAGTAAAGGTATCAGCAGCAAAAGCTCTTCTACAGTCACACTGAAGCGTTCATTGTCTACCATGTCTAAGTTAGATAAAGCAAATATAACATGGTTAAGCAAACCCCTTAAATTACATAAAAAGAATTAAAAAAAGATAGAGGTTAGTTAATATGCATATTTTTATTTATTCTATTTTATATATATAAACTGAAAATGTGTATATAGTATGATCGTCTTACATATACTATTGAGGGTATACCAGCAGCACAATTCCTGATGAACCGATTCCCTGAATCAAATACAATCAGTTACTTTACTTCCAAGGCTGAAGTAGTATCAAAAAGTTATCAAGAACAAGTAGCTAAAGCATATGTACTTGAACCAACTAAACGCATCTTGAGGTTTACTTCCTCAGCGACTTCATTACGACATGTCGATTTACGTAAGACCACGCCTAAACCTCAATTGACCACACGTATATCGGCTTTACCCATTCGATATATCCTTTCATCGCCTGAAAAAGGTATTGCATCCTGCTTTGAATCCTGATGGTCAAGTATTAGCTACTGCAGCTGCATATAATAACCTTAAATTTCGAAGAATCTTTGATGCCCATGGTAAATCTAAGCTTGATTCACGAAGAAATGGATTAGTTTACAAAAATCACGGTAAACTTTAAAAAAAAAATCCGTTCGATGAATCATTTCCCCCTTTCTTTTCTTTTTTCTTTTTTATTGAAAACTTCTAAATCTCATAATATTATACCACAACACCCACACACACACACATTGTTTGCTTAAAATGATGCAACATCCATTGTATCCGTATTCAATCCATCCTCTATAATAATCGGCATCAATTCTGTCTGCATCGATTTATCAGACACGAAGAAAGATAAATGTATTTATCAGATAAGAATCACTTTTTAACAGCATTGTTCATCGCTAAAGTCATCTTATTATTGTTGCATTCATTACATATTGGTAGCAACTTCATTTTTTTTTTAAAAAAAACAAAACTGGGCGGTGAGTTAGAAGAAAAATAAAAATTTGTAGGTGACAATTCATCCGAAAAAGAAAATTTAGTGGGTGACATACAATGGATCTCTTTGAAAACTTATTATAAACATCATTAGAGTTTCAATTCTTTTAAGTAGATAACAAATACCCTTTTTTTTTTTTATAAAAAAGAATAATATTATGGTTTACATACATAAAAAACGGCGGGGACTTTTGACATGTAAAATGATACTTTTCTATTCTTTTGAAACTCATCACATACCTAAACTTGTACTGCTGTGGTGTGACTTTACGTATAGCTTAGAAAATACGGAAGCATCTTTGAAATACAATAGTAGTGCCGGCTATTACCAGCTCTTCAGTGGTTGCAAAATCAATATCTTTAGTACCAGGTGGGGATTTAATGCATAGTACCTCCCAACCTCCTTATAAATATGTTACTTTATATCTATTTAATAAACTTCTCTCTCTTACCTATTATAAAAAATAAAACCAAAGGTATAAGCCAGAGGACCCACCAGATCTCGCAAGATCCCAAGTTAGGAAGTAATAGATATATTTTTTAAGTCTAAGGGCAGTCAGAAGTCTGCTACAACACTACTTGTATTTTTCATATCTTTTTTTATTACTTTTATTTCATAAATTTAAAGGGTACTCTGAGTCAATTAGTAGATAAATTCCTAGAATTACATAAAAGATTTTTATCTCATTATGTATGATGCTCCAATCCATAGTTTAATTACTAGAAGATAGTAACTACAAATGTATTTATCTTTTCCTTTAACTACTCGCCCGAATTACCCCAGTTGAAAACTTCTGGACATTAATGATCAAAGGAAGAGTTAGACCGAAAAAGAAGCTCTTTCTACAAGAATAGCTTCAATTATGCGCCTAAAATAATTCGAAGAGTACTCAGCATTATATTGATTAATAGCAAAATAGATCATGTAAGCTATTAAACTAAGAAAACCCATCATTTAGTTTTTTTTACAAAACTTGCAGAAATGGATCTCTTTGAATTTTACAAAATCAAGATTTTGAAATCCGCTATTTGGGCCCTTTGTCAGGCCATTCGCCCTTTCGTACTAAAAAGGTATTTACAACAAGTTTAGTTAACCCCGATAACAAGGTTTTTTTCGGCTCTATCACTTGAAATAGATTATGATGTGACCTGTTTTTTAGCTGTAGATTAATAGTGTTGTGGAACCGTATGATGTATTCCTTACGCCCAACAATGCAAGAAAGTAGTAGTATAAAAACCTTAGCTTATTTTTTTATTCTTGAATTTTCTTTTTTTTTTTCTTTTAAATCAAAAATTAAATAATATGTCATACAATCAAGGTGAAGCAAACTCATATCAAGGTGGTCAAGCCAACTCTTATCAAGGTAAAGTATTATTGTATTAGAACGTGTTTTAGATAAGAAGGTTTAGTGTATTTATGTTTATGATATAATAGGAGGTGAACAAGGAGGCGAACAAGATGCCTACCACGGTTATGGTCAACCTCAACAATCCTCTGGTGGTAGTGGTGGCTATCAAAAGCCCGATGTACAACAAGCTGCTAGATATGCCAAACAACAAGCTGAAGATGATGATGATGGTAACTAAGGAAAAAAAAAAAAAGAAGGATCCGAAATAAAAAATAAGAAAAGTAAAAACAGACAAACTTATACTTTCTATTTTAGATGATAGTATCTTCACTTCTATTCTTTCAAAGGTAATTGACCGTGATGACGATGATGATGATGCACCTCATAAGAAACAAATCGATGAAAATGAAGCCCAAGAAGCTACTAATGCTTATGACCGAGTTTATAACCAAGGAAACACCGGAGAAGCTACATCACGCGATATGGGATCTGCAGCTGCCATGCAAGCATTCAAGATGTTCAGCGGTGGCGGAGGTAGTAGCAGTGGTGGATCTTCTAGTCAGTTGGTTGGTTTAGCTATGGGTGAAGCCATGAAGCTTTTCCAATCTCAAGGTGGATCCGGTGGTAACACCAATCAAACTGAAATGCTTCAAAGTGCTGCCACAATGGCTTTAAAGTTATACATGACTCAACAAAGCGGAGGTAATAACAGTAGCAGTGGTGGACTTAGTTCTGTTATGGGTCTTTTGGGTAGTTTAGGCGGTCAACAACAACCTGTTGAGCAACCCAAACCAAGTGGAATGGCCGGTTTATTGGGCAAATTCTTGTAATACATTACTAGTGTAACTTTAATACTGTATATATATATATCATATTTCTCTGAAAAAGAATAAGCAAAAACAAAATAAATTGTTTGATGTACAGTCATGTTAATAACGTTATATATTCTATTTGTTTATTAAGTAGCTGTTTTCGATACTTTTAAACTGTATGAGCCCGAGTAATTAAGGGCTTCATGCTTACACACTAGTGACACATATTTGGTTTGGAACTGAAAGTTACGCGTAAAAAAAAAAAGGTGATTACAGTGGTAAGCTCTATATCATGCAGGTACGCGATGCTACTAAATTTACCTCAAACGTTATCCAGGGGATTATTAAATGCAATGCACAGTGATTTTATAAATTTCGGCTCGCCCAGTGTATTATGTTTTTATTCTATTGTAAATTCTATTGCCAAGAGTAATCGTAAAAGTCGTAATATTTCGGAATGGCAGGATAGGACTATGTATGTATGTACATCATTTATTTATATCAGAAAACCAAAATATTAATATCAGCCGCTGTGCAACTTTTATCTCCATTATACGGAGTCTTTATAGTATGTACTCAAGATGTTATTTATCAAAAGATAACAATCATATAGGGTGTGTCAACGGAGCATAGAGTTTTAGATTCTTAGTTTTTTAGTAATGTATAAAGTAATGAAAGAAGATTAGTTACTGCAGTCATAATAATTCGGATTTATAAATTAGTTGTACATATGTACATACCACTACTTTAGAATAAAAAAGGGTGTAGGTTGATGATATAGTGATACGTTCGAACCCAGTTTTTGAAACTTGTTGGCAGATCTTTCTTATAAAATTAATTGATGAAATGTGAAAATAGCCAGCAGTTACAGATACTATGACTTACCCATTCATGATAAGGTAGTTCAAGTACAATGTCAAGCGAGAATTGTGATTGACATCATTGATAGCTGTATTTATTAGCAGCAGATAGACGAACGCCTTTTTAAACAAACATCAGCAATTGCTGATGCTTTACAGAGGAAGTCCGCCACCACATCAACAGATTTAAATACCCTTTTTTTTTCAATTGATCGTTGATATTGCTATTCATGGGTAGAATACATAATATCTACACCTGTTTGCACATAGATTAATGAAAAGCAAACTTATACATTGCTTCTCTGAAAAACTTACCAGAAATCGTCACCATCGGCCAACCTACTCCAATCTCACTACATCTACTTCGATTTGTTTAGTCGGTGTATTAAAGGGTTTTTTGGCTTCAATTAAACCGACCTCCATACCATCGATTGATTTGATTTTAGCATCTGTGGTTTGTCTTCTTTGGAACACCATGTCAGAGTTAAGATAAATATCTAAAGGTGCGTCTCTAAATTAAAAATTTTGTTTTAAAAATGAGAATTATGCTTTTTACACAATAACAATATTGATTGAAGTAAAGTATCTTACCAGTAAACAACGAATTTGTCATTGATGTGAAATACAGCATTAACAAAAGGAGCTAAACATTTAATCTTGAAGTTATTCTCCATGTTTTTCAACTTCTGAGGAGATTTATAGTGTTGATATAGTTAAATTTATAAACGCTATTTTCTTTGTTTTTGATGAAGAAGCTACAAAAACATAAAAAAAAGAATGAAGGATTAGCTATTATATGCATATCCAAGAGCAATTCAGTATTTTAAATATCATACACGGTATTAAGTATATGTGATTATGTTAAGCGGCATTCAATGGTAAGATGTGAAAGAAGCATATCCTCAACGGCCTAATAAGCAGGTGTGGGACTAAAAAAAAAAAAATTAATATATTTGTTGCCATTGATGCCCAAATGAAGTATCTTGTATTATGCTGTCAACAAAAGAAATACTATCAGATACGTTCCTAAAAAAAAAAAAGGGAACATGTTTGTTAGTTATCGTCTTGTAAAATAATAGTACTGTGGGCATTAGTAACTAGAGTACTTACAATCTTTTTAGCCATGGTTAAAATTGATAACGTATCTGGCAGATTAAAAAAAAAAAAAAAAAAAAAAAGACTTCTTCTAGTAAATCCACGGCCATGGGAATGGGCCTAATACAATCAGCAAGAGAGGAGGACCCTGTGTCTCGAAGAAGTCTTTCTTAACCGAAAGATTTTCTAGTACCCATGATGATAAGATTTAGGCCACAGAATAATGGACCAGCCCTCTTGCCAATTGAATAAATTATCATACAAGTCTGTATTGTATGTACATATACATTAGTTCGGTACCACAGTTTTATTTTTTAATGAGGTGTTTGAGTTGTCGAGACAGTTATTTATTAGATTGGATATTTCAAGAAAACTGATACTTTGTATATATAACCCCTTATTCTTTTGAATTGAAGTAAAAGATAACAGTACATATGCATGATAAAAAGTATCGAATGGAAAATAAAAAAGAAAAAAACGAGCGCGTTGAAAACGAGTATATATTGTTATAAACGCAAACCATTAACTAAGCAAATGTTTTGCTTCATTGATGATTTGGCGGGGTAGATCCCCGCATATCTTTTTTTGGCATGACCGAGAAAAAAAACTGAAACTCTAAATTTCTTTCGTCAAGCAATATGTAATAAAGTCTTTGATGAAACGATGTATAACACGTATTACATTACAAATACAACGCATAAAAACGTCGTTCTATATATGTACATATATATATATATATATTATTAAAGGAACATAAAAGTTTGATTTTTTTTTTGTAGTTGTTACACTATCCCAGAACAGTAATATAATGGCAGGATAGTAAAAAAAAAATTTTTTTTTATTAGTGTGTTAAAAGAAAAATAACTGTATATTTTTGGAAGGGGTGAAAAAAAAAAATAGAATATTTAACCTTGGCACAAACTATGTGCGTAGTTTGCCAAGTTAATTTTTCTTGTAAGGTATAAACGATTATTTATTTATTTTTGTGTAAAAGATTATATTATAAATGAATTCTCGAGGAGAAATGATTAATAAAGTACTGGAACCAAAGCGACAGTACTACCATAATTAACTGAGTTATTTAGCAGCAGCAAGTAGCAGTAATATAATAATAATGAATCAAAAAAAGACAAAGTTATGAATTGATATCATTATTATATGATTAGTGCAAATAGAATAAGAATAAAGATGTCGAGATGATAACGGAGTCTCATGATTTCTTGTTATTTAACAAACATGGTTTTTTATGCAAAAAGAAGTGAACAAGGGGATTTATTATTGAAATTAACTCAGCTTTTTTTTTTCTTTTCGTAACTTTCTCTCTCTGTCTGTCTCTCTGTCTCTCTCTCTGTCTCTCTCTCTCTCTCTACACTTATCTCCTTTTAATTATAAAAAAAAAAAAAAAACCCCTCCCCCCTTTCTTTTTTTAGATATTATAATATAAAAATAAATATGTGATTTTTTTTATTTTTTTTTTCTTTTCTTTTTCTTTTCTTTTTTTTTTTTTTTTTTTTTTTTTTCTTCATTACTATCTTTATTTCAACATGTACGAAAATAAAAAGGAAAAAAAAGATTATTCACTTGGTTTACATGGAGCTGCTATGAACGGCAACGTTGGTAATGAATAAAAAAGTTATAATAAAAGTTATAATCTTATTTTAACTTGTAAAAATAAAATAAAATAGGTCTTGTCAAATTCGCACTAGACCATGGTGCAGCTATTGATTCTGTGGTCAATGGTTATATGCCTTTGCAATTAGCTTGTATCAGTGAAAATCATATTGCTGTAGTTCAATATTTAATTGATAGAGGTGCTGATGTAAACGCTCAAAGGTAATATATATATATATATGATATTTATTCATAAACTATGATACTTATTAAAAAAAAAAAAGGTGGTCAAAGAAACATGTCGCAGATAAATCACAAGCAGTGGCAGGGGCAACAGGTTCAACTGCGTTACATGTCGCGTGTGCGAATGGTTGTACTAAAATCGTCGATTTATTATTAAGAAATGGAGCCAAAATAAACGTAAAAGATAAATACGGTTCAAGACCTATTGATGTAGCAGCCGCAAAGAATCATGCTGAAATTGTGAAATTATTAGATACTTTTGGATCTATGCAACAAATGTTGAAAGGATTACAAGAAGGTACAACAAAGCAACATCATATCACTGAAGAAATCGGTAGAAGATCGATGGATACATCATTATATACACAACAACAACAATTAAGAGCTGATAGACTACGTAGACCTTCTTTACCTTCCGTATTTGAATCTCAAAAATTAGATATACCTGATATTTCTACTTTACCTCCTTTACCTTCAAGACATAGTTTAAATACCCCAAGACCTTCTCCAGATGAATTATTAAATTTAACTAAGCCAAGAAGATATCAACATTATTTTCAACCACAACAACCAAAAGAAGATTGGTATAGTTATGGTGTTGTGAATCATTTTGAAGATGAAAATTATTTGACTTCTTTAGAAAGAAGAGCATTCGGTTTATCTTCTCCTACTGCTATCATGGATGGAGATGAACCTAATATGAGATCATCTCGTACTTCTCTTGATAACAGACGTCCTTCTCTTGATTCAGTTCCATTAAAGAGATGTAGTTCAGATGGTGGTCATTTAAGAACAACTGCTTTAATGAATGCTATGGCTGCAAACAATATTTCTTTACAAGATGATGAATTTGGTAATATTATTCAAGTAGATGATGAAGATGATGATGATGAAGAAGCAGCAGCAGCAGCAGAAGAAGAAGAAGTAACATTAGGGGATGATGATAAAACTCAAATATCATCAGTAACAGAGGAACCACCAAGGCCTTCACTTTATGAAGAAAGACCTGAATTAGAATCACTTGAAAAAGTAAAGAAAACTTGGTTTTCAACGGGTAGAAAATCAGTTGATATCTATCCAACCGGTAGACCTTCACTTGAAAATAATAGAAGAAGTAGTCTTGATTTTAGACCTAGTTTTGATGGTTTATCTCAATTAGCAAAAAAGAGTATGGAAGGTTTATCACGTAAAAGTATTGATGTGGATTATATACCTGAAGATGGTAAGAAATCAACTAAAGGTTTTTTATCAAAATGGTGGTCTACTTCTACTACCTCAAATAACGTTAAATAAAGAAGAAGGAATAAACTGTTGATCAGATATACCCCCCTCAAGCACACAGCCATAGCAACCATATCAACCATAGCAACCACAACCACAACAACCACAACAACCACAACAACCACAACAACCACAACAACCACAACAACCACAACAACCACAACAACCACAACAACCACAACAACCACAACAACCACAACAACCACAACAACCACAACGACCACAACAAACGCACATCATTTTATATTATATATACATATTACATATAAATAAACATTTTTTTTTTTTTTATTATTATTAAAAATTATCATGTTTTATTATTTGTTATGTTGTAGGTTGAGATTTATCAAACCAAAGTTTAACTGATTTATCTTGGTCAATTGAGCCAGAAGCAATGATATTCATAGTAGGATGACAAGCAATACAAAGAACAACATCTGAATGACCTTCTAATTTTTGTACAATTTCTTTTGTTTGTAAATTCCAAATATATATATTTTGATCTTCACTGCCACTCACAATCCATTTACCACCTGTCACACTAAAACTAGCAAAAATACAATATTTACTATTCTCATGTCCTCGATATGTTTTTAAACATTTTCCAGTATGATAATTCCACAGTCGTAATGTGTTATCTAAAGTAGATGCTAGGATATATTTACCGTTAGGTGAGAACTTGACAAATGATCTAAATATATACATATATAGCATGGATTAGTTATCGTGCTTCTATTCTATTTTATTGAAATTCGCTTACACTGGCGGGTTATCATCATCTACTAGTGTCTTTAAGCATTGCCCGCTTGCTGTATCCCAAATACGACTAAAAAAAAAAAAAAAAAAAAAAAAAAAAAAAAAAAAAAAAAAAAAAAAAAAAAAAAAAAAGTAAATAAACAATTTTTTTTTTTCATTAAGCTTATTCTTCATTTCAATCTTGCTTACATTAAACCATCATGACTGCAACTAACAATCATGGTACCATCTCTATTAAAATGTACTGCAGACACAGGATCGGAATGTGCTGGTAAAGTCTTCATACATTTTCCTGCAAAAAAAAAAAAAAAAATAAATAAAAATATTTAGTATATATATTTCCATTTGTTCGCGTCTATCTCTATCTCTCTCTCTCTATACCTTTCTTAACATCCCAAATCTTGATACTTTCATCAAATGAACCGGAAACGATCAAGTTGGATTGAGGGTTATAATTTACGCAAAAGACATAGTTTGAGTGACCTTTTAAAATCTTGACAGTTTCACGCTATAAAAAAAAAAGGATAAAATTAGAATTCGTTGTTCTAAATTTATGTATATATACAACAATAGAATTAATATACGTACAGTAGCAAGACTCCAGATACGAATTGTTCTATCATCAGAAGCAGAACACAAATTTTGTGAATCAGAAGACCAAGCAACATCAGAAATACCTTGAGTATGACCTTCTAATGTAGCTTCATATTTTCCATCCAATGCATGCCAAATTTTAATCGTCTTATCAGCAGCTAAATTTTTTTTTTTTTTTTTTTTTTAGGAAGTTTTTATTTTAATACACATATAAAGAAGAAAAAATAAAAAAAAAAAACTTACAGCAACTGGCTAACCATTTTCCATCAGGTGAAAACTTTACACTGGATACAGACATACGATGACCCACTAAAGAATATTTAAGTTCATATTGAGGTCTTCGTTGTTCAGGTCGTGCCTTTGCTACTTCTGTATCTAATTTTTTCTCTGGTTGTTGTTGTTGTTGTTGTTGTTGTTGTTCGGTACTTTCTTCTTCGCGTGGTCTCTTTCCGTCTTCAGTTGTATTCTGTTCATTCGTATTACTTTCCACTACACATTCAAAAAAAAAAATTTTTTTTTTTTTTTCTATCGTTGGTTTTTTTTTTTACATAAAACAAAAAATAAACTTTGTTTTTTAAAACTTACTGTTTAACTTTGAATCGAAAAAACTCTTTTTATTATTTTTATTATTATGATAGGCGGGATTTTTTTTTATAGAAAAAAAAAGTAGAAGAAGGAAATATTAAATGATACTCTTTTTTTTTTCTTCTTCTAAAGAACTGAACAAAAAAAAAAAAAAAGGGCGTAAAAGAGTGATTGTTTGAAAGAAAAAAAAAAGAGAAAAAAAAACATTGGTGACTGTTGTCGGGGTTGATCACTTTAATAAGTGTACTTTTCTTCAGCACCAGAAGATTTAGGTATTTGACTGATGTAGAGATCAGAAGTAGAAGGGTAATCTGGAGTAACGTTGACTGTTGTATTGGTTGATACAACACCAGATGAGATACGATTATCAGATTGATTAGCTTCTTTTCGATGCATAGGAATAAGTGTTTGAGGACTATGCGATGTAGACGCGAGTTCAAAACTAGAGGTACGGCTGTTCATTGTTTTTATTGCTGCCTCATCAAATCCATCATCATCATCATCATCATTGTTATTATCTTCAGATTTTTTCTTTAATCTGAATTGTTGAAGTAATAAGTAACTAGTGATAACCCCTATAAAAATGAAAATTGAGTTATACGTATAACAAGTATTTTTTTTTTTTAAAAAATTTACAGTCAAAAGCGTAAAGATCGGCAGATAATCCTCCCATGACGCGACAAGAAACTAGAATTGCGGTAACTATGTTAGAAATAATAACGCAGACGCTATATATAAAAGCCCAAATTAGTAATTGAATTGATATGTTTTACATAAATATCAAAAACTTACGAGAAAAAAATACCACTTGATAAAAGTGTTTTATGTAAAGTGTTTCCGAAAACACGATAATGACGGTAAATGACCATTAAAAAGGCAATAGACAGAAACACGTTACTAGTAACATCAAGTCCTAGTTTTGCTAAAGCTGGCCATTCTACTATTATAATAATTTGATTGTTAATAAAAAAAATAAACTTTTTTTTTTTTATAAAAAAAAACCACATTTAACTTACAATTTTGCAGCTATTTTTTTTTTTTTTTTTTTTTTGAAAAAAGTTAATACAAGGAAACAAATGATAGGAATAGAATACTTACAATACAATTTCCTAAAATATCTTTATGTGAAGGAATCCTTCCTAGTGTTGCAAAGATAATGATCAAGGCCAAATAGCCCAAATTAATTAATGATCCTATCACGAGAAGATATCTAGGTCGATCGTGACAGATGTAAGCTTTGTATAATAAGATAGTTTGAACACAACATCCACCCAAGTTGACTACAATAATTGATGCCATAAATCGCTAAAAAAAATATATATATAATTATATATAGGTTAGCAAAAAGGAACATATTTGGGTTGATTGTAAAAAGAAAAAAAAAAATTACGTACAAAATCACAACTTAAATCAGTTAACGGATTTAAAACACTACAAATGATAGAAATAAAAGAAAAAATCGTCTCAAAAACAACTGCAAAATGAATCCATTTTCGAACTTTATAAGCTATAATGCTTGCTTTAATCACTTGCAATACAGTAATAGCGAGACATGCACTCATGTATGCCACTGCAGATATTGTATGTCTGAAATACCATTGCGTTTCTCGATTCAAATCTTTGTATTCGACTTGCGTAGGCACAACATTTGCAAAATATAATCCGTAATCTGTTATATTACCACTCATAATAATAGTAGTTTATGGTTTTTTTTTTAAAAAAAAATAAAAAAAAGGGGGGGAGGGGAGAAGGAAGAAAAAAAAGAGTGAATAGTTTGAAAGGAAAGAGGAAATATGGATTTCATTATATGATCATCCCCGGGTTTATATACTCCCACTATTAGGTAACAAATAAGAGGCAAGTGTGGTAATGCAACTATCTCCTACTTATTGACTCTTACACAAAAGCTAAAATAAGAGGCAAAACAAAAATAAACCTTGATCCGAAAGGTTCATTATATGTGGGACATGAACGTTTGAAGTCGATTGACAAAGGCACGTCCCTTTAGTTACTTTATTACATTTTAGACATGGCAGGAGATAAAAAAAGAAAAAAAAAGAAGGATAAATCCTTGTTCATGTCATATATAAATGGAAGTATTCATTGACTATAAAGACAAACAGATCCCAAACTATATGTATTATTTTACTCTATAATTAAGCTTTAACGGTACACTTCAAATTCAGGGAGTTAAAACACAATTTTTTTTACTTTTTTGGAATCCTTTTGTTCGCCTAAACAGGAAAGTTGATTTTTTTTTTCTCTTTAAAAGTGCTTACACATCGGCAGAAAAAAAAAAAAAAAAAAAATGAAACTATAATTCCGTGACATCTCAGTGGACATTTTTTAGTACGCTCTAAAAATAATAATCTGGTTGTACATTAGCATTGTTTTTTTCTAACCATCAACAAAAGAAATTGGAAATTATATTCAAAATTATTTCTGTTTGAAAGTCATAATAAACTTTCTTGCCTCATTACACATCATGCTTTTCTTTTCCCCTAACTACACTCAATCCACGAACAGACGCAATGCAGCTTTAAAAAAGTGCTCCGTTGTGCTGCTTCGGAATCCCTCATTCTGCATTCTCGTAACACTTTGTGTAGAAGTTGTATTTGACATGACGCGACCAGTAATCTTTGATTATTTCACGCGAATCAAGTTTTGTTGTACAATATGATTTAGTTGTCTAGTAATACAAATCGTTATATTCTATCTAATGATCATTTGTAGAAAAACAAGTGCCCGTTTTGACCAACGTTGCCGAAATAAATGTGAATTATATATCTATTGGGTTTGTCTGTAATGAGGATATAGAGTTTTTTTTTTTTTTTTAAAAAAAAAAAAGGTTTTTGGCCTACTAATAATGCCCAAATATTTTATGTCTTATTCGATCTATATCAATCAGTTTTATACAATATATTATAACAAAAACTACAACAATAACTACTCAAAACCATTATTAAATAAATGAGAACTGAACTGTCAGTTCCTTTAAATGGTTACTTACCTCTCACTGATATAGTCAGGTAACACTATTCTTTTAAATTAAATGTTACGTTGTACACTTTAATTACATAACGGATCTTTCTAGCCTCTACCTCAAGCTACAACTATACCTGGTCCTTACATATTAACAAGTGATGGCTTTATTATAAAGGAAAGGCACATGTATTTTAATGTAATAAGCTCTTAATGATTAGCAGAGCAAAAACTGAAACCTTCTATATATATGTTAAAAAAAAGTACGTACTGCCGTTTTGACTCGCAGCTTATTCTCACCGTGTTCCTTACAACAATTGGGTTGGCCAGAAAATTAACTACCCGCCTTCTTTTTGAAGACACTTTCACAGCTAACTAATAAACTTTCTTCAGGCAACCACATACACTTTAATCTTTTCTATAGTAGTCCAAGTTCTTGATTGCTTAATTGTATTATATAAATGATATTATTATATGGCTTGCGAATTCTAATTAAATTCACTTTGACTAAATAATGATGATTGCTTTTTAGGATCAATGCAATATTAATTTCCTGGCTCTTTGATTATCTTTCAAAGGGAGCTGCTTATAAAAAATATATAGCCACTACCGAGTAATATACTGTATGTACATACATACAATACATAATGTTGAATATATTATTTTATGTTGCTACAGATACAATTTTCTTTTTATACATATTATCATAGATGTATAAAAGAAAATACAAATACAAAAAAAAAAAAAAAAAAAAAAGCTAATTGCTGTCGATTGTATGTATACCAAAATTATTTTCTGAGCGACCTTTAGTTAAGCAAAATCTTCGAAAAATAACTGAAATCAGTAAAATAAAAATTTATTTACAACGCTCTTTCAACTAATCTTCTTCTTCTGCTTCAAACTTTTGTTGAGCTTCAGCATTAGCTACTACTTCGGCAAGATTAGCATCCTTATCACCTTCAAGTCTTAAACGAATAATCTCATAAATGGCGCGTTGTGTTTTACGATCCAACTTTTCCATTTTCTTTTCGACGTCTCTCTTTAAATCCCAATTCGGTTTCTTTGGTGCTAAATTGAAGAGATCCTACTAAAAGAATTAGATTTTCTAAAAGTTTCTTTTTTTAAAACTATGTTTATATGAATAGACCTACCACTTCTTCTTTTTGTTTCTCTGCAGCTTGAGCTAACGCTGTTTTTGTAAGATCCTTTGTTTCTGATTCGATAGTATCACCAATGTCGTTAGGTGTTGCAATTTCAACGTGTTCCCTTAATTTATCGTCGTTGGGTGTATAACTTCTAAACTTGAGAGCTCTGTAATAACAAATAATTAAGTATATTTTTATTGTTCACCCCTCCTCTCTCACCCTTACTTTTCAGCTTCATCGCTTGTCTTGTCTATTTGTGCATTACTACTTAATTTTCTCTTTCTAATGGCAGCAAGACGTTCCTTTCTTTTTTGGGCTTCTTGATCCATATTAATTTTATAAAAAAAAAGAAAGAAAAGTAAACTGGTTGACCCTGCCTGTGTAAAGTTTCTTTTTGAAATAAAATCCTGTACAGTGGTGACGGGTTCAATTGGCGGATTTTTTTTTTTATTATCTCAATTGGCGTATTAATAAAATCCAATTGGCCAAATGACGTTTTTTACCTTCTACTTAATAAACTTTTAACTTGAGTAATAAACCCTTTTTTATGATTGATGGACAAGGTAGTATTATCGCAGAAGATGGTGCTAAAGCCCTAGATCACATGGCCGAAGACTGAGATGAGTTTATATAGAGAAATATAACTACTTTGGTTAAGTATAAAGATTTACAACCTGTTCCTATTGAAGATATCTACTTCATGATTTCTTTCTTCGCCACAAGTACAGATATTTATTATAATTTATTTACTATCCCAGTTGAATATCTGATATGTATTTGAGATTTATTGTTTTATTGTAACTAAATACTTTTTTTTTTTATACGAAAAAAAAAAGCATATTATTACAATAAATAAAAACAAATGTAACTATGTCAGAGTGAAGGATCATTATTAAACCTTCTTTTTATAAATACAGGAATAAGAGCGACAACACATACGGCAAATAAACAAGACACATTTGTAATTGTCAGTAGCTCTAATTTATCAGAAGAAGAAAGTCTATCTAAAGCAGCACCTGCTTGAACATGTATAAAAGAAGGCGGAACAACACCGAAAAAAGTTCCCCAAAAGAATACACCAATGGATACATTTAAATGAGGTGAGCCTAGATTAACAACCCAATTAGGAGGAAAAGGGGATATTCTCAAGACAATCATGTAGTTAAACATGTGTTGCTTATGTTGTACAAGCTATTAAGGTCATCAGTCATTTTTTTTTACATTTTTAATTTAATAATAACTATTACCTGTTGATTCCATTTTCGAATCCTTTCTCCAATTAATTTCATTACTGCGACAGAACCAAGACTAGCAGAAATAATGTAAGCAATGGTAGCTCCAATTGCTGAGCACTGATATCAATAATAAATTTTAGTCATTGTGAGTATATATACAAAAGCTATACTTTACTAATGAGACTGTAAATAATGTAAGCCAGAAATTGAATAGTGTACCGCCAAGAATTGACAACCACATTGAACCAGGTATAGAGAAACTTTGAAGACTATAACATTTAGAAATATATACATATGTAGAATTAATTATCTGATGTACATGAATATGTATATATATATACTATATATAGCGATTTTCTTTAATTCTAAAATTATTACTATATGTATGTCATAACAAATGTAATGTATACATTTATAAAATGTTCATCAATATAAATGGATAGTATCGCATTGAGCCGTCTAAGGTCTTCCAAATTTCTAGGAAATTTTAAACCATCTTTGTCTTCACTACATGTATAAAAAAAAATATATATATATAAAAACATACACTTTGTTTCGCATCAATTGATATCTTACGGATTTACTGCCGGCAGATTTAATTCGAGTAAAATATATTCAAGTACACTAAATGTTAATAACAATAAGATAAGAGTAACTAGAGACCATGCATAAGAGTTACTAGTCCAAAGCCATTCTTTCTTTTCTTTTTGTATTATTACACTATTTCCTGTTTCTGGATCTTGTATAATAGTCGAATAACTGCTTTTTATCGTATTAGGTAGTAATGTGTTGGATTCTATAGTTATGGCTGACATGTTACTGAATATATATAAAAGAAAAAAAAAAAAAAAAAAAGAGAGAGAGAGAGAGAGAGAAAGGAAAACTCAGGAGACAATCGTTTTGCTGTTTATTACTTGTGACTTTGTTCATTTTTTTTTTTTTTTCAACAATTCTTTTTTCACCTTTTTCTTTTTTTCAACATGGAACCAGAATATGAAGTTAGTCCAATTATTCCTATTGGAGACAAAAAATACTTTTGTGTAGAATATCCAGGCTACGTTAAACGACCTGAACGTGCTATTGAAACGTTAGGTGGTGCAAAGGCACTCAATGAAGCTTTTCATTCTGATTCAAAGGTAGAATTAAAGTTTAGACAAGGTGACCCCTTTTCACATCCTATCAAAGGTCAAGTAATGCCTACTTCCAAATTACTTGTTAAAGTCACTCGACGTGTTAAAAAGAATGGAAAATCAGAAACTACATGGGATACAAAAGTTGAAGGTGTAATCACTAAGACATTACGTTTCAGAGGTAAACAAATTTATTATAAGCGTCCAAATCTTTTCAATTAACACGTTATGGTCGATAAGCTTTGGCTGATTTTCAATATCTTTTACCAAAGGAGGATAAAATCTGTCAATTGAAGCAGGCTTTAAAGAAAGGAGATGGTAACTTTTTTTTGATTTTTTCATTCATTTCCAAATTCCGCTAAAACTATTCTATACAGTACAATATATCAAGAATTATAAAATTGCCACGGATGACAGCCTTGAAGATCTTCGTCCTATACCACCATCTCTATTTACTTCCCTTGATGGCATGTTA
Organism: Pilaira anomala; assembly: GCA_025716855.1. Classification (NCBI taxonomy): domain Eukaryota; kingdom Fungi; phylum Mucoromycota; class Mucoromycetes; order Mucorales; family Mucoraceae; genus Pilaira; species Pilaira anomala. The sequence goes on from JAIXMQ010000029.1 coordinate 89,872, forward strand.
TCATATGGGTAAATCGACTTTTTTTTGTTTTCCTTAAGAAAGTTATTAACGTTATATATTCATTTATTATACCATCTAGATATCGTCAAAATGCTCCTGTTTTAAGAGTGAGAATAAGACAACCAGATGGATCTGTAAGTAATTTTATAATATTCATTCTTTATATATTTGATATTAAATTATAGAAAACAAACAGTACAAAATCAAATTATTGAACCGTTCTCTTTCAGTCCGAGTTCCTATTACAGCTGTTAAATTTTACGAAGAAAATATGCCTACCAAATCATGGCATAATTTACCAAAACCTAATAAACAGGTAGAATTCCAAGTTATCGAAGAAGTTAGAAAAATGTTTGATGAGTGTCCAATTTGGAGTCGACAGGCTATTATTTATCGTTTAACTCTTGTTAACAACGATACCCAATTTATGGATATGAGTAACGTCAGATTGTAAGTGCAGATATATATATATATATATAAAAATATGTATATATTTCAGCAAACATTTTCATACTAACATATTTTGATCAAAGTGGACTTGTTCACAGTGCTTATACAATTTCAGATGGTCCATGGCGGGATTTATGGGTCAAGTATGGCGTCGATCCTAGATCAGATCAAATGTACCATATGTAAGTAACATTAATAAATCGCAATAAATCACAGAAAAATAACCACATACATTCTTTATAGCTATCAACAGATTAATGTTCAAAGATATGTATCAAAAGGAAGTAGAATAGATGGGAGAACAAAACTGGGGACAAAAGCGTCTAACACTCAAGTACCAAGGTAAAGTATCTTGTATATATATAAATATATATATATATATATATCTTACTTATTCAAAATGTATATGTAGTCCTCATTATGTTTTTGATGGTAAAACTATCCCAACTTCATATTCAACTTTCTTGCTGCGTGATATCACAGATCCTGACTTACAGCCATTAATCAAAAATCCAAAGTACTTAAAATCGAAAGCTACTAAAAATAGCGGATTTTACTATTTCTGTGTTATCACTCGTATACGTGCAGGTCTTCGAGAAAAATTTATATCGTTATTATCAAATGGAACAGCAGAGAGAATAGAAAATATTGAAGAAGGTATAATGGAGGAAATCGCAAAAGAAATTGAAAAATCAAAAGAAGATGGATCTGATGTAGAAGAACAAGACGATATTGAAGCTACTGTGGCCGATGAAAAAGCTGCAAGAGAAGCTATGGCAGAGATTGAGAAACCTGAATCGAGCAAGCGTTTAAAACAGGTTGTTGATGATTTTATGGAAGAATTGACCAATGAAAAACCAAATCAAGATGAAGACTTTGATTGCGAGTTTGATGTAGTTGACTATGATGATGATGAAGCGATTGATGCTTTCCATGATGACGTAGATAATGCTGAAAATAATGAACAAGCAGCAACAATGGAGACTGAAGATAATGTCAAGGATGATGAAGATACGATTATGGAAGACGTTTAAATATATAAATAAATATCATTATTTTTTTTTTATATATATTATTTATTATTTATTATTTTTTTACAACCTGCACAACATCTTCATCGCCTACTAAATGATGAAGACCAACACGTTGAGGATTATGTTTTGTTGAAGTACCCCAAACTAATGCATATCTAAAATTACTTGTCAAACTTCTATGAATGGCATGACAAACATGTTCGATTGTGGCACCGTTTCTAACAATAAGACTATCATTGAAGTCAGGATATTCACCTCTCTTTTTTGTGTACACACGCATTAAATTTAACTTTCTCCAAATTACTTCAATTAAATAATCCAAATTAAGATCATCTTCACAAGAAACAACAACAGTATCGGGTTCATGTGCTAAACGATCAACCTCTTCCAAACTAATCTGATCAATCTTATTGTAACACTACAAATATTCTGTTTAATCGCCTAAATTCAATTACTATTTTCTTCCCACATTTTACTTACATAAATACAGTTAATATATCTTCTGTTACCGAGAATAACATCAATGAATTGATCTACATTAATATCTTCACGAATAACAATATCGGCGTTGAAGATTTCTAATGGTACAAGTTAGTTTTTTTTTTTTTTTTTTTTTTTTTTTTTTTTTTTTTTTTGCATGTAAAAATTTGACACATACTATAATCATGCAAAATATTATGAACCATTTTTTGATCAATCTTGGTCAACTTGAGTGTGGCATTGAAACTAATACCACCAGCCTTTTTAATCTTGAAAGAAACATTAGGGAAACTTTGATTCAAACGAATACCGACAGCTTCCAATTCAGCTTCTAATAAAGGTCTAATCCAAGTAATTTAGAATTTTCCTAAATTTTCCCATAATTTTTTTTTTTTTTTTTTTTTTTTACCTTTGTTGAGCAGATTTTGTAGCGTCCAACATCATCAAAACAACATCAGCAGTACGAGCAACTGCAATAACTTGACGACCACGACCTTTACCTTGCGAGGCACCTTCAATAATACCAGGCAAATCAAGTAATTGAATATTGGCACCTTTATATTGAAATTTACCGGGAACACAAGTTAAAGTCGTAAACTCGTAACCTGCAACTGCTGATTCTGTAGGTGTTAATTTAGATAACAAAGTTGATTTACCAACTGAAGGAAAACCAATCATAACAACACGCGCATCACCCGATTTCATGACATCGAAACCTTCACCCTAAATTCATTTCTATAAATATTTCATAAAAAAAAAGATATAATAATAGTACATTACCTTTTCAGACTTTGTCTTTGCACCTTCTAATAATTGTACACGGTATCTGGCCAATTTAGCCTTCAAAAGACCGAGATGGTATTCAGTAGCTATTATAAAAAAAAAAAGTTTTTTTAATCATTATGTCAGCAGCATCTTTAATTGATTGTCTAGTGATTTTACCCTTATTCTTTTGAGTACGTCTGATTTCGCTTTCAATATCAGAGATCTTTTCAACGATACCCATTGTAAATATAGTATTTGATTATAATAAAAAAACGAAAAAACAGAAAAAAAACAAAAAAAAACCTTTCTTTTAAAAATTTAATCTTTCAACTTCAGACCTTTTAAAAAAAATTTGAAGTTTATGTACATCTTATCGTGAATAAGGCCCGTATAGACTAGACTGGATGACTAAGTCAAGCCTATTGGTTTATTCGTAATACAAAGCTCAAACTCTTTATAGGTTTTAGAGTATAGTGTATGCTTTTGTTATTGAATTGTACTGTATGAATGTGGACTGCTAAATCTCCCCTAATGTAAGCATACATTATACAGTCAAGTCGCCAATATTGAATCGATTATGTAAGTGTATGAAAAGTACATAGTTGCTCGATTGGATTCATATTTTATAGGGATTTGATTTCAGCTGTATAACAAGGATATTGTTGATTGGATCGACGAATGGATGATACAGAAAAAGACCCAATAATACAACAATTGACGTTTGACGTTTGAGAAAATAACTTCAGGCAAACGAGATACTTAACTTCAGAAGGATGGATGCTTGTGAGCAAGTGTCATTCCAAAACATACAAAACTATTATGTTTAACTAACCCTCCATAAATAACTGTACTTCCCCCAAGTGTATAAATAAATTACCCGTTTAAGTCTGATAATACTGCCTGGAGCTGTCAATATTTATAAGCATAATTTTAACATTCTGATCAACCAAGCAATTATGGATTTGTTCCTTCTCTCGTTTCTCTAACAAGAAATTTTACTTGATAAATTCTGTAAGAAGCTCCATCATAACTACTTTAAAGTCTTTCAATATTTCTTATTTAAAGCTCAAGATAATATCACATGGAGTTAACTCGTTGATAAATATCCTTAAAAGTATCGTTCAACACTTTTTTATTTGTAAATTTATAAATTAAAAGTATTACCCTGAAAGATAATTTTTGTCTAAGATTTATCTGAAACGTAATATTTTGGTGGCTGACATGAGTTTATGTATTCTAAGAGGTCCTGTGTATTCCTATCTACTTCAAGGCTTTCAAGTATTTCTTTGTTTATTTTAACATCCCGTTCGTTGAAGGGTGTTGACGATGAAGCGTATATATACTCTTGTAACTAAAGAGCGCTCCCTTTTATTTCTTGCCATGGAGTTGATTAATTGACAAATGTTTTCATGATTTTTGTCGGTTGGGGACTTGCGGACATAGCCCACAACCTTCAAGTTGTAAAGTTTTAAGGGAATCTTGATATTTTGGAATGTATGCGGTGATTGATTCAACGAGTCCTTCTACAAATTAAAATGTTAGAAGTTTCTTTCTTTTCTTTTTTGTTTTTGTCCTGGTTTACCATAGTATACTTCCGAAAAGACAGAAAGGTCCCTGCTGATCGCCTTACCTTTTTTTTTCCCCTTCGCCCTGAGAAAGTCAACTCCGTTGCGAATACTTCATTTAAAGGGGAAAATACGCTCACCATTTTTGCGCACCATTTTTTTTTTAACTCGCTGACGGCCCACCTCACCACTACATAAAGGGTTTATACAGGAAACCCTCTCTATTAAATACTTAGGCAATCTGCGCAAAAAAAGAGTATTTGTTATTGAGATTTATCAGACAATGAATCATTTCTTTGTGATATGTCTTACCATTGACAACAATATGTATTTATTATTTCTTGATACAATCTCTTGTTTGGATAATGTATATAGTAAAAAAAAAAATAGAAGAGATTAAAAGAATATTGATAGGAAAGATTCATGTTTTGTTTTTTTTTTTAAAAAAAAAAGAAGGAAAGAAAGGAAAGGAAAAGAAAGGAGAGAAAAAAGGAAAAAGATAAAGTGATTGAAAATCAAAGAAGTCAACAATAGCCACGTGGTACAATTCACTTATCTTTGTTGATGGTAGATGCAAATGCAAGTCTTACCACAGGAAACTGAGTCTTTCTAAAGCCGATAGATGTTTGATTATCCAGCAGATGAGTGGCTAGTTTGAAGAAAGAAGAGCAGCAATCAGTTCTCAACCAGTTATCAACTCGTCAAGTACCTAATGGTTTTAATAGGATGTATAAAAATAAACAAATAAAGATCATAATGTCGTTTTTCTTTTTCATATATCTTATGCGTGAAAAAATAACCAGTATTACATATACAAATAGAAATGAACAGAATGTATTCAGCATTATCTATAAAGATACACGGGTTTTACATGGCCATGAATTCATATTTGTCATCTACAAAGTCTCTTACGCACTTAAGCCTGTCTTTTTTTTTTTAAAAAAAAAAATCTGATCACCATCTTGAGTAAACGTACTGTACTAAAATCTGTAACCATTTATTTAAGTAAAAAAAAAAAAAAAAAATCTAAGATCTACCTCGCATAACTTGACGTTTTGCCTTTCCAGGACGCTTAATGCCACTTTTCTTTTTGAGTGACATACCCTTCTTTGCAGGATTTGCTCCAGCGGTATCTTTCTTTCTACTACTACCTAATGAATATTTTGCATTCTAATTTGAGAAATAAAAATATTAATAAAGTCCCATCCAATACTTATAATGTATATGAACAAAATTACCTTTGTATCTCTTGTATAATTCTTTGCAGGTCTATCCTCGTTTGATTTTGATGTACTAGTGGCAGCAGCTAATCTTTCTGCTTCATCTAAATCAACATTAAATTCATCATCGAGGGTTACTTCAGCTCCATCCTTTCTCTCTATTTGAAAAATAAATTTGTTTAAAAAACATGTCATACACTGATTGATACAATCATCCCTTACTTCTTAATAATAATTTAGCTCTTTCATTTGTCTTTGCTTTCTTTTGTTCTTTGTTAAAAATATGTAATCTACGTAAAGCGTCTTCATCACCATCCTTTGCTTCGCTAACCAATCTTTGACGTACAGCTTCCATTTGTTTATCATCCTTCAACATGGGAGCAATAAAATTATCTGGTCTGAAAAATGGAGCACCTGCCTTTAAGGTGAGATCGCGTCCAATATAAGCAGCTTCTAAAGCTTGTTGATAAAACGCTTCTTCACGTTCAAGATCGTCAAATACATCGTTTACTTTAATAGGTTCTTTTGAAGTTACTGCCATAGTTTCAATCCAAGGTATATCTTCAGGTAACTTGATATCTTCAGTAATACGTTCTAATGCATCCTATATTTTTTGAATTAATAAAAGTAATACTTGCAAGCGACTAATGGTGTGTGTGTGTGTGTGTGTGTGTGTGTACCTCATTGTTAACTAACAAACGTTGTTCGATAATCATATCACCAAATTCGTCATCAATATCCTCTGCTTCCAAATCCTCTAAAAGGTACCAGTCAGGTTCTTTTTCTTCAACAGGAGGCTGAACAGCAGTTTCCTCAGTAACATGATCAGTCTTGATCTTTTTAGTTTTGGGTGACATTTTCTTTTATTATTTTTATTATATACAACTAACGAAAAAAAAAAAAGAAAAAAATACGGGAAGTAACTTTCCATCCGCTAAGCCCCCTCTGCCTCTCGGATTTCGGGTATTGAATTAACTTGTTGTGACAATGCAGGTTTGACATCTTTCAATTTTCGGCCTGGAATGACATCCATAAAAGCCTTTTCCCAATCTTTAAGCTCTAACCATTTTAACATGATTTCACATACTATAATTTGATTAAACAACAGCATAAACAGACATAAGCTATTAATTTTTTTTTTTTTACCTTGATTGACAGTGAGTACTTTTCTCGTTGCCATTTGAATATAATCACTAATTGGTAACCTAGCAGTTTGAATACCTTGATCTACAGCTTTGTTTTGACACAAATTTTTGTATCTGTTTTTATCCACAATACCACCAATAATATAATGTTTTCCTTCTTCTAATTCATGAATGACATTATCTGAATCCGCGGATAAATAAACGAGATCTTTCTTATCAAAAGCGTCCAAATAAGTTGTGTTTTCCGGTAATATGTTAACATTTTTCCATGATGACCAACTAGGTAATTTCTCATTGAATGTTTCTTTCAATACAGAGTCAACTGAAGACAAACAAATTTTCATTGATTTTGGTGCAGTTCGATTTTTACCATATGTATATCCCAATTGATTTACAAATGATAATAATTCCTATATTGTATAATTGTTTGTTACAAGGAACAAACAAAAAAGTTTTTTTTTTTTTTTTTTTTTTTTTTTTTTTTTTTTTTTTTTTTTTTTTTTTTTTTTACCTTTCCAGTCATCAAGTCATTAAACCCACAATCAATAATCAAACCAACATTGGTTAATTCACTTAAAAAGGCTAGTTTTTTCTTGGTGGGAGTACTTTCAATTAAACCTTCTCTCACTTTCTTACGTTTCTCCAAGCGTTTGACCCTAATCCTTTCACGTTGTGAAGCACGCCTTTCGTCTTTGGTTGCTTCCCATTGTTCACTTTTCAATAGCTTTTTAATACCTCGTTTTGACAAGTCTTTAAATTTAGGGTCATTAATATCATATTCAAGACCTTTAAAATTTCGTAAATTTGGTTTTTCCTGTGATTCAGTCATGGAAGGTTAATTTTTTATTTATTTACAGTTTGTCATTTAAATTAAATATGCGTGCTGTTTTTTGACTATGACTTTACGCTGAGGGTATTGGCTGAGAGTGGGCTGTCTGTAAAAATTTTCATCCATCTTTGGAAAGTGCCATGTTTTAATTGGCTGAGAGTGGGCTGACTATAAAAATTTTCACCCATCTTTCATCCATCTTTCATCCATCTTGTAGTAAAAAAAAAGGTAGTAAAATCACGGATGACTTTTATCCGGATTTATAAAAAGTATAACCAGGCACATCGTCACGTGAATAAGGTTTTTTATAACTTTTGCATGAAATACACCATTACATCAAATTTTTTTTTCACATGGTTTTTTTCTTATACGCCAGACAAACAGGAGTTTTTTTTTTCATTATAAAGCATCCTTTTTTTTTTATTTTGTTCTTTTCTTTCACTTTCTTCTTTTTATATATATTTCAAAATGAACCTTCCTTACCGCTCCATTTTTAATCTCTTCTTTTGCCACACTCCTTATCTAGAGAAGAGATTGTTCCAAGAAAAAAAAAACCTGTGCATAAAACATGTTGTTATCAATGGTAAGTCTAATAATTTTATCAAAAAATAAATGATTCATTTTGTCTAATAAATCTCAAATAGAAAATGATCCTTTTTTCTTTTTTGTCCAAATTATAAGTAAAAAAAGAAAAAACTACCTGTTTTTTTGTGAAAAAAAAACAGTATTATACTTAAAAAAAAACTGGTAAGTATTTTGGTGGTTTAACGGCTAGTTGGAGAAAAATACTCTTTTACCCAGCACCATCTTGTGTCTATACCAACTCATATTGTTTTAAATCTAAGAAATGAGCAGCCAGTACACGCGAGATCAAGCAATTTGCATGGCCTTCTACGTGGATTACACTGATGAAAATGTGAAGATTTACAAAAAGAAACTTGAAGAATTAGATTCTTTTGAAATTTGCTGGACAGAGGTCGATAGTGAGCCAGTTTTGGTCTCTCTTCTCAGAATTCGTAGTGACCCCCTCAAATATAAAAAATATAAAGATATCGTTCCCAAAAAAAAAAGAATCGGTTCAAGAAAAACGACAATTAATTGAACTTGTGACAGAAGGTCAAGTTAAACAATTTGTCAATGAAGTGTTTAGTCCAAAAGAGCACGAAAATGAAGAATTGTATTCAAAACAAACGGTATCAACTGCAGACGTATATGAGATTGTCAAGCAACACACAGTGTTTTTCGGTTCTAGAACCGCTCAATCATTTGCGACTTGGTGCCGAAACAAAAAAGTAGATTTTTTGAATTCAAAAGTAAAGAAGGGAAAGAAAATACGTAGAGATTTATTTATCTTGGACGAACGTTATTATGGTAAAAAATAAAGGTTAATTCTTGGTACACCTCCAAAAACACCTCCAATACAAATTTATGACGTTGCAATTTTCAATTTTTTTTCATACACCGCCAAATACACCTCCAGTGCAAACTTCGCAAGTGTCGCAGGTGTCGCAAGTATCGCAAGTGTCGCAAGTATCGCAAGTGTCGCAAGTATCGCAAGTATCGCAAGTGTCGCAAGTATCGCAAGTGTCGCAAGTGTCGCAAGTGTCGCAAGTGTCGCAAGTATCGCAAGTGTCGGATGTGACTAGACATGTTCATATTGTATTTTTCAGGAATTTTGAGAAAAGGTCTGGGATAAAATGATAAAAATTAAAGCCAGAATTGAGAAAATGTTTTCACTAAAATGGAGAAAATATCAGAGATAAATTGATAAAATCTTAGAAATAAATTATTGAGGATATTAGAGAACCCCTTTTGACACTGGGGATATGTTAACGCCGAGGATTATGGAAGCATGCTCCAAAGTAACTCAAAAGGACTGCCAGGGATGAATACGCCATTCTACTAAATTCTTTGAAAGATGTTTAGCAATGGAAAAGAATCTTTAAAATATCTTATTAAACGATTTTTTTTTTTCAATTTATCTCTGATATTTTCTCAATTTTAGTGAAAACATTTTCTCAATTCTGGCTTTAAACTTTGTGATCGTTTTTGTTTTGTGCGTGGAGGTGTTTTTTTGGAATAAATAAAGCAGTAATATAATTCAGGAACAGTTCTTTATTTCCAACCTGATATTTTAAATAAACATATTTTATAATGTACAGGCAAACCGAAAACACAAAAACTGACATGAATGTTGAATTCAATGAGGAATTTCGCATTGGAAAAAAGTTTGCCTCAGCTGAGCAAATGAAAGCCACTGTTAAAAAATTTGGAAAAAACATAACATAGTGTTTTCTATTTCAAAATCCACTCCCTCAAAAGGTCAATATGTTTACATTTGTAAGCACGGAGGTTACAAACGAGATAGAATTGATGATAAAAGTATTGAGAAAAAATACAAAAAAAGCACACAAAAATTTGGCTGCCCAGCTTACATTAAAGTTTATAATTATTTTTACTTACAGCAATAATCTTTTTATAGTAAATGTGTCATATTTTTAAGGTACACCTTTACCTCTGGGAAAAAGGGTTATTTTACTGCTTAACTTTACTTACGAAAAAATGAATATATTATATATCTGTAATTATTTATTTACACATATGAAAAAAACACTTCCTTCCTAAAAAAGAAAAAAAAGGCTACATATTTGCACTGGAGGTGTATTTGGAGGTGTGTAAAAAAAAAAATGAAAATTGCAACGTCATAAATTTGTATTGGAGGTGTTTTTGGAGGTGTACCAAGAATTAACCTTAACGATATCATGTAAAAATTTAATTTGTTTTTTCAGAATATAAATGATATGATTGAGGCTTCTCGCGAATTCTTTCTATTGAGACTAAAACAGGGTCAGTTGGATTGATATTATAGCAGACTTCAATGTTTCCAAAATTTTCCAGCTTTTTTTTACACTTTTTTACGTTTTCATCAGTATAATCTACATAAAAAAGCATACATATTGCTTGGTTTCTTGATATTTCCATGTAAAAAAAAAAAATCAACTCGCAAAATAGATTGGCTTATGTGGACAAAAACAAGTTAAATGAGCGAAAAGATGGATGAAAGATGGATGAAAATTTTTATAGACAGCCCACTCTCAGCCAATACCCTCAGCGTAAAGTCATATTCAAAAAACAGCACGCATATTTAATTTAAATGACAAAATTTATGTTGGCAACTTAAAAAGTTCATTGCTTTGAAAATCTTTATATTGCCAAGACAAACAATTATATTTTCATTTCCAAATTTTTATATTTTTAAACGCAAAGCACTGTATATGAAATGTGTCGTATTATTAGACTTAGTCGAATTAGCACTTCTTGGGCTATGGTATAAAAGATTTACTCCTTTATCTTTCACTCTTATCGTTAATTAGATAGTATGATGACACAAGTCAGTAGTTGGCAAAACTCCACTTGGAAAGAACGAAATGATTGCTGATAGAATTGAAGAAGCAGCAAAAACAGTTACAGCAAAAAACTGTAGAGGTTGGGCTCGACAAGATTAAAAATTCCAACTATTTTCAAACGCAATTCACTGTATTTCAATTTAATTCTTAAATGCTGAAGCAAGCTCTCCTTTTAACCAATTAAAATTGTATATAAAACCTATTTTATTTTATTTTATTTTTACTTTACATGTACATTTAATTCAGGAAATAAAGCATATATAATTTCATCTAACAAAGTATAAACTAAATCTTGATTTAACCGTTTGTTTTGAAGTACGGTGAATAATCTTCTTGCTCCTTTTCTTGCGTTCTGTCTACCTACCATATTCCCAAGCAAATCTATAGAAATAAAAATATAATTAGAACTATCACTATTTAGGTCAAATGAGGTTATTGTTGTACCTGGCAGCCACGTTGATAATTTTCGATTCGCTTCTTCTCTTGTATGAACTTTTTCTTCTGGTTTCCTACCTTCTTTAAAGGTCAATGGACCACCATTTGGCCATAAACTATCCATAATCTTGTTGAAATAAAAAACCACCATAGGAGAAGAACTTAGATATTTTAAAGATTCCCTTAATTTTCTATAAATGTTTTTAGTCATCTGTAGTTATATAGAATATTTAATTTTACCTCTCAATTGTGCCTTCTAGAATTTGTTGTAAAATAATGACCACAGCTTGTCTTCTTAACCAATTTGTTTTATCTTTTAATTCAAACATTTCAATAAATAAATCACATAGAGGTTCAGTAAAACGAGTGATTCCTTCTGCTTTCAATGAATCTGGTAATTCGGTTGATTCACTTAATTTATTATTACTACGTGAACTACTTGAACTAGCTGGTGGACTTGATTTATTATTATCTTCTTCGTTTGAAAATTCCATGACTTGTTCACCTAACCTTTGTGTGATTAAATCAAGCATTGAAGGTCCTACCAAGATATCATCAATACCAGCTGCTACAGTTTTATAAATATGTCTCATGAACCCTTTTGATTGTTTCTTTTGTGTGGATTCATCTACACCAGCTGCAGCCATTGATTTCTGTAAATTTTGAATAGAAGGAGAAGTAATTGAATGAAGAGAGCTACTTGAACTTGATGTTGGTAATGGAACAGTATCAGTACCAATATTAGCAGTATTAGCATTAACAGCATTAGCAGCGGTTGAATGTGTAGTACTACCAAATAAACTACCAAATGGCCATTCAGTATCTGGAGCAGGTACAAAAATATTTTGTTGAGATAAAAAGGATTTGAATTCTTGACTTTGACAAATCTCTTTATTTTTTACTAAACTTCTTAGATACTTTTCTAAACTCACTCTTCTTGCTTCCACAAATGGTTTTTGTAATTTTAATAAAGGCCATTTTCCAGGAAATTCAATTACTTTGACAGCTGGATAGATCTCTTTTAATTTCTGATGAAGTGAAAAGAATTCACTGTATCTTCTGGCCACAATCCAACCTGACCCAAAATTACCATCAAATCCCAATTGTTGTATTTCAATCACATAAAGCGCAAAATCCCCATTTTTATCGGATCCAATGGTTGCACTTGTAATATTCAATTTGGACCGATCTGGCATCAATACATTTTCTGATTCTTGTAATTGATATTGACTCTTTTGATATTTAATCTGTTGTAACTCTTGTCGAAACATACTTTTACTCTTTTTTAAAATCCTTAATTCACCCAATTTATTTTGTGATTCTGCTTTGGAGATTAATGCATCCACAATCGCTTCTTGTGCTGTTAGTTTCTCTACTTCTTCTGCTAATTGTTCTACTTTGGATGCCAACATTAAATCTCCAGGTGGTGCAAAATGTATATTAGTTGTTGAAGTAGAAGAAGAGGTTAAATCTTGTGTACTATCTTCAATACTTGTCTTGTTTGATCCAGCTGATTTAGTTGAAACAAATGATTCTAATGAATCATGTTCAATCTCTGATATTGTATTTGTACCACCAGATGATGTCCAAGAAGGTAATGGATACGCATTTTCAACAGGTACGGCTTTAGCTGATTTAATACCTTTTGCTCCACATAGTAAAAGTGATGAAGTTGGTTTTATATTATTGTTGTTGTTGTTGTTATTAGATGTCATGTCCAAATTATTTTTTCCATCTAGAATTGATCTTAATTCAGCTTCTACTGCATCTACTGTATTACTTCGAATGAGTCTATTTCTTTTGTTGGTTGGACCTAAATTTTCTTCATTCATAAATTCATCATCTGTCTCGATAGATTTAATAGAGGCAGGTACAGATAAACTGGCTTGACTGATATCGGTTGGAGATGAAAGCAAATTGGATAATGAGATGAATTTATTATTTGGGTTTGTAGGAGTTGTTTGAGTTGAATCAGAGAGTGCACGATGATGTCCTCTTGTTGATCTAGTATTATCCGTATCTATCTTTAAATTCATTGTGCTATCATCAAAACTTCTTCTTTTTTCTTCTGGTATTGCCACTGTTGGTCCAGACGATAAGAACTTAAAATATAAATCAGATCGTTTAAAATAAGGAAAATGTTCTTTTTCAATTTCCCAAAATATATGTTGTTGAATACGATATAAATGTAATCTTAATTCTCGAATATGTTCTTCAAATAGTTCTTCATTTTTTGCTTTTTCTGCTAATTGAATTGTATGAATTAAATCTGTATTCAATTGATCAAGCACATGTAATCGATGAGGAGCAGTTTCAGTAAAGTACATTTCATATACCATCTTGACATCTTGTAAAAATGTCATGCGTTCATGTGGTGTTTTAGCCTCTGTACTATGAAATCCTTCAACAATTAACCAAAACTGTAATTTCACCATATCTCCTCTTCGATCCATAAATTCCATAAAATATGAAAGTCCAGATGTATTTGTTAATATATCTCGTAAATTATATCCAATACTTGATATAATCGTACTTTGTTTTCTACCACCAAATAATTGTGATGTTGATTTTTTCTATACTTGTATACATTAATAAAAATTATTTTTATATTTTTAAGCAAAAACTTTACAAAATTAAATTGTTCACCGGATAAATTACTAATTCTTTTATCTACTCTCTTTTTAGCTGTACTAAGTCGATTCACATACACAATAATATCTTCTACTTTTTCACCATCCATGACTTCTTCTGGATCACGATCCGCTATACATACATATAAGCTTACGAAAATGCAAAAAAAGTTACATGATATCATTACCTATTTGAGCCTTCTTTTTTCTTATTTGCGTGACCAAATCATTTCTTACACGTTTTAAATCCAATAGGTTTTTTTCATCATCGATTACTTTTAAAAAGTCTTGATAAGTCTTTCTACCCAAACCAAATCCATACCGTTTCTTTTTTTGCTTTAAATTATTTGTTTGTCTATCATCTTCCTCTTCATCCCAATCATCAGTCGATACTCCTGTACCCAAATAAGCAGATGAAAATTGACTTTTGGGTCCCATTCTGATCCTTTTGTTGATTGGTTTATTACATGCATTAAATACTTCCTCTGGATCAATGTCGTTTACGGAATGTCGATTTAAAACTTCACGTAACTGACGTACCATCTTTCTATTTAAGAATATGAGTATATGAATACATATATTTCTTCTTTTTAAAGAAAAATAGTGTATACGTTACTGTTCAATAATTGCTTTACCCAACTATATATACATATATATAAAAAAACAAGTCAATAATCGTAAAAATGAATTAAAAGATAAATATATACACAAGAAGAATAATACAAACATAAGTATCAATTGTTTGATTCCAAAAATCAGGATCAGCCAACATATCTAATACAGGTTGTAATACAGAATTTGATATGATTTCACGTATAACCACACGCACAGGACCACTTTCTAATTCCTTTTTCTCAATCAGTAAAGGTAACACACGTTCGATCAGATGTCTTAGATAAGCAATTTCTGTTGGTTTTGTTGTTACTGCTGCTGTAGTTAAAGCACCATGTAATTTACCGTGACGAAAACGAGAAGCGAGTAATAAATCCAATTCATCTGATTGTGTGACGGATCGTTCTAATGATTTACCACGTAAAGAGATTTCTGCCGTATGAAATTCAGAGATATGAGATGTCACTTTAGGTATGATCTTATTCAGTACAACCAAAAGTAAATCTGTATTCTGTAATCGCTTGGTTATTTCAGACCCTGCTGAACGGATGATATGATCTACTGCATAGGGAAACGATTGCTCTGTGATTTGTCCCGTTATTTTAATAAACCAAGACTGAATAAAGTCTCTGATCACGAGTTGCATTAACTGGTTAAAGGCTTCTTCAATCTCTTGATCGTCTGAAATACTCGTCTTTTTTTGCTGATTATCCAAGGCTCGCTGCTTTTGTAATCTTGGCCAAATGCTTTTATGTGTAAACCGTAAAGGTTTAAAACTTTCTGCTTTTCTTTTACTATGCGGAGACACAAAATAGTGAAGGTAGGTATATAATACAACTATATTTAATAATAATAAGGCACTTAAACTGGCCATCGGTAGTGTTAAGATCCAAATTAGATAGGTTTTATTCCATCCTATCTTTACGTGTATAAGTATAACTAGTATACAACCTAGTAAAATACAAAGTTGTTTTTTTAAGGTAGTCATCTAAAGAATAAAAAAGGGGGGGGGTTTTTTTTCCTGTTTCGTCTTTTTTTTTTTAAAATAAAATGGGTATCCCATCATTTTTGGGACAGAATTTTAATATACTTTTGGGACAAAATTTGATTATTATTGGGTCACCTTTTTGAGAGGACGCTCTTCTCTTTTTTTTTTCGTTTTCTTTTTCTTTTCCTATTTTATAAAACCAACAAAAATGCTATTAGGAAAAAAACGAAGCCATCCTACTAGTACTTCAACAATGAAAAGGTAAAAAAAAAAGAAAACGAAAACGAAAACGAAAACAACCACATTAAGTCTTTATTATTCACTTTCTTTTGCTTCTAACGCGCGTAGTGGTATTGTAGATTCCAAACGTCAATTCTTAGAACAAGTAACGAAACTGCTTTATTCATCACCTTTTTGTTTTTACATTCGGCTAAACATTCTTCTTTTTAGAGATTAAAGGAGGTTATGACATTATTCCAGCAACAAACAGAATTGATTCCCAACATTGACACTTTACCTACAGCACAATTAAAGCCTGATGCCGATTTATCAGTTTATAACACGCCATTAGTAAAGAACTATTCAGTAGATATCAGTTTACTTTGGAGTCTATCCAGCGCTTTATATAAAGGCAAAGTACAAACTTGGATCCGCGATTTAGTCTCACCAGGTTTATCAAGTCAATTAGAACTGAATCAAATACAACATGCTTCTGATCCTTTTGTTTCAACATTTACTTATTTATCTTTTGGACAACGTGAATTAGCGTGTGAAGAAGCCAAGAAAAACAACGAATTTCAATTAGCAATGTATATTTCTCATTCCGAGTTTAAAGACGTCAAGGCAGTTGTGAAAGAATATATGAATACTTTGAAAACACAAGGACAATGGCAAACCATGTCCATCTTCCATAAGCGTTGTTGTTACATTTTAGCAGGCCATTTAGGATACGTAGATGAAGATAACTTTATTGTAACTGAAAAGAGTTCTTGGCAATGCACATTGGGTATGTATCTTTGGTACGGAAATCGATTTGATGAACCAGTTTCACTTGCAAAATACAATAAAGCATTTGATGAATCAGTTGTCAATATCCGTCATTTCAAAACAATCAAGAATATAGCTCGTCCAGATGTAAGCTGTTTATGGTATCAGTTATTACAATGGTGGTTAGGAGATGCAAGTTTAGCTCGCTTAGATACTTGGCCTTTAGACTTGGTTTGGTTATTAAGTATCTATAAACCTTCGAGTTCAATTGATTCATCGTATGCATTAAAATGGATTGAAAAGGCAGAAAGTATGGATGAAGCTGAATTTTCTATTTATGCTGCATTGTTTATGCCTAGGTAAAAAATTCATGCATTTTAGTTGATATTTTTTTTTTTCTTATACATATTTTTTTTAGTCCTGAAGAACGAATCAATTATATTTTACGTCAATGTGAATGGAAAGATGAACAGAAATTATTAAATGAATATTATATTCCAAGTAAAAATATACATATTGCAAAAGCATTAAACGCGCATGATGATTGGAATTTTGATGAAGAGTATGAGATTTTATTACAAGGTCAATTATACGAACAAGCAAAGATGACCTTATTATATTTCGTTTTACCCAGATATTTTAAATGTAAGTATTATGAAAGTAAAGAAATATAAAAATATTTACTTTTTTTTTTTTTACTTAGATGATACTGCTGCGTCTATCGAAAAATGCCTGTCTTTTGTCAATGCATACCCAAAAGATAAAGACGAATTAATTCAACTTATTCAATCTACTTTAATATATCTATTAGACGATAATAAGAACACAGAGACATCAGAAATATTATTACAAAAACTCAAAGATTTAACACCTAAATATGGAGGAAGAAATACACAAGTATTATTTAAAAACTTGATTGAAGCCATGATGTTTTAATTATATTTTTTAGTAAATAATAATAAAATTATCTGTTTTCAATATATTTCTTATAAGCTAATACGAGAGCAGCACCAGTAATTAAACCTTGATAGAAAGTAATGGCAGTAGATGAGGTTAAAAAGTGTTCAGCTTTTTGAATCTGAGGGCCTGCTTTTGCTTGTATTTCTGAGAATTCAGATTTTATTTTATTTACTTCTTGTTCTGCTCGTCTGGTAGCTCTTTTAACATCATCGTCTTCCAAGACTTCATCTACTTTCTTTGCACCTTCTTTAACTTTATCTCCTACTTTATCTGCTCCTTGTTGAATCTTTGAATCGATTTCTTCAGCTTTTTGAGTTGTTGTAGACATTATTTAATATAAAAATAAAGAGATAAACAAAAACTTTAATTCCAAGATATCATGTTGTATTTTATTTCAAAAAAAAAAAAATCCCTCGTTGAATTTAAATAAAAATGACGATGAGTCAAACCTTCTATTAATGAACGTAATCTCTCTTTACAATAGCATTAAAAGTATCTAAATTATGAGCATATTCCTTTACAAATTCAGCTTCCATTTCATGCATACGAGATCCAATTAATACAAGAGAATGAAGAGGTCCACCAAAATCAACATCAACTAATTCCTCTAAAGTACCTGCAACAATCTTTTGGGTATCTGTACCAATACGAGCACAACCAATAGCTAATGAATCTGGCTTACAAATACCCTCTCCACGCTTCTCTTCAATTTCTAAAAGTTGTTCGACTGCTTCATTGACTGTCATATAACGAGGAGGTTCATAAATCAAACGACCTCTATTATTATATATAAAAAGTTTAATTTTTTTTTTTCGTTCTGCATCATTCTTTGTTTTTCATTTTACCTGGCCATGTTTTCAATACTTTGTTCCTTGACTTTAATATCCAACAAACATAATGTATGAAGACCAATTTGATGGTTTTCCTTGACTCGGTCATAGAAACTATCAGGACGCCATGTCTCGGTAAAGAAAACGATAGAAATTGTTTGTCCAAAGTTATAAAGTTGAAGACCACAAGCTCCAATAGCATTCATAATAGAAGCGTTATGAATGACTTTGACAGGAATGTTTAACTCACGAGCACGAATAACGAGATCAGTATGTGTAGTAGCACTATGTAATATATACATATATAAGTACTTAAAGTTTTAATATGCATATATAAAAAACATACCCATAAGGATCACCCACAACCAAGAAAGAAACATCAACCTTGTCAGCATCAGCAAGAATAACATCACTTTCGGATTCAACCATTTCACGATCAGCAATAACTACTTCTTTACCATAGTATTCTTCTAACTTTTCTTTACCAATAGTTAAGATAGAAGTATAGGCTTCTAAATAAACTCGGCTAGAACTCTTTACAGCTTCTAAACCTTTGACTGTGATATCTTTTTCGTCACCTAAACCGAGACCAATAACGTACAACATGGTATTGTTAAAATAGTTGATAGTTTTTTTTTTTTTTTTTTTTTTTTTTTTTGACACTTTGTAAAAGGGTAGAAAAAAAAAGGGCTTAGACAGTCACGATCGGTCCTGAAACACTGCTTCATAACTGCTTGGTACCTACATACAAAAGTCGTTTAAGAATGAGCTGATTGGGAACGAGCTTTTATTTATTTTATGTTTAGGGTCGACATTTGTTCTACATCGTAGCCAGCATCAGATTTAAAAATTAAAGTAATTATATGTACATATTCAATCTGTGTAGGATATTCATGCTCCATGTAATAAACACCTGTGATATTCGATAAAAGTATACAGCTTCAAAAAGTCTGTATGCAAGGAAAGTAAAAGAGTAAATGTTACACTAAATAAACTAAATTAATATGTCAATTGTAATAAAGCCCAAAATGAGATGTTAAGTGAATCATTAAAAAGTCGTGAGGTTTTTTGTAGCATATAACTGATCATGAATAAAAAAAAAGGGGGGTTTTCTTTTATTGGTATAAGAGACGCGAAAATAAAAGTCATTACAAGTAAAAATCACGTCAAGTGACTACGCGTAGAAGAAGAAAAAATTCTTAATGCACAGACAAGCTTCATTGATAGCAGCTCTTTGTCAGGCTTTATCAAAAAAAGAAGTTGTTTACTTTATTTATTTACTTTTCTCCTTACTTGTGCTCTCTTCTTTTTTTTTTTTTACGGAGTATTATTACTCCGCCAATAGTAATTACGATTATAAAAAGTGATGCAGATACAGAGAAAGATTGACCGGTATTTATGTAAGATAAAATGAAGCAAAATACCCTTTTCCTATTTTATTATTGTTACATATATTTATATAAAAGTGGTGTGTGCGTGTGTTTGAAAAAAGGAATAAAAAAAAATAAGGGGGGAGAAGAATAGAGGGGATGAATGAATTGAAAATGATGCATTGGTATGAATTTTGATTTTTTTTTTTTTTTTTTTTTTGGTGTTGTTGCTCGTTGCTATGGTATTAAAATTCTTCTTCAGTACGTTTATTTATACCAAATACTCTTACTTCGTGCATCGATGGTAATTTTGCAATTAATACAATCACAAGAGAACAAAAATTGATGGCAAATTGCAAAACATCATAGTGAGTGTAATGTGTACTTAATAAAAATCTATTTAAAGTAATAATCAGTTTTTTCCTTTTCCTCTCCCTATATATCTCTCTTAACTTTTATCACTTACAATCCAATAGGTACAGCCATGAGAAATTTTCTGGTGGCTGTGAATTGTACGCCATCGTCAATTTGTTCCCATACTGTTAAACCATCATATGCTCCCTGATTATTATCCATAGGTGTACCTTGTAACCAATGAAACATAACAAAATGACTCTATTTGAATAATCATGGTGTGAGTAACAAAATAAATGAAAAGAAAAAAAAAAAAATTAAAAAACTTACGATATTAAAGGTTAAATTTGTCAAGGTCCAGCTTGTTTCAGATGATATGAATGGAATAAGTGAATATGAAAGTTTAATTGCTACAACAATTAATACACATGATAGCCATGCACCTATTGATGTTTTTTTTTTCTTTTTTAATAAAACTATATGTCTTATGAATTCAATTTTTTTTTTTTTTTTTTTTACCTTTATAACTCATAAAATTTGTGCTATAATTTAATTGATTTGGTGCTGTGCCTTGATCAAGGTAAAATGATGCTTTTCTTTCTTTAAGGCTAGCCATAGTTGTATATATGTATATGAATAAATAAAAATTTGAAAAAAAGTAAAAAAGGGATATTGAAAATTTCCAACTTTTTTTTTTTAAATATAAATAAGTGACCTTTTTTTTATCACACGTATCATTCAGGGTTTGGTTTAAAATAAACTCAGTTTAAGCTTTTTCTCTCACTCACTCACTCTCTCTCTCTCTTTAACTCTATTTTTGTTATATGACTCGAGTTAATTTACTGTTTTCATCCCTTTTGAACCCAAAAGAAGTTATTTAAACCCTTAAATAACGTGGATTGATTTCAATTTCCTCACGTGGAAAATTAAAAATATAAAATCTTTTTTTAAACTTGTTTCCATTTTGATACATACATAACTACTACTTTTATTACTCTTTGACAAGTGTGATACAGGTTATGTATATGTATATATGCACTTTTCATACTTGAAAAACTGAATACTGCTTTAATAAATCATCATTTAATGCAACGAATTACTTTGATGTTACACTGTTACAAATAATCTTGTAATAAAAAGGCTAAATGGCCCGAAATATATTCTTTTTTTTTTCACTCAATATGAATTTGTGATCATTAAAAATTATAACATTTCTAGTTTATTCTGACATTTATTTTCAATAAAAGAATACCAACTGACCGCGTATATATAGGCTTCTAAAAGAAGGATCCTATGTACACATATTCATATATTTCAAGAAATTAAGTCGGGATTATTTAATTGTTTGTCATACATAAAAAGCTTTGGTATACACGTAAAATGCATTTTAATCAGTCGTGTTGTTGGGCATATTACATAATCAATTATCTCTTTATTTTTTTATCTTTTTTTTTCAAGTTTAAGATGAGTGCCTTGTATCTTGGCAAATATTCATATATATCTTCTATGAAGAAACTTATTAGTTATGTATTTCTGTTATACTATTGCTTAGATTTACATAATAAGAACCATCTAATGTGTAAAGCCGTCTTCTTCTAACTTTATGATTTGTGTATGGCTTTGCTTTCAAAAATAATACACAGTGGACTAAGAGCTACTTTTAAAAAGCTTGTACAGTTCGTCGATTAAAGAGAAAGGCATATAATTGATTCGCTTCAAATATTTTCTTTGTATACATATAAAGTCAAAATTTACTTTATTATATGTACTTCCCTTCTTTCTTTTCTAGATCGATAAACACCAAAGTATTTACAGACTAACATGATATAAAGGTTATCATTTCTTCGTGCTTTAAAAAGGAATGCTGCATTCAAGCCTAATTTTTGGAAGGCTATTGAGATTTATTAGACAATGAATCACTTATTTCTGATGCATTTATTAGAGCTTAATATGACTTACCACTGACAATATACATTATACATGTTTCAAGGTGTTAATTTCTTGATATAATCTCTTGTCTGAGTAAGATATAGTCAAACAAAAGATTAGAAAGAGGGAGATTCATTTATATATATATATATATATATATTATATAAAGTGAAAAGAAATAGAAAGAAAAAGAGAGAGAAAAAGATTTATAATGAAACTAAAAAAAAATAAAAAAAAACTGTTCATGTGGCGTGTGAAAATATAATATGTCAATGACTATCAACTTGGTTAACTGTAAATAAGTACCTACTGTTTTTAATTGTAGGATTTCAAGAATGGTGCACAGGTATCTTTCCCCCCCCCCTTTTTTTTTGCAACATTATTGTAGTTAAATGATCGATTTTCTCAATAATCCCATAACTGAGCCCCGTTACAATGTATATGTAACGTGAAACAATAGAGTAAAATAAAGATTTAATGCTCAAATTCATTATATCTCCTTCTTTTTCTTTCATTTCTGTCTAAAAAAAGATGATTCTAAAAGAAAAGGTGCATATTGATTCATATCCATTTGTTGTAGGCATTGGTAAAAAAAAAAAAAAAAAAAAAAAAAAAGTTTCTAAGTCAATAAATCTTTATTTTTTTAATGCTTAATTTTTTTAATTAACTAGATTTCAAGTCAGTTTCAATCGCTCATAAAAAATATCCGTCCAATATTTTCAATATCATATCACAGTAGGTGTAGTTATTCAGCATTGAAAAAAAAAAAAAAAAAAAGTCAGGGCTCTTATATTTTAATATGTATAGGCAAGAGAAAAGCCTTGATAAAAAGGGCATAGTCTATCTTAATTCAGAAAAAACCTTCACCAAAAACCATGTCTCAAATCTAGATCCAACTGAAATAAACCAATACTTCTCTTCTAAACAAGAACTAGGGCAGCCCAAGAAAGAACTCATCGAATCAAAGATAATCACTTATTTACAACAAACTTTACTCGCCATGATAGAAGATGAAAAGCTGATTAAAAAGTATGACAAAGATCTTAAACTAGAAAGTTTTGTGTATTATGTATCTTCTTCGTCAGCTGTGCATCAATCTACTATTCGTACTTGTTTTATTCGGGCCGGTTTAATAAAAGACCATGAGTTGTATCGGTTGACTTTTGTACCTGGGGACGCTTATACACTTGTTTTGTTTGGATTAAAAACACATGATGATGAAAAGTCAAAGCAGGTCATTCATAATGAACCTAGTGCTGACTTTATTGTAGGCATTGGTAATATAATAAGATAAAAAAAAAAAAAGGTCATCCATTCTTTTGTACTCTAATACAATCCCCCTTCTTTTAGATTTCGGTACCACTTTCTCAGGATGCTCTTATGCTCGAAAATCTGAAATCCTGGGCGCAATCAAAACCGTAAGATCTGATCGGTAAAATGAATAATTTAGAGATATCTTTAAATCATATATAGTTAAAAACTCTAATTACATATTTTCCAGGTCCACAACAGCAGTAGGTGATACAGATGTAATAAACTTTCCAACTTGTATTATTTACGAAGAAACAGATACTGAAATGATACTCAAGTATTGGGGAAAACAATCAAAGACCACGATCTTACAAGAAGATCAATTACTTTTAGAAAACTTTAAATTATTCATGTTATCCGATACCTATCAAAATGAAAAGCAAAATATAATGAAAGATACCTATAGTTATCAAGATGGCTCGATTTATAATAATCGGATTGAGATTGTCAGGGTAATTGCAGACTATTTAAAGCTTTTTACAGATTACATAGATGAATATATTCATGATCATGAAGTTGATTTGAGAAGAAATAGTCTGGATAAAGCATTTAGGATACTGAAACTAGAAAAAAAGTTCAACTTGAAATATATCTTGACCGTACCCGATAGTTGGGACCAGAGGTCCCAAAGTATCTTTATTGAAGCGGCGGAGATGGCCAAAATAATAACAAAAGAAGAGGCGGATCCAAGTTCTTTTATGGTCACTGAATTAAGAGCGGCTGCTCTTTATTATAGTCACCAGGTCAATAAGAGATCTTTACCGAGAAGTAACGAGGCTTTTATTATGTGTGATGCCGGAGGCGCTACAGTCAATGTAGGAGCGTTCCGAATCGAAGATAAATCTCAAACCTTGGTTCAGATAGGTGCTCATGATACTGATATTTGTGGATCCATGTATTTAGATGAAAATTTTGAAAACTATATTTATGAATTCTATAAAGACCTTGGTATTCATATTGATACAACATTAAATGAACTTACTTCCATAAAGGCTAATTTCGTACACCACATCAAGGTAACACATACGCACACACACAACTTTTAACGAAGTGCCACATTAAAAAAAAAAAAAAAAATTCAATTATAGCCTAATTTTATATCAGACAAGACAAAGGATAGTTACTATAATGTAGACTTAATAAGCCATCGTTCCGTTTCAGAATACATTAAACCAGAGCATACTAAAAAATATTTATTGGTGAATAATAATAGAGTACTTCGAATCAAAAACGAGACTTTAGAAAAACAAGTATTTGACCCTATTTTTAAACGCATCGAAAGTATGTTGGACAAACAGTTGAAAAAAGGAAATATAAAAACAATCGTACTGGTGGGTGGTATGGCTCGTTCAAAGTATCTACAACAACGACTGAAAAGCAAGTATGATGGATCGAAAATTCAGTTAGAATTTCTTTTAGATTCTGTTGTTTCGGCTGGTGCAGTAACTTATGGGATAAACCTTTAACATATAAGGTTTTCACCTTAGTGTATGGTACTACCACCCACTTTTAAACTTATCATTCTTGACTATATAAAAAACAAAAAAGAAGAAACATAAAAAGTTCATATGTCGAAATTGCAAACATTACTACACATGACTCCTGTATTGACAGTTGCAGTATATCTGAAAAAAAGTTTTTTTTTTTTTTATTATGTATATATATTATGATGTTTTAAATCAAAAGTTTGGAATATATATATAAAAAAAAAGCTCCCCACTACACATTGTTATCACCATTTGGTTTTAACCTTTTTCCATTCAAGTACCATTGAGGTTGCTGTGATTGTGGTTGGGGTATAATACTATTTGAATAATTGGTATAATCGTTATTATTATTATTATTATTATTGTTATTATTGTTATTATTATTGTCATCTTCTTCAATCAAAGTTAATTGTGGACTCATATTATTATTGATACCAATAAGACTACCATTTAACGAATAATTTTGTTGTAGTAACTGTAATTGTTGTTGATGTTGTCTTTGGACTACTAAATGTGCACAATATCTTTCTAATAGACTACCTAGTGTACCTTGATTTAATGGTTTAGGTAATACATCCGTCATACCACTAAGAATATATTGTTGAATATCTTGGTCGGTTGTATTGGATGTCATGGAAATAATAGGTGTCCATGTATCATATTGTCGAATATTTCTTGTAGCTGACATACCATCTAACCTAGGCATCATAATATCCTATATAAATATGTATATGTTTAATATATATATATTTTTTTCTAGTATCACATCTGTATAATATTTAGTTACCATAAGCACCAAATCATATTTTCCTGTCCCTAATTTCTTTACAGCTTCCATTCCATCTACTGCAACATCAATTGTACAACCTGCTGTTTGGAGTAACCTTGTGGACAATCTACGGAAAATAGAATCGTCATCTACCAATAACACGCGAGGGGGCACTGACCATCCTGGTTGTATACGTTTTCTCTTACGAGCAGGTGAAGGTGCATGAATAAGCTGTTGCTGTTGTTGAATCTGAATTTGTTGCATTTGCTGTAACTGTTGTTGTTGCTGCTGCTGCTGCTGTTGTTGTTGTTGTTGTTGTAGTTGCTGTTGATGCTGATGATGATGATGTTGTTGTTGTTGCTGATGTTGTTGTTGTTGATGTTGTTGTTGATGATGTTGGTTTTGATGTTGCTGGTTTTGATGTTGTTGATGTTGTTGCTGTTGTTGTTGTTGTTGTTGTTGTTGTTGATGATGTTGCTGTTGTTGACTCTGTTGTTGCTGTTGTTGCTGTTGCTGTTGTTGCTGCTGTTGATGTTGGGCAATTGGATCTACAGCGCCAACAGCTTGTGATAGCCTTTCTAACTGTACTTCACCTACATTAGAAACATTACTATAAGTCTGGATGATATTTTCTAAATCTTGTTCAACCGAGAAATTATTTTTAGAGACATAATTCATAATATCTCTCATCAACACATCTTGTTCTTCCATATTCTTTTTAAAACCTTGAATATTATCCAAGACTGTATTATATTTTTTATCAAACGATTTTACTTTTTCAGTCATCTTCTTTTGTGTTTCTTTTAAACCATTAATTTCTTTTTGAAGGCAAAGTGCAATCGATTTTAATTCTTTTTCTAAATCGGATGGTGATGCCTTGGAAGGAACGGTAGAAGATACCGTGGTTCCTGACGCTACAGCCGCTGCTGCTGCTGCTGCTGCTGATTGTGTGGCTTGTGCTGCTTTTCCTGTTGGTTTTCTCTATTATCTCTATCTTTAGCATCACTAATATAAACTCTTTTATTTATTTATTTACCTTGATATCTTCTAATAATTCTTTTCTATTATATTTGAAATTAGGATGTTGAAACTCCCAGGCCTATTAAAATATAAAAATAAAAATCAGTAACTTAAAATTCTTTTTTTTTTTAAAAAAAAAATCATCTTACTTGGTCACCATAGATACGTTGTCCATCCTCAGGCATCCTTAGTTTATGAAAATCGTATTTATTTAACTGACGTACAAAACTGGCAAAATTTGAATGTTTAAAATGCTTTGGTAAGATATGTCTTGCAAATTCATTTGGGTCTTTTACAACAAACGTATCTCCTTCTGCTCCCCATGAAAATATCTGTGAAAACGAATTTTCGTCCAACATGCTATAATATATATTTAATAATCAACAATTGGAACCATTAAAAAATAAAAACTTACGCAAATAGTTTCTTTACGAATTCGGGTATACTATTTGAAGTAGGTGAATTACTATTGTTGTTATTTAGAGGCGATGATGAACTAAGCATGCTGTATAAATAAAGTAAAGAAAGAAATAAAGAGATCACACAACAGAAAAAAGAAGAAAAATAAAAAAAAAAAAAAAAGGGAAAACGACTATAAAAAAAAAAGGCGGTGTTTTAACATAAAAAAAGGGAAACCTTTTTTTTTTTTTTTTTTTTTTTGCCTGTGTATAACGTCCCTTATTAAAGAGAAAATGAGTATCAAACTAAAAGTATTGGTGCAAGTTAGATCGTCGTTGAGGTTATGTACAACATCTTTTTTTTTTCATATCTCATTGTTGGAGCAGGGATGCCCTTCAACTATATTTATACAATAGTAAATTCATTTATTTTAAAAATAAGCTATTTTCAGTTTGTAACTATGCCTTTTTGGCCAAGTAAAGGTGTGATCCACACACCAGTGCGGTTTATGAATTCAAAGGGGCGGGGAATACGTTTAATACTTGACTTTTTTGGCGTAGCGGATTTTAACATTTAATACGACTAAAAGAAGAGAGAACAAAGTGTAGTAATATGTAAACAGAAGCCTAGAGGATATAGAGATCAAGTGAATTAGTATCTTTGTTCTATACGGTGTAACGTATCATTCAAAAAAAAATACATAAAAAACTCAAATGCTAACTTTATTCTATTCAAGTCTCAAGTTTGTTTTGGTGAAACATGCATTTTGATATTTTTTGAAAGGGCAGATAAAAAGATGGATAAAAAACATTTTCCTTATCGACAGACTACTAAATACAACAAAGTGTATGAATAGAGAAAACTTAAGTTGTTCAAGCAATAGTATATACATCTTTTACGGGTAAAGATTTATCTTTAAAACGGGCTTTTATGTACATACATGTTCTGCAAAAAAAAAAAAAAACTTTGTCTTCTCAGACTATTTATAAATAGGGTCTAATTCTTTTTATTTATTATAAAAAAAACATCTATGTTTCATTTATAACATGGGCTGCTGCTGTTTGAATAGTCGAGATCATTGTTATACAGCTCCTGGTCAGAGCTATTAATATTGCTCGATGTATTTCTAAACTTGAAACAAATCTGCATAAAAAAAATTAAGCTTTGTATTATAAATATAAAGAAACATTATTTTTACTTTGATGATTCTACTGTCTTAAAACGTAAAGTTCCGGGTTACTTAGGATACATACCTAGCTACTGATAAAAAAAAAAATGTTGACAAGTAATCTTTTTATTCATACATGCGGAAATATATGGTGATCATCATGCTGTTAAAGCTGTTGTCAATGCGCAAATCCTTTTTCCTTTTCTTGTAGTTATAGAATAATAGACTGAAATACAAATTTGTCTGTATATAGGGGTTTTTTTTTAAAAAAAAATTATTTGTCTGCAACTTTTGGTTGTTAAGTTTGTCAAGTATAAGATGTTTGTTTTTATATTAATAAAGTACAAAAAATAAGGTCATGCTGTCGGTCAATGCTACCTACCTACCTTATAAAAAGAATTATTTCTTTTTAAAACCTGTTAACATCTTGATTGATAATATTTTGTTTTTTTCTCAGAATATGCTATTACAACTTAGGAATTGCTTAGCGTATATTATCGCAAAAAAAAAAAAAATAAAAAAAAAATAAAAAATAAAAACTCTTATAAAGGACCAGTAAGTTCTTCCTTTTCTTTGCCAATTTTTTAACACATCTCTCTCTCTCTCTCTCTTTTCTTTTTCTGAAAAAAATCTCTTTTGTCTGCATATATAATATGGGCGGTTGTATTTCAAAATCCATATGTCATCCTGGTATGTCACATTAAAGTAAGTAGGAAAATCGGAAACAAGAAAACACGATACATACATAGCGCTTATACTAACAAAGAAACAAATATCTCTAGTTTATGCTATATGTACTATGGTGGCCTCATTAAAAGCAAAAAAACAAAACAAAAAAAGAACAGCTCTAAACACTTAATGAATCAGTAAACCATTTTATTGATACTATTACGTATGCTTTTAATAAAAAATAATAAACACTTTAACTACACAATGAGACTAATGTTTCCAAAATAAAGAAAAATTTATCGCTATAAAATATGGCAAGAACAACATAAAGAGCCCTCTTTTTTTTTAAAAAAAAAAAATCATATAAAAAGTACATAAAATATTGTTTAATTGCTTCTGTACTTTATTATTTACTATCAAAATATGGGTAACAACTGTACAAAAATTTGCTTTCCTTTAGTGTATCAAAGCCAACGCAAGTAAGTAAAATAAAATAAAAAATGAAACACGAAAATATCTGTGTAGTAATTACTGATATTTTTTTTTTTCTTATAGCTCTTAGTACTGGCACTGATACATGTAATGCTTAAAAAATAGTTTACTATGTATCAATATAAAATAATAAATACACATTGCTATTGACTCGTCAAGATCCTGCATGGTTTTCAGAAAAGATACATAAAAAAACTTAAATAATAAATAAAAATAAAATACATATAGTAGTAAATTCTTTAAATGTGAGCAAAACAGTTGTCGTCTGATAAAGATAAAAAACAATAACATAATAATTAAACTGAAGTTATTGAAAAAAAAAAATCCTTCACATGCGTAAGAAAAACCTCTTTATGTACTTTATTTCATAAATAATTCGCGAGCCAATAAAACATGAGAGTTTCAAAATGTTCATTGACACTAGCATGTCGAAGCCCATGTTTTTCAGAAGGATAAACTTGTAAATAATGAGGCTTGTTATGGCTTTTCAGTTCAGCTACTAGTAATTCTGTATTCTTATAATGTACATTTTCATCAATTAATCCATGAGCAATTAAGAGTCGGTTTTCACTATAAAAAGATGGTTCAGTGCCATAAAAACAAAAGCAGGTATATATTAATATACATATTTATACTTTACGCTTCAGGAAATTTCTCTACATGGGTTATCACACTACTCTGAATATACGCATCCATATTCTCTTCTGGTAAACCCATATACCTCTCAGTATAAGCAGCATCATAGAGCTCCCATTGAGTTACAGGAGCACCAGCAATAGCAATTTTAAACATATCAGGGTATTGAGCTAAGCCCATTAAACTCAAGTAGCCACCATATGACCAACCTGTAATCGCTACTCTATCCAAATCAATTACACTCTTTGATTCCCCACCGAATTTTGTATCATGTATAAACCTTAATCCTTCAATTTGATCCTTAAGTTCAGCATTACCTAGTTTGTATTGAATCCAAGACTCAAAATTTAATCCACGATCGCTTGATCCTCTACTATCAATCACTACGACTGCAAATCCAAAGTAAACAGACATCAAGTATCGCATTAATCGAGGAAATTTAAATTCGTTTGTTACAAGTTGTGTTTTAGGTCCACCATAAATATGTAAAATAGTTGGATAACTTTTGTTTGGATCATAGTGACGAGGTTTGTATAGACATCCATAAAGTAAGAGGCCTGTATATAAAGTTAAAATCACTTGAATATATCCATTTATTTTCCTTCTTACCGTCATGTGTTTTAAAGTTAAATATCTCTCCATTAGGAATCATATCTTCCAGATTACAACTTAGTTCAGTAGAATCAGCCAAATCAGTAGTAGAATCAGTAGTAGAATCAGTAGTAGTAGTAGTAGTAGATTGTTCTTTTGATAAGACAGGTAAAACTAATGCAACTTGAGATAATCTATAATCCAAATGATTGATTTTTTGTATCATTGTCACTTGTGGTTGACATAATGAAGAGAAACAATCGACAAAATAATCTGGTGAATCCATTGTGACATGATGACTAAAACCGAGCTTTGTTAATAACTCGGGTTCATTTACAACATTGATAGTAGTAACATAGAAGTGAGATTCTAATGGTGTATCCTTTTTAGCAGAGAAATAAACTA
This sequence comes from Pilaira anomala, assembly GCA_025716855.1. Taxonomy (NCBI): domain Eukaryota; kingdom Fungi; phylum Mucoromycota; class Mucoromycetes; order Mucorales; family Mucoraceae; genus Pilaira; species Pilaira anomala. The sequence continues at coordinate 120,809 of JAIXMQ010000029.1, forward strand.
AATTTCTTGATTGATCAATATAGATAGGTTTATCAATACAAGACCAATTTCCAAACGTAATTTGTCTTACAAACGATGTTGGATCTTGACTCCTTTTTTCTACGTAAAATAAGTGTCGATGTCCATTAACTTTTTCTGAACTCCAAATGAGTTTGACTATATCTTTAGATGATTCTGGTAAAGTATTATCTAAGAAATAAAATACATCTGTCACATTAATCCAATATTGACTCGTTTCTTCCCAAATAATTTCTGTTTTTAAATTATTGTTATTATTATTGTCCTTTGTTGTTGTAAACTGCTCTGGGTATAATTTTAATAAAGCACTTCTTTTTTGATCTCTGGATAATATTTCTGCCCAAATACTTTCACCATCTTTAAACCAACCAAATCGAACGATATATTCCATCCAAGGAAATTGTTGCTTTAAATTATTTTCATTCCACAATTGTTTATGCACAACTATATTATCCTTTTCAAATTCAACCAATTTTAATTTACTTTTCACATTTGCTTTACCAGCGCGAGGGTATCGAATATATTCTGAATTTGATGGTTTGGATATATGTATAATCTCTACTTCCTTTTCTGATGTCTCCAAGTATAAAATACTTTCTTTTTTAGGATTCCAATAATATCCAGTAAATCGATGAAATTCTTCTTGCATCATATATTCTGCAATACCACATCTTAACGTTGGATCGGATTTTTCAGAGCAAAATGTTATTTGTCTTTCATTACCATCATAATCAATAATCCAAATATCATTATTTCTTATAAATGATATCTTTTTATTCACTCCTAATTTTGGATCCGTTCTAATCGCTGCTGTTTCTATTGGATGTGTTATTGAAGATGCTGATGTGGAACTTGGTAATTTAAATGGTATTAAAGCGGGTATCTATATGATATATATATATATATATATATATTGATGAATTGAATATATAATCCTCTAATAAAAATAAATATACCTTTCCTATTTCACCAACACAGATATGATTATTAAAAGTAAACATTACAACGCCATTCTTTATAGTCATAGTATTTATTCCTAGAATAGGTAGTAACCTACCATCATCATCATAATACCCTTCAAAAGCCAATGTACTATTTAATACAGGTAGTTTACTTGCAGCTGTCAAATAATTTTTCTCTTGTAATAAAGTATGATAAAAGTAATCAACTATATACAAGTAATAGTATAATATGATGAGTTTTAATATATCACATGTAAAAAAAAAAAAAAAAAAAAAAAAAAAAAAAAAAAAAAAAAAAGTTGTAACATTACATTGTTCTAGTTCTATTTGGTATATAAACATTCGTCTACTTGACTGCACATCAATAGGTGCTAGATTATTTGACAAAAAGTAAAGTACATTATTATGAATAGTAAAATCTTTAATTTGGGATAGTACTTGTATTGGATATATTGACTGAATATTTGTTCTAAATTGTCGAACTTGATTTCTAATAAAATCCCAAGAGCAACTCATTGATGCATATATATATATAAAAACGCTCCAGTGTGAAAATAGAAGAATTGAGAAGAAAATAAAAACGCGTTTTAAAATATAGCAAAAAAGTCACAAGTGTTTTAATTTGTATATACACCCCTTTTTTTTTTTTTTTTTATTGTTTTTTTTTTCTTTTTACTCCTTTTTCTTCTTAAACTATGGATCCTTTTCAAAACTTTCCAAACCAATTTAATTTACAACTCTATGAAAGTAGTAATGTCCCACCTTCAACTGATAAACTATTTTCATATAGTGGTTATCAAGCTGGTTTAATGACTAATCCAAATACCATGATGTCCATGCCTTCACAATCTTCTCGTCAACAAAAGTTTCCTCAACAACAGCAACAACAACAACAACAACAGCAAGCACCAAGTTTTATACCAAATAATGCAACTGCATTGCCCAATACAGAAAAGAGTGGTACACGATACTCTGGCATGTATGCCAACACTGGCTTCGATATGTTATCTATTCTATCCAGAGTAGCCAGTCGACCTAACCCACAAATTGATTTAGGTCCAGTAGATTTATCTTGTTCGTTTGTTGTCGTGGATGCAAGACAATACGATTTCCCTATAGTTTACGCTTCACCCATGTTTGAACGATTAACAGGATATGCACCAAGCGAAATCATGGGCATGAATTGTCGATTCCTTCAAGCACCAGATGGTAGAGTAGCCATTGGCTCACGTCGTAAATACACCGATAATACCACTGTTTATCATATCAAGACACATATGGTACAAGGAAAAGAATCTCAATCGAGTATTATCAACTATAGAAAGACAGGTCAGCCCTTTGTAAATTTATTAACTGTGATTCCAATATCTTGGGAATCAGATGAAATCGATTACTTTGTCGGTTTACAAATCGATCTTGTAGAACAACCTAATTCTATCTTTCAGAGTATGAAGGATGGTACTTATACTGTAAATTATAGAAATTCTTCCATACCACCTACTGTACAAGGCTTAAATTTGCCGCCTGAGATGCGAAATGAAATCATTGAAGAATGGACAAGACCTACTTCTCCTAAATCCAGTTTTAATACACCCGCTTCAGCAACAACAACAACAACTGCTGCTGCTGTAGCCACTACTGCAAATTCTGTAAATACTATATCAAATCCCAATTTACCTACTCAATCTGATTCTGAACCTCCAATGGACGTTGAAACCTTGATTAAAGAAGCAAGTACTGATGAAGGAAAATTCAGACGTTGTTGGCACGAACTCTTACTAGACCAAAGTCCAGATTTTATACATGTTTTAACTATCAAAGGTATCTTTTTATATTGTTCAGATTCTACAAAACAAGTCTTGGAATATGATCCCAATGAACTCGTTGGAAAATCACTTAAAGCCATTTGTCATCCATCCGATATCACTACTGTCATGAGAGAACTAAAGCAATCCTCAAATGATTCAACTGAACCTGTCAATTTAATTTATCGTGTTCGAAGAAAGAATTCAGGTTACATGTGGATTGAATGTTGTGGAAAATTACGTAATGAAGATGGTCGAGGTAGGAAATACGTGGTTTTATCAGGTAGAGAAAGACCTGTCTATCAATTACCTCGTAACTCATTAACTGTCGGTAACAAGGCGCATGATCAACACATGGCACCTGCTGCAAATCCAGAAGACATCGTTCCCGGTATGGAGGATCACGAATTCTGGGGTAAATTAAGTTCGGATGGTTTATTACTTTATGTAAGTTGGACTTGTGCCAATATCCTGGGTTCTCCTCCTCATGAAATCATCGGTACCTCATTGTATCAATTAATGCGAAGTAACAGAACGACAGATTTAACGCGTGCTTTAGCTGAAGTCAAGGAAGGTAAAATTGTTTATTTGAAGCATGCGCTTTTAAATAGTGCTGGTATAGAAGTCATGGTCGCCACTACTTTTTATCCAGATGGTAAAGCTTCGATATATGAACAACCTTCATTTGTCTTAATGCAAACGAAAATCATTGATGAAGAATCCGCTTTAACGGATGAAGAATCTTTATATGTATCCATGGACCCTGATGTTAAGAAAAAGGGTAGAGCCGATTTATCCTTACCTGGTGTAGATAATAATGGACAAACAACTCATAGACAAGTAGAACGTATGGTAGAAGAATTAGATATTGGTAGAGACGCTAATTGGCAATATGAATTACATCAATTACGTATCAGTAATAAAAAGTTAAGAGATGAATTAGGCTTTCTCCTTCAACGTGCTAAACAGGTAAATAGATCATACATATTACACTTTTTTTTTTAACCGATTCAAAAAAAAAAAAAAAAAAAATAGGCAGGAGATGAAGAGACTGTCTCATGCAGCACTTGTTTTCGCAGACTTCCAGGTTCTGATTTATCTGAATACCCAACTGATGAACCTGTTTTATGTCCTACATGTGCAATGCGTGATATGCCACCATCAGTCATTTAACAAAAAACAAAAAAAAAAAAACAAAAAAAAAAGACAGAAATAATTAAAAAATACTTAATACATTTTTATTTAATGAAACAAAAAAAAACACTGTGCATTTTCTTTTAAAAGGGTCTTTTTTTTAAAAATTAATTTACTTGAAGACCTTACCATCAACACAATCCTCAAAGTCCCAAGCGAGGTACTTGTAGAACTCTTCCTTCTTTTCTTCATATTGAGCGGGCTCAATCTTGGTGAAGTTGTAAGAAGCGAAATCAGCAGCATCGTAGATCTCGAAAGGAACTTCTTGACCACGAACAACAAAGTAACCAGAGATGGTGTTGTTGTTGTTTTCACCACGAACAATCATGGAACCGAAAGCGTACTTGTGAGCACGTTCAATACGAGCATAGAAACCACCAATCAAGTTGTTAGACATGAAAGTCAAGGTAAGTTCATCGTTATACTTGTAATCAACCTTCCAGATAGAGTAACCCTCGGCATCAAAGTTTTCCCAGAACCACTTGATAGCATCCTTGGTCTCGTTGTTAGAGTACTCACGCTTCCAGGCATCCAAAACGAACTTAGAAGGAGGTAATAAATCCAACTTGTTCTTGGGCTTAGGTGCAGGCTTAGCCTCTTCTTCTTCAGCAGCGGCCTTGGGGGCAGCTTCCTTCTTAGGAGCGGCTTCCTTCTTGGGAGCAGCCTCCTTCTTCTTCTCCTTCTTGGGGGGAGTGAACTTGAGAGCGGTTTCACAAAGTTCAACATCACCGAGGTACTTCTTGAAGGCAGCCTTAGAAGCAACAGTGGTGAAGTAACGAGTGACGTTCTTGAATTGAGCACGGAAAGCCTTATCGAAAACGGTCTTGAAACCGAGGACGAGAGAGGTGACAACAGCAATATCAGCAAAAGTGACAGATTCACCAACGAGGTAAGTCTTGGACTTGAGGATAGTGTTAAGAGCACCTAAAGATCTCTTGAGGTTCTCAGCAGCAGCATCAACGTTAGGCTTCATGTAGTTAACATAACCCATAAGAGGGTAGACCCAACCACCAAGAGGGGTGTTGATCTCGGTCTCAGAGAAAAGCATCCATTGCATGATTTCAGCCTTTTCGGCAGCAGTGGAACCTAAAAGAGGGTTGTTTTCCTTTTGAGCAGCGGCATAGAAAGCAATAGCAGAAGACTCGAAAAGGTTGACCTCAGAGGACTCGAGAACAGGGACCTTACCCATGGGGAACTTGGTCATGAACTCGGCGGTCTTATCAGTTTCGAAGTTGAAACCCTCAACCTTGAACTCAACACCACTTAATTCAGCCTATATATATATATATATATATTGTATTAGTCTTTTTTTTTCCAATACAAGATGACCCTTTTTTTTTTTTTTTTTTTTTTTTTTTTATGTAACTGTAAAACTTACAGCAATTTGAGCCTTGGCAACACGGGGGTTTTGAGGGTAAGACTTGATAGTCTATTCAATATCAAAAAAAAAAAATCATAATGTCAATAAAAAACACGTTCAGGTTCGAAATAACAAATAGCTACTTACACCAATAGGGGCCATTTTGTAAAAAGTATTAAAGGTAAAAAAAAAAACTAAAACCAAAGCTTCGCTAACCTTTAAGAATCGAAAGAAAGAAAATTTTTTTTCGCTGTCACGAACGAGCATCAACTCCGTAAACTTCTTTGACAGATCTTTTCCTTTGGTAGTTAACGGAGTTTCATGCCTTTTCGAAGCACAAAACGTTTGTGCACTCGTTTATTTGTATGAAGTATTCTTAATTCCTAACTATTACCACTACTAAAAAAAGGGCTTTAAATGTCAAGTGTAAAATCTGGCTTTAAAGAAGAAACAATAAACAGTTTCAACCTTATACTTTTGATACATTTTTATTTTAATCAACAAAGAGCATTATTTGATTTAATCATGCTTTTTGTTCCTTTTTGACTTTTTCTTATTCTTTGTTGGTAAAGTAGGCGATTGCTTTGGTTGCTCAACTGATGCTGGTTTACTTACTAGAGTTGCTTCATCTTCCTCTTCAGTTGATGAAGAAGTAACAACTGCATCAGATAAAGCTGGTGATCCTACTTTGACTTCCATTGATTTCTCTTGTTGTGATATTAATTTTTCTTCTGCCTCTTTCTGCCTTTGCTCTTCTTTGACTTTAAGTTCTTCTTTCAGTCTTTTTTCTTCTTTCAGTCTTTCTGCTTCTTTCAGTCTTTCTTCTTCTCTAAATCTCTCTTCTTCTCTAAATCTCTCTTCTTCTCTAAATCTCTCTTCTTTAAGTCTCTCTTCTTCTTTAAATCTCTCTTCTTCTCTAAGTCTCTCCTCTTCCTTAAGCCTCTCTTCTTCTTCTTTAAGTCTCTCTCCTTCTTTGATTCTACTTTCCTCCTTTAGTCTCTCTTCCTCTTCTTCTTTTAATCTCTCTTCCTTCAGTCTTTGTTCCTCTTTCAATATCTCTTCTTTCAATTTCTGTTCATTTTGCAATCGCTCTTCCTTTAATCTTTGTTCTTCTTTAAATCTTTCTTCTATCAATCTTTGCTCTTCTTTCTTTTTCAATTCCTCTTGCATTATATATCTTTCTTTCTCTTTTGCTTCTTGCTCGGCTTTCAATCTTTGTTCCTGTTCTTCTTTTATTCTCCGTTCATCCTCCATTTTTATTCTTTCTTGTTCTAATTTTACTTCTATTTCTCTTTCTTCTCTCTCTTTTTTTCCTTTAAGTTCACGTTCTTCTTTTTCTTTAAGTTTACGTTCTTCTTTCTCTTTGAGTTCGCGTTCTTCTTTTTCTTTAAGTTCAAGCTCTTCTTTCTCTTTGATTTCACGCTCTTCTTTTTCTTTAAATTTACGTTCTTCTTTTTCTTCGTATTCATCTTTGGCTTCAGTTATTTCAACCTTATTCGATTTTTCAGTAGGTATACCATTCTTCATAATTTGCTTAGCCTCTAATTTTTCCCTAGCAATGATGCTTTTTGCTCGCTTAATTGTATCAATGTCTTTTTCGTTTCCATCATCATCCTGCAATATATTACGAATATATGAATAAGCATCATTAAACATCCCCAAAGAGTCGGCCGGAGAAACTAAAGTTACTTTGTTATTTAAACATTTCCTCGCAATGGAAAAGAATATACTTACTATTTGAGCTAAGGTTATCTATAGCCCTAACTACATGTCTTTGAACTCCAGAAGGAGACACTTTTCCCATAAATAAAAGGATAGGTAAAACATTGTATGGATCTTTCCTCCCATTATTTATATTGGTTCTATTTGTAATCATTAATCTACTATTTTCCTCTACGCTTAATTGTTAGTATCTTATACACCTTTAATATTTTTTTTTAAAAAATACATACCATAAAGAGCAAGGTTTGCTAAACATCTAGCTACATGTCTATGAATCTCTTCATGTTTTGGAAATACAACAGGTACATTACAAATATACTTCAGCAAATGTGGTTGAGACATCAAATTTAATTGCGATTCATCTGTATAAAATAAAATCATTACATAAATTGCCTACTCTTTAAAATAAACACTTACTATTTGTAGCAAAATTTGCTAGTGCACAGCATGCATGGGATATAGTAGCCGAGTTTAAAGTTTGATCGGCCCATTGAGCAGTAACTTCTTCCTCTGTTTGAATTTGTTTAGACAAATAATAACTGAGATCTCTAATTCGAGCTTCTTTATCATTATTATCTTTAAGAGGTAAAATTACGAGAATAGAAACAAGGGCCCGGGAGCCATCACCATTAAGTAAATTTGGCTTATATTTATCTATCAAAACATCAGAAAAAAAAACTCCTAGCTAGCATAATTTTCATGAAAACTTACCGTTACGAAGAGATAAATAAGCTATTGTTTTCGCCATATATTTACGTACTTCATCATTACGCGATCTTAGTAGATATGACAGTTTTCCTGAAGTCTGAATCAATTCAATAATACTTGCTTGAAATGCAACAAGTGAACTAATAGCAGAAATAGCTTTTGCAGCTAAATTCTGAATGATGATCAACCTTTCATTAATCTGTTGCTGCTCGTCTGTCGTAGCATCTAAGCAAATCTGATCGAATGAAGCCAGCATAAATAATATATCAAACACTCCTTCTGTCACTACTTCCTTTTGACTGAGAATACCAGCTCTTGAAAGCTGATACAGAATATGTGTGCAATTAATAATGATTTCCAATATAATACTTTGCCGAGTTTCGTTGGCTGTGATCTCATCGTTGCCTGTGTTACTAGACCGAATAGAACTGGGTGGTGACTTCTTTAGTGCAATTTCGGCATTGGTATAGTAACGAATAAGATAGAGTAAAGGAGGTAAAGCCCATTTTGTAATAATGACAGGTCGAATCGATTCTATATAAATGATTTACTTTTTTAAGTAACAGCTTATTTGTTATTGTCATTATTTATTACCTTTCTCTGCCAACATGGCCAAAATAGTCGTTGTCAAATGATGAAGTTTTATACTTTTAGAAGTACGGCATAACCAAATAAGGGCATCCACTCCACCGTACGCAACCATATTATGTAAGTCCTTCTCTAATCAATAAAAAAAAAATTACGATAAATTCCCCTGTACATACACACGTGTCCCCATCCCCACATATTTATAAGACTTTACCATCATCCTTTTCTGTTAATTCCAGTAACCCTCTCACACCATGTATCTAAATAAAAGCTAGATGAATATATATATATATAATTCTTTAAAATAAAAGAATAAAGAATGAACACCTTACCTGTGTTGATATACCATGATCGACATCAAGAGCATATGTTACTAAATATGCAACATCAAAGCAGCCGTTACATACTCGAACAGGCTTTGTTCCGTCACCTAACTGAGGCAAAGGTACTTTACGAGATGAACACTCGTGACAAAATATATTACCACTATTCAAACAAACAAAGTCAGACTACTACAAATATAAGCACTTTTTTTATTTTCTCATTACCAGTTCCTGCAATGATGCTATTATTTTAAAAGAAAAAAAAAAGGAAGCGTTGTGAATACATATTAAACAACTCATCTCTATATTTATTTACCCGTCGTTTTAAAGGTCCAAAAGCGTTATTACAGGAAGAACAGTAAGATACGTCCAAATCATTTACCCACACAGGTCGTGGTAAAATAAGTGGCGAGTAATTCTCATTCGTATTCATTTGTATAGTTTTGAAACAAGAAAAAAGAGTGCTTAATCAAAAAAAAAAAAGCAGAAGAGTGGGAACGTGTGTTCAATCATGCAATTGTAGACACCGGTAACTTCCCGCCAATCATATTTTACAGGACCTCCTGACCTGCATTTACTTACTGCTTTAAAGTGTCCGTCACATACTCTCTCGCACCCCTATTATTCCGTATTTCGTTGTCTTGTTCTCTTTCTTTTATCTGGTTACAATTTTTTAGTCAAATCATTGTTCCTAGGTCTTAAACTGATTTTTTTTATCACTCCAGTTGATATGTACATAGTATATTGTTTACGTAATGTTCTATTTTATTCCTTCACAAAGAAAATGTATTTCTTTATCGACTGATTGAATCATTGAGTAATCTAACAGTTGTGAACTACACGCCGGCTTGTGAGCTCTATAATAAATAAGTAAGGGCTTTCAGCTCAAGCTTCCAATATTTTTGGGAGAATTAGAAAAAATGTTAATAAAACATCTTTCAATATTTTTTAAACTTTTAGCAAGAAAGTTACGTTTTGTTGGTTGAATACAAAATCTTTCTTGGAAGAAATAAAAAACTGAAGTGGGTCCCTTTCTTTACAATACTTGGAACCGAGGTCCCTTTCTTTACGATACTTGGAACCGATAAGCCATATTTATGTATATTGGTGGACGTTCTATTAGTCTGTTCCTTTGTGTATTCAACTTATGTAACTTATCACTTTGTATTAAATAAAATAGTTACAGGAATACATCAAACATGGATAATTAAAGAAATGTTTTATAGAAGAAAATGATATAAAAATACCAATGTTAAGCACTTTATAGATAATTTATCACTACTCCTGGAAAACATGATTCCTTTTTTAGAACGCAAATTATATGTTACACTGCCTTTGTTATTATAATACATTAAAGAATTGTTTTTTAGCTTTAAAAACAATTACAATGATCATAAGTTGGGAATTATTTTTTATTAATGCAAATGATTGATCAATTTTAGTAAAATCCGAAAGAAATGATCATAAGCGAAAATCATATATAGCATCACTAGTAGAACGATATGTATGCTTCCCGGTATTTATGAAGTTTGTGTCAGTATTTAGCTGCATGTATATATTTATAATGTTTGCTTAAATTAAAAGTAACAAAATTATAACGTTCTAATTTTGAGGATTATCTAAGCTCGCATAATGCATACATATGGAAATCATTTAAAAAGCTGTTTCGTTCTTTTTTTTTTTCTTTTTTTTCATTTAACTATCAGATAAATATTAAAAAAAAATGGATCAATCCATTAAACTTTTAAATTCTTTTTCTTTACCAAACTTTGAAAGAAAGGATCATCTATTACCTATTATTAGTATCGCTACTGCTATATCTGTAGTGTATGCTTGTTATAAATCATTTGCGCCAAATAAGGAGAGAAAAGATATCAAACCTATTCCTGTTCCAGGATCCGCATATCCTTTTATAGGCCATTTGATGTCTTTAGGCGTACTCCCCGGAAAGACTGTTACGGCTTGGCATAAAGAATTAGGTCCTATTATCAGGCTGAAAATGGGTGTTCGAAATTGGATTATGGTTAATGATCACAACTTAGCTCATAAAATACTTGTAACACATGGTGCGGAAACATCATACAGGGATTATAATACTTACAATTACAAACATTACGGGATGGGGGGAAAGTAATGTATATTTTATTATTTATCCTTCATATATTTTTTAATAGCTTTACATATATTAGGGGAGTTGCATTTTCTCAACCGGATGAACGATGGAAAGTCTCCAGATCAGCTGCATTAAATTTATTAGCACCTAAACATATTGAAAAGATAACATTCAAAATCGAACGTCATTCAAAAGACTTGGTAAACAGACTGATCGAATTTAGCGAGAGAGGCAACGGTATTAATCCATTACCATATTTCAAACTATACGCATTAAATGTTGTCTTCGATACCGTTTTTGGTAAAGGCTTTGATTCTATTGAGGATCCAGAATTTTTAATGTTGGAAAGATTGGTTGAGTTCAATGTAAAACACAGCGCCTGGGAGAATGATTTAACTGGTATTCTACCCATCCTTTTCATATATGAATATTTTTTTGGTCACCAAGCCGAAGAAATCGACCATATAGCAAACGAACGTAATCCATATTTCCGAAAAATTATCAATGAAGCTGCTGTTAAAGCTGATACAAATTTTATTAAGTCATTAACAGAACATGGATACTCCTTGACTGAGGATGAAATTATAGTCATGACAAGTAAGTAACATCATACAAATAAATAAATAAAATAAAAAAAATAACCACATATTTATTTAATAGATGATTTCACCGTTGCTGGTACAGATACTGTTTCAGTTTCTTTGGGGTGGAATATTGCCATACTATGTCGTCACTCTGATGTTCAAGACAAGGTGATATCAGAAATTGACGAATTTATCAAGTTAAATGGACGTCTTCCTACTTTCAAGGAAAGAAGTCAACTGCCTTATTGTATTTGTGTCATCAAAGAAAGCATGAGACTTAAATCAATCACAACATTTGGATTAGCGCATTCTCTGCGTGAAGACAGTAAGACAGATATAAAAAAATCTAGACTGATTTACAAACATATACCATAAAAGTTTATGTAGATGGTTATTTGATTCCAAGCGGATCCGTTATATTTTCCAGCATGGAAAGTATGCACATGCAACCGGACCTTTACCCAGAACCTGAAAAGTTTAAGCCAGAAAGATTTATGAACAATCTCAAAACAATGCAATCGGCCGCAAACGGCAGACTGGAAGAGCGTGATCATTTTAATTTTGGATGGGGAAGGTACAATAGACAAAATTTGATGTTAAGTTTAACAAAGATTAATGTACAGAATTTTTACTATAGACGTAGTTGTCCTGGTATTTACTTGTCCGAATCAGAATTATTCTATGCATTTGTCCAAATATTCGCAAGATGCCGTGTGGAGCCCACTTCAGATGGCTTACCGGATATAGACAGCGCCGTACATATTGGTCTCACTTCCGCACCTCTTCCATACCGAGTTAAATTTTCTCAACGAGCTGATTCTCTTTATGAATCAACTAAATAAACACTTGCCTACTTATAACTCTAAAATTAAAATAACTTTTTGAAATACATATATTTATTTTTTAAGCCATGAAATAATAACATTTTTTAGTGGAATCAATATATGGATGTCGTTTAACATAAAACAACCGAAAGACAAAGAGAACGAGCAAGTTTTAGCATATTGAGACAGACAGATAAGTATCTATTTCAGTATAGATAACGAGTTCTTTGAATAATATGTCTGCCAGCTTAATTTGTACATCTATAATTTTTTTTAACTACTCAGAAAATATTATTACCTTAGCAGACCATGTCTAGAGCCAGAATATGTATTCTATAAGGGCAGGGTTTAGCGCTTGCTTAAAAGCTTCTAATGAAATATTGTGAAATCGTAGGCAACATTTGCTCGTGTGAAGCTAACCAATAAACAAATCCGTGAAGTCGCTCTTTGCAAGTACCTTCCTAAAAACAATGTTTCTATGTAGTAGTTTTGTGAAAATGGGCATTTGGAGAAGACCAATTTCCCATTATACATACAGCATCATCATTAGACTTTTCCTTGAGCTGTTTATTAGTTTTTCGTTTCCCCATTGCCTTTTGATATAAGAAGAAAGCTTGAGCTTACATTGCAAAAGGCTACCGAATTATCTCTTACACTTGCTGTGGTATAATGGTCTTACGAAGTATCAATTGCACAAAACCCATTGTCCATGTATTGAAGAAAAAGTTGTGACTTCCAAAGTGTTATAGTTTCGTAGGATACTCTCAATATCTCTTTAATGATCTTTGGTATCTTCTGTGATTGGTCTTTAATTTTTAGCATAATAGATTCAACAATATCCTTTTCAAGATGAGCTCTACATTTCTTGTTAAAAACTTCAGTGGTAATTCTCAGAAATGAAGCAAATCTAAGCGTATAATTATGATAAGGTTCTCCATTATCTGAGAGTATTGGTTTAGAAAAGTAGCACCAGGTGAGTATTGTTACAGCCTGATCTTGAGCCATATTTAAATCATCAAATAGCAATTGTAATTTGTCATAAGTTTCTATTTCTGTAAACTTAGAGCATCTCCAACGGATTATGAAGTTTGAATATCTAATAAATGGTTTAGTCAATTATGTTATCTAATTTCTATTTTTTCGGATATTTACCTTCATAATCCATTCGGGATGACTAGGTTATCTAATTACAAATTAGGCAACCCGTCAGAGATGCTCTTAGATCTAATTTGTCTGACTTGATACAGGGAAAGTGATATTTCAATTCTACTACAGCCAATATCTTCACTGAGAAACTTTTGGGTATTTTTAGAGGATTCAGCCGGGTTTAGAAGAAAAGATTTTGTTGAAGTTCCAACCTCTAGTAAATGAAGTGAATCCACTCTAATGCTTGTATTAATAAGATAGTTGAATTCTGTAGTTCCAATAATTAACTTAGTCCCGTCAGTTGTCTTGTTTGTCATTAGCCAGACATTTTAGTATCTTATGTTGCTTGGAGGATATGAAATTTGTGGATTCTCAGAATGTGGATCAATGGAGGGCGTTCTTCCATACACTTTGACACTTATAATTAAAAATTCTTTGCTAGTTTCAAGATTGTATAAAATAGCGCCTTCCATGACTTTTGTGGTGAAGTATTTCATATTGGGACTTGATAGCCAACAGGTATTTAGGAGCGCGCTAATACAGAGTTTCCCACTATTTTTGGGAATTAATATGGGAGTTAATGGGAAAAAAGTTAAAAGTTAATAAAACTAAGTTTGAAAGTTGATGGAATAAATTTTGAAGATTAATTAAATAAAGTTTGAAAAAGTTAGTTAGTAATGTGATTCTTACATAGATGTTTTAAGGCTTTACCTGTATCAAGGTTTTCCAAAGCGATAACTAAGGAGGATAATTACTGTTTTTTTCCCCAGTTTAATCGGGTCATAGTTTTTTCTTTTGATTGAGTTTTTTTTTGACTTTTCAAGAATATCGCAGGTTTCAGACCAGAATCCCAAAATTAAGATACAATCCTTTCCAAATTTTTTTCTGATGTTTTTTGATAAACGTTTGGTTGATTGAATTTCATTGATATTGGCACTGAGCTTCATCTTTCTAAAGGGGATTAATTCTTTCTTTCTCTTATTTTTATAAAATAATTGAAAAGGTATGGTATTCAAAAATGAGATACGAGATGCATCATCATGCACTGGTTAATTAGTGTAATTGCTTACGTTATAAAATACAAGCAAGTTTTTTTTTACCAGTCCCAAAAACCAATAACCAGTTTGATAAATGCTGTCCAAACCCTTTCTTTTTTTTTTCTTTCTTTCCTCTTTTTTAACAATTTCTCCCCTGAGTAAAAATGGAGGGATCCGTTGAACAATATACCTCTGTAAGTATTTTTAACGGGTTTAAATGTATTATTTTGCTCACATTTATTTTTACAGGTGAATACATTATCAATAAACACTGATGGTAATGGTAAAAAGGTTATGACTGTAAAGTCTTCAATTACTGGAATAGGATGGAAACCTCAATATCTTTCTATTTTGAAGAAACTTTTCATGACGTTCATGTTATTGTTACCCATACGTATTCGTTTACAAGATACATATTTATCCAAGAGCTTAATCTTAATTTAGAAGAGTATGCAGTCCAAGTTTTTTACAAGGAAGTGTTTTTATCACTTTTAGACAGCAAAACTGTGAATGTTAATAGACTATCGGGCAAAGTAAAGGCTTATAGAGAGATGATAAATAAGTATAAAGCATCGTATTGTAGAGATTCATCATTCACGCCAATCAAACTACCCTCTGCTCAACAAATAGCCTCATATGAAGCTACAAAAATACAAATTGCTTGTACTAATGCAATCACTAAAGATTTTGGAAATAAGCTGAGAATGGCTGTCAATAAACTGATTGGACTAAAACAACGTATCTTACAATTGACTAGCGATTTGAAAAAGCAAGGCTACTCAAAAGAGGAAACTAAAGCCAAAATTAAAAATAACATTCTGGAACCTGCTACACAACTTAAACTGGCTATTTCATCAAGAGATATCAGCCGAATCCCAAAAGAACTCCAAGGTCAAAAGGCTATTACCAACTGTATTAAGGACAGATTTTCTGCTTAGCCTGAGACTTACGAGTTTAAAAAAGATTCCATTTATTATGATGCTGTTGCAAATCCAGGAAAACACTTACTTACTTATTTTAAACTAGCAGAGATATGCGAGGCTAACAAGTCCAAATTATTCCAATGCTTTCCTGTAAGAAAGACTTTTATTCCGTCATATATGACTATTGATACTATGATATTGAACAATCGTATATTAAAAAATTCCCAAAGAAGCAAATTGGATAAAGGGTATATCTGGGGAAAAATCCTAAATTTATCTTCAAAACCTTTCAAAGATCAAGGCCTAGATAGCTCCATGAAGTTCAGAGGAACTATAATGACAGATGGCATAGGTATTTCTGTTATAAAACAAAATTTCGACACGTCTAAAGGTGGTACAAGTAATCCCAAGGCCAGTTTAGTGGAAGATGAAGAACTCAAATATATTGAACAAATCCCCAACGAGGAACTACGATCTACAGATGGAAAATGTGTATTCATTGATCCTGGTCGACGTGATCTAATTTATTGTACGCACGAAGATAGCATAGTCAATAACAAAAAAATTTACTGGTACACGAGAAATCAAAAAGCAAAGGAAACAAAATCAACAAAATTTAAAAAGCTGCGGCAACAGTTGAAACCAAAAGACATTCAAGATTGCGAGGACAAACTCAGCAAGTGCTCGCCACTCACAGTAAAGAAGGAAGCATTTGTTGAATACTTAAAGATTAGAGCTGAAGTTACTTCTAAGATGCAAAAATACTATTCGAATGAAGATGTAGAGAAGGATAAGAAAAAGAAAGACTTAATCCCCTTTAGAAAGATGAAGCTCAGCGCCCATATCAATAAAATTCAATCAACCAAACGTTTATCAAAAAACATCAGAAAAAAGTTTGGAAAGGATTGTATCTTAATTTTGGGAAATTGGTCTGCTTCCCGCACAAGGTTTCACGAACCCATTAAAGGAAACGGATTAAGAAAATAGCTTACGAAAAGAAGGGTTTAAAGTTTATCTTTTGGATGAATTCAAAACTTCTAGTATCTGTCCTTCTGGTAAAAACAATCTAGCAACTTTTAAAGAATGCATTAATCCAAGACCATACCGACGTTCGGCTAATCCAAAAGTAACATGCCATGGGCTTTTAAGGTATTTCTTACATATTTTATATCAATGAAAGGTTTAAATAACTTGTGTTTTAGATGCTTAAATCAAAACTGTTTGGGGAAACAGGCATTAACTGAAAAGGATCAAGATAATATAAAGTATAGACTATGGAACAGGGATCTTGCTGCTGTATTAAATTTTAGGAAGATCGTAATTAGCTTAAGGATTATATCCCAGAAACCTGCGATATTCTTGAGAAGTCAAAAAGATTCAATCAAAAGAAAAAACTCTGACCCAATCAAACTGGGGGGGAAAAAAACTCGTCTTCAACAATAATTATCCTCCTTAGTTATCGCTTTGGAAAACCTTGATACAGGTAAAGCCTTAAAACATCTATGTAAGAATCACATTACTAACTAACTTTTTCCAACTTTATTTAATTAATCTTCAAAATTTATTCCATCAACTTTCAAACTTGGTTTTATTAACTTTTAAATTTTTTCCCGATAATTTCAAAATTAATTTCCAAAAATAGTGGGAAACCCTGTAGCATCGGTCTATATTTTTATATTTTATTGTTGTCAAATATATAAAAACATATTTTCATCAACTCTAAATAATGGCGTGTGCTAAGTATTTTAATATATGGCCCGTTAAGGATTTTCAAGCTGAAACCATTATCGTTTGATATTTGCTTCATAACTTTTTTACTGTTGGTTGATGTATTTTCATCGTTATCTTCAGAAACTTCAATATCGCGTCTCTTTCGAGATATGAATACCTCCTTTCCGTGTTATTCTGAATTAGGAAATTAATATTGCTTTTATTGGATAGAGCTGATATCTCACCATCATTTTCATCATAAATCCCGAAGGGTTCTAGCTACAATGAACTGGCAACATTTTCTATTTTCCTTTCCATAGAATACGAGCTGGTTTTTATCCAAACAGTCGAGGATACGATCACCACAGGCATTCAATAAAAAGTGACGGGATACCTTGTAAGTATGGAGAGCCAATGCCTTCTTCTTCACTAAAAGGGCATTAAGCGCAGTGGATCAGGCTTGTATAAGAGCAGTTTCCACAGTATAAGGATACTGCGAAGAATTCTCACTACCCCCTTCGCTCGCCGATAAGTACCTCACAATTAACGGATCCCGACGGAATATCTTCAGTGTGTAACATGTAGTCTTCACAGGAAAGAGCATTTACTATTAAGATTTATTAGAAAATGAATCACGTCTGATAAAATTATTAGAATTTTGATGTGACTTACCACTGACTCAACCTGCATTAAACAGGTTTCAAAGTTATTTAATTCTTGAAACAATCTCTTGTCACTAGATAATGTATTATGTGGTCAAAGAAGAAGTGATTAAGACTGTAGCAGTAAGAAAGATTCATTTTGAACTTATATGAAAAAGTGAAAGAAATATATATTGATTTGTGTAATAAAACTAAAAAAAAAAAAATATGTTTATATTATGCGTCAAATGCGAACTCCAGCCAAAAAAAAAAAAAAATATCAAAATAACTGTCTAATGTTTTTAGTAATTGTAGGATAGGATTATCTTCTGTCAATTCAAATGAAGAAACCACTGAATCTTCATATGCTGCTAGATTACTGCATTATATGACTCGGTTATCCAACTCAAGAAAAATGGGAGTGTGTTTTTAAATTTTGTAGTGTCAAGTGATGTTCACAAAAAACTGGTGAGAGCTGTGTTACTAAAAAAAAACTGATCTAGTTAGTACGCACAATATTTTCTATATATGCGGGTTTAGAAGCGTTTCTAGATAGTATATCAACTCTCAAAGTTAAATATTGTATAATATCAATAGCATCAAATTTAAATGTTTTTTTTTGCTCTAAAATTTGAAATATATAATGCATTTATGTAGGGAATTAGCGTATTTTCGGATCTCTGGTTTAATGTAAACGAGTCTATTCGAGAAACCTTAATCTGTGGGTATATAAATACAGGTAATATAATATCGATTCTTTTAATTTTTTTTTTCTTAATAGAGCGAAATCTCGAAAAATGGAACAATTAATTGAATATTTTCCGTCAGTACTGGAACAAAAAGAGGTTTTGCTAACAATTAAATTTTTTGCTGCTTTATCAATTTTTTATATATCTTATCGTACATTCAGCGCTGGTCAAGGTGAAAATATAAACTTCAAAGAAATACCAGTATATGGTTCCTGTTATCCGTATATTGGTCATATGATGTCTTTGAGAGATCTCTCTGAGAAAAATATAAAAAAAATGGCATAAGGAACTAGGTCATATAATTAACCTTAGAATGGGCGTTCAGAAATGGATTATGATAAACGACCCAGTCTTAGCACATGAAATATTTGTTACAAACAGTGTCATCACATCCAATCGACTGCACAATGTCTTCGCTCGAAATCACTATAGTTAGGCGAGAAGTAAGTATTTACACTATAAATGTGAATACATTAGCGAATACGACGATAATTAAAATATTAATAATTTAAAGGTATACCATTCACTCAACCAGATGATATGGTTATATAGCTAGAGCAGCAGGTATTTATATTTTAATGAAAAATAAATTCCAAAATCTTATATATATATGTATAGTCTTATTTGTATTAGCACCTAAGCATATTGAAAAGTATAAGCCGACATCGTACTAACTCATTTTCGGACAGCTATAGTCCTACCGTAAAGCAAAAAATAAAGATTTATGTTATTCTTTTACGATTTATACAGATTTACGTAAGAGTCCATGTGGCGAAATACAAAATGTGTACAGTAGACTTCAGTTAGTAAACATCACATACTTACTGGTAACAAAATTCATCGAGTTTACAGAGAAGGAAGGCAATGTATATCCTTTTCATCATTTAGCGTTGTTCTCTTTAAACTTTATTATTACAGCTGTATTTGGTAAAAGATTCGAATCCGTTCGAGATCTTGATTTTATAGAGCTAAACGCAATGATTGAGCAAATTACCAAATATCTTGGATTGGAAAACAATCTTCCTAATTTTTTACCTGTTTTTTCACTTTATAACTTTATCTTCGAACAAAGAGGATTTATTGAAAGAAAGCGGGACCCCTTAATTCGAAAACTCGTTCAAGATACTAGTATGGCGGAAGGCCCAAATGTTATCAGATCACTTAAAAATATACGTACTTTATCAGATGATGATAGTTTGGCTATTACATGTACATATGAATAAAAAAAAACCCCAGATAAAATTGCCAGCTAATGCATACTTGTTACTTGGTGGCTGTTTTGGCTGTTACTGGTACTGATACAGTGTATATATCTTTGCTATGGAATGTTACTATTATGTGTAATTACTCTGATGCTCAAAAGAAAGCTACTAGTGAAGAGATCAATAAATTTATAAAATTAAATGAACGCCTTCCTAATTTCAAAAAAAGAATTCATTTACCTTTTTGTATCTCAATAATGAAAGAAATCATGAGGTTAAAGCCAAAAGCCTTATTAGGTGTGCCTCATACCACACATGAGAATCGTAAGTTTAACTATGTATAGCATTTTTTTTTCTCTATCTCAACGACTACTAGCATTAATTATATATAAACAGTTTATTTCGATGGTTATTTTATTCCCAAGGGATCTACTCTTATCTCTAGTATGGTTAGTATACACATGAGACCAGACATCTATCCTGAGCCTGAAAAGTTCAAGCCAGAGAGATTCTTAATAATTTAAAAACGATGCAGTCCGCCGCCAACGGAAAACTAGAAGAGCGCGATCATTATAACTTTGGCTGGGGAAGGTAGTATATACTTAAATATATTAGTTATATGCTGTACATTTCATAAAACAGCAAAAACTCATCACAATCATTGTAGACGTATATGTCCTGGTATTTATTTAGCAGAAACTGAAATGTTTTTAGCATTTGTACAACTATTTGCCAGATGCTATATTGAACCTACAAGCGATGGACTACCTGATATTGAAAGCGCTATAAATGCTGGTTTAACAACCTTACCTGTTAGCTACAAGGTCAAGTTTATTAAGCGTACAGACTCTCTTATATGAGTACTATAAATAAAAACTACATTAATTTATTGTTGTTATAATACATTTTTAAAAATCAATAGGATTTGAAAGACTATTTAAATATATAGCATTATGTATGTCTGAAATAAGAATAAAAACTCTGGAAGCTGTGCTACCATAAAAGAATCGCGTGCTCTTGCATAATCTCGCAAGTCCAATGATTGTACTTGTTGCACCAGAAAAACTGGTCTAATACACCCATTGTTTCTCATCTGACATTTTCAAATCACTTACATACGCTATATTTTCATGTGAGCTTTTTAAAAGTGTTTTCAGTGTAGCAAATCTCAAGATAAAATAATGTATAATATCAACAGTGCATTGTTTATTAGGTATAAAATTCGAACTGTTTCTAGAGCTAAATACATACTTTGTACTATAAAATTAAAAATCCATCATCTCATGTGTATTTCTACAGGAAATCAATTTTTTAGATGTAAACGAATCTACTTGTGCAACCTTAATAAGAATAAGTTTTTTTTTTAGGTTTTTTTCACATAATATATAAAAGACACCCATTTTTTTATTTTTTTTATTTTTCGCTACTTTTTTTTTTTTTTCTTGTATGTATTAATAAAACAAAACCTCAAAAAAATGGAACAAGCGACAAATTTAATGAGATATTTTCCATCTTCAAAACTGGAACGAAGAGAACTTTTACCAATAGTTAGCATTGTCACTGCTATATCAATTGCGTATCTCTCTTGTTATATATACAGTGCTGGTAACGATAAAAATAAAAATGTCAAAAAAATACCGGTACCTGGGTCTTCCTCTCCTTATGTAGGGCATATGATGTCTTTAGGTGATCTTCCTGGAAGAACAGTTTCAAAATGGCACAAGGAGTTGGGACCTATAATCAAACTTAAAATGGGTGTTCAGGATTGGATTATGATAGACGATCCAGTTCTAGCTCATAAAATATTTGTAACAAATGGCGTCAACACATCCGATCGTCCGTACAACGTCTTTGCTCAAGATCACTATAGTCTAGGTGGAAAGTATGTATAATTTAAACAAAATCATATCTTATATATAATAATTAAACAGCTAACATTCATATTCAGAGGTATTTCGTTTGCTCAAGCAGATAGTGTGGGGAGAATGGCGAGAGCAGCAGGTACATAAGTTCTAACATAATGTAAATTACAAAATCTTATGAAATATGTAGCTTTGTCTGTACTAGCTCCTAAACATATCGAAAAATATAATCCCTCTCTTGAAAGAGAATCAGCCGACTTAATAACAAGATTTATTGAATCTACAGAGAAGGAAGGTAGTATCAATCCTTTTCATCATTTAACATTATTTTCAATGAACGTTATTACTACGGCTCTCTTTAGCAAAAGGTTCGACTCTGTTCATAATCC
The DNA here is from genome assembly GCA_025716855.1 of Pilaira anomala. Lineage (NCBI taxonomy): Eukaryota > Fungi > Mucoromycota > Mucoromycetes > Mucorales > Mucoraceae > Pilaira > Pilaira anomala. The sequence continues at coordinate 142,669 of JAIXMQ010000029.1, forward strand.
TGATTTTATAAATTTAACATCGATAATTGAGCAAGCCATGAAAAACCTTGGATTAGAAAACGACCTGTCCAACTTCTTACCTATTATATCACTTTATGATTATTTTTTTGGGACTCAAGCAGAACAGAGGAATTTTGTTAAAAACGAACGCAATCCGTTTTTCAGAAAGCTGATTCAAAACGCAACTACAGCAGAAGGCCCAAATATTATCAAGTCTTTTGCAGAAGATGGATTTACATTATCAAACGATGATATGCTAGTTATTACATGCAAGTATAGTCAAGAAAGTTTTTAGATGAATGAAAAAAAAATTAATACAAAATTTAAATTTTACAGCTGATTTAGTGGTTGCCGGCACAGATACAATATCCGTTTCTTTATTATGGAATATTGCAATTATGTGTCATCATCCTGACGCTCAAAAAAAAGCTAGTGAAGAAATTGATAACTTCATCGAGTCAAATGGACGGCTTCCTACTTTCCGAGAAAGAAAACAATTGCCTTACTGTATCTCAGTTATAAAAGAGACTATGAGACTAAAATCAACAACACCATTTGGTTTAGCTCATTTTTCACATGAAGATCGTACGTTTAAAATATAAAATTATCTTAGATAGTCGCTAATAACTCGTCTTTAATATAAACAGTTCATGTCGATGGTTATTTTATTCCCAAGGGATCTACTCTTATCTCTAGTATGGATAGTATGCATTTGAGATCAGACATCTATCCTGAGCCCGAAAAGTTCAAGCCAGAGAGATTCTTAAATAATTTAAAAACGATGCAGTCCGCCGCCAACGGAAAACTAGAAGAGCGCGATCATTATAACTTTGGCTGGGGAAGGTAGTATATACTTAAATATATTAGTTATATGCTGTACATTTCATAAAACAGCAAAAACTCATCACAATCATTGTAGACGTATATGTCCTGGTATTTATTTAGCAGAAACTGAAATGTTTTTAGCATTTGTACAACTATTTGCCAGATGCTATATTGAACCTACAAGCGATGGACTACCTGATATTGAAAGCGCTATAAATGCTGGTTTAACAACCTTACCTGTTAGCTACAAGGTCAAGTTTATTAAGCGTGCAGACTCTCTTATATGAGTATTATAAATAAAAACTATATTAATTTATTGCTGCTATAATACTTTTAAAAGAATATAAATAGATATGGATATACTTTTATGTAGGTCAAGTGTTAATAGACTTCAAAAGCTCTCAGACACAGAAATAAACGTGTATGCATTATACTTTGAACGAAAATAGCTCAAAATATTTTTATTAGAGAAAATATACGATATTTCTTAGACTCATTTTCATAATAAAGACCATATCAATGTAATTACGAGTTGCTAAATTCCATCCATGGTGTTCTTTAAACAAGATATACGTTTCATTCCAATTCTTACAGTGCAAGAGTTCAGTTTCAACCCAGAACTTTTTCTTTCACTTAGTACACGTATATAGTTTTGGTCTTGGTTTTATTGTAAAATTTCAATCCACCATGTGAGCGACAGGTATTATTGGCTTTCTTCATATCAAAGATTGAATTGAAAGCGACGTCTTTCTGACGTCTTGCATCTTCTTCGGACTGGACTGGGTTTTTTTCGTAATCCAATATTTCTAAAGCAATGGGGTCCGCTCTTGTCATCATATGATATAACGATACTGCGTGTATGTCCAAAGCATTTGTTTGTGAAACAGTTGAATATGGACATAATTTTCTTGTACAAGTGTGAAGAAAGTAGGACTGAGAAATTATTACGATGGACATCAAACGAGACGATGAGAAAACCATAGTCTTGACAACAATATAATTCCAAGACTGTGGATACCAGTTTTCCTGAGATAGACGAATCCATCAACTGTAGTCAATTGTAGGGCATGCAGAGCAATTATTCTTTTAAAAAAAATCTATTATGCTTGCTTTGGATTCAACTATTTTGATTCCCTGTTAAGATCATCCTTTACCTCATACCTACTAGCATTTCTTCTTTTGTTTTTAATAGAAGATTGCTATTTTCTTTGTTACATGTTACGTAAACATCCTTTTGATTAATTGCACTTTCTATGTAGCTTTCTTCTTTGTGTTTACATCTCTCTCTTCTTTCTTACTCTATTGTTCCCTCTGAATACAACGTCTTATGGCTTTATTACTTTATATGAAAATTCTCGCAAGAATGCCAAACTACCACAGATTGAATATGATAAAAAACTGAATAATCCTGTCAAGTTATACTTTTTAAAATGAGGATATATCGTGTCTTCAACATGAACCAGCTAGACAATGCTAGTCTTTTTATTATTAGTTTATTTATTGGATTCTTTTTTCGTCTTCCATTGTTATTGAACTGGGTTTTAAGTTGGTGGTGATTTTTCTTTTTTCTATAAGTATGTTTTTTTTTTCTTTTCTTTTCTTTTAAGTTCTTTCACTAAAATACAAGTATACTTTAATAATAAAAAATGGATTCTGACGAAGATCTTGATTGCCCTCTTTGTATGGAAGAGTTGGATATTGCCGATCGTAATTTCCGACCTTGCACTTGTGGATACCAAGTAAGTCTTACCTAACAACTATTTTGTTTATCTGTCAAATAACTCATTTTTTAAAAAAAAAAAAAGATTTGTAGATTTTGCTGGCATCATATTAAAACAAACTTGAATGGAAGATGTCCTGCTTGGTAATATATATTTATTTCATACATACATATTCATCATACTAATATAAAAGTTAATACATTAGTCGTCGAGAATATTCTGAAGAAATGGTTGAATTTCGACCAGTGAGTGCCGATGAGTAAGTACCTGTAGTTATGAAAAAAAAACAGAACTATATACTCATATTTGTTTAAATAGGTTGTCACGTATAAGAAAGGAGAAAAAGGAAAAGGAACGACAACAAAAGGATATGGAATCAGCCAACAGACGACATTTGTCTAGTATGCGTGTTGTTCAAAAGAATTTAGTTTATATTATTGGTCTTCATCCTAAATTAGCTACAGAAGAGGTAAAGAATGAAAAAGAAAAAAAATGAATGAAATAACTTTACTTACTCTGATTTAGATTGTTCGATCTCATGACTTTTTTGGTCAGTTTGGAAAAATCTCTAAAATAGTCATTAACAAAAGACCAGCACTTCCTGCATCACAAATGTCTTCACAACCTAGTGCGGCTGTATACGTCACTTATTATAGAAAGGAGGATGCTGCGAAAGCTATTGCTGCAGTGGATGGAAGTGTAATTGCAGATAGAGTATTAAGGTAAGAAAAAAAAACACCTATTTTGTGTTTTTCAGAATTTTAATTCTTATTTTTTTAGAGCTTCTTATGGTACTACAAAATACTGTACCTACTATTTACGTAATATGACTTGTCCAAATCCAAATTGTCTCTATTTACATGAGCAAGGAGAGGATATGGATACAATTTCTAAAGAAGAATTGGCAACTGGGTATGTTATATATATTATTTATGAATAAATACAAGATAAGCTAACATTTTTTTATTTTTATAGTAAACATCATATGCGTGGTATGTTGACTACAGACGATGAAGATGAAGCTGAACATGATGAAGATTATCACCACCATATCGGATCCTCTCATCATTCACCTGCACCCGTGTCAGCAACTGCAACAACATCACGCCGTACGCCTCAATTATCAAACGCCGATTTCCCAGCAGTATCATCCTCATCCAAATCAAAAATTATAGATGACTCACCATTACCTGCCTCTGCTTCATGGGCCAAGATAGGTACCAACAGTTCACCTTCTACACCTGTTTTAGCTGTTTCAGATGCGTTTGGACCTACATTATCTGCAGCAGTTGCAGCTTCTCAACAAAAGACACAATTTCCTCCTATGCCAAAACGTAAGAGCGAAAAGAAGAAGCGAAAGGAACAATTACAACAGCAAAAGTTTACACCTGGATCCAATGAAGAACAAGTTACAGATACAACAAATATAACCCGAACAGAAGCAGAAACAGAAACAACAACAACAACAACAACAACTGCAGCAGGAAACGAAGAAGAAGAAGACGAGGGAGAAGAGAATACGTCTTCTTCCGGTGCTATGGAACAAGAACAGAGTATATTTGATCAAGGACTTACTGGATTTGTTTTAGGTCAAGCATATAAAGATTTGTGCCCCTTACCCAATGAAATTAAGGAAGATGAAGAGGATGCAGAAGAAAAATTGACATTGGGTGTATCAGCATTGTTACTGGAAGATAATGAAAATAACGTAAAATGTGAGCCATCACCAGCACAAAGACATTTAGAAGCGATTCAATCAGCGGCTGCTTCTCGTGTTTTATTACCTGTCAATATTCCATCTACACTTGACTTTTTAACTTATTCTACACCTACACCAAAATATACTGGTTTATTTAATCCTTTCTCTCATCTTTCAATGTTGGGTACAAATAGTAATAACAACAACGTATTAAATACCAATTTAGATTCTCCAATTCGTAGACACTCTAGATTTGGTTTTGCTCAAGCCTAAAGAAAATATATATATATATGCAAAAGATACAATTATATACAAAATCAAAAATAAAAAAATAAAATAAAAAAAGATTATATATAAACAATTTATTCTATATACTACATATGGCAAGGCCTTAAAAAGTACCAAGATCTTGTCATTCTTTCAATCGTTTCCAATTTTTGTTTTACACTTAATCTTGGGTTCTCAAGGTCTCGTAAATCCTCAATAAATAATTCACGAATAGAGTTTCGCATAGGTAATTGAAGAGAATAGGATCTTAAAAGATGAACTTCGCATAATAAAATACCTTGACTTTTACAATCTAAGCTGTTACTATCACTTGACAAATTGAATAATCTTTCGATACGTCTATTTTAAAATCAAATTTTTTATATTAGTAAAGTATTTTGAATAGATCATGGATATATTTTACCTCATAGTGCGACGAATAGGTAAACCTATTAAGCCTATAGTACGTCCACTACGTCTTTGCCAAACTCGATTCATCCAAGATAACGTTCCCCAAGTCATCAACATGGAAGGCGCCACAGCTAAATATACATTATTAAATAAATTAGAGGATTATAATATATTAAATATGACCATGACTATTTACCTAGAAATGCAAAGTTAAGTTCATTTGATTTTAAAAGCTTATCCAAAGCAGTCATGGCTAAATCAAGATCCACCTTTGTTTTCTGCACCTGAATCAATAATGTTTGTACAAGATCACCTAGAATTGCATTTTTTAAAGGATTCTACATACAAGAAAAAAAAATTAAGTCATAAAACTATGGATCAAAAAGCATTAGTTGGTGATTATTACTTTGATTTCTTCTTCGTATGCTTTTAAAACAATAGACATGTCACCTTCTCTGACATTTTGAACGACAGTATTTATATTTTGACCAGATAGATGATAACGACTTTGAGCAAACTCAGATACCATTCTCTCCAAAGACTATTTTAAAAAAAAATTAATGACACAAAATAATTATTTTTTTTTAAAAAAAAAAGGTTACTTACTTCTATATCACTTTTGAGACCTTCTTTTCCTAATAAACTTAATCTTTCATCTTTTAATCGAATGGTGTCCCATACTTGAAGGACAGGTTCCCAAACCCAATGAATTGCAAAATCTCTTACAGTCACGCCCAATTCGCTAAACCATTCAATGATATCATCTTGTCTTTCTGTGACAAATTGAATGGCTGTATTACCAGCGAAATAACCAACAACTGCAGGAATCCAATATCTTGTTACAAAGGAAGGTTGGCCATATACGTTTTGCATCGAAGTAATATTGGATCTACACTGGCTCCAATCTTTTGTAATTTCTAATAGTCCTTTTGCAATATCAATGGGTTGAGAGATAGAAGAAGTTTCTATATAATCTAAAGTCTCATTGACTTGAAATTGATCCATTGTCTTGATACTTGTGAGTGGTACAATTATATGTCGCATCATGGATAGACATTGATTTGACTGTGTGGCGATATCTTTTACATCCTCCCCTTCTTCATTTATAAAGGGAGTTAATTTCATCATGAGGCCCAAACGAGAGGCTTGCTGTGTACGAAAGTAATCCAATGTATGTATTTTTTGTCTAATTTCTTCATGTACTAATTGTTTAAATACTGAAGCCTGTTTGACACTAAAGAACCTAAAAGCTCTTTGTTGTTTCTGTGATGATTTGATCCAGTCTTTGGCGTGCTTTGGAAACATATTTAGAAACAAATGTTCCGGTGAATCAAATATGTTTTTTAAACCAAGTTGGGTTGTACGCATTTTTTTTACTGTGTTTACACCCAAGTAACCAATACGAATAGGTAACGCTAAAATGTGTTTGTATGTATTTTTAGAAACAATAATAATAAACTGTCATAATTATTATAATATTTACTCTGTAATGCATAATATGCTTCATATCTTTTACTGCCATAAACACCATTCCAATAATGAATTGATTCGGATAAAGGTAAAGTAGAATTTAAAATATTTCTCAACAAATAACCGTAAACTGCAACAGTACACTTAGCAATGAATAGCCAATTTAAACTGCTAGTAGTGTCGACATTTTTTGATTTTTGATAAAGAGTTGAAGAATACAAGTCTAAATATCTTTGAACAAGTTCAATATTAGGTGTATTTGTCAAGTCAATGTCGCGACTAGCTAATGTTAAAAATAATTCAAGATTTCCGTCTTCCTCTAAAGCTTGTATAGGGTCAGCAGTTAAACTAGACAAGTCCAAGGAATTTAAATTTTGTGAGTTTTCAAATAAATCTAAAAGCGTGTTGTTTAATTTGTTTAGTTGTTCATGAACGAAATCTGTCATTATGGTAAATAAGTTGACAAGCAGAAAAACTAAACTGAAAATGTGTGCACGTAATAAATTTGTTGAAAAACCTGGTGCGCGCGTACATAATATCTCCCCTTTATTTTTGGGTCTCCCAACACGGTTTAAGCCTATTTTTAGACCCACGTTTCAAGAAAACTTATCAGGTCTGGGACGAACTTCTAGTATATAAACTTTTTCTTTTTCATTCTTTCACTTTCTTTCTTCCTTCTTTTCCCACTTTTTTTACTTTAGAAAAAAATATATACATATACCATGTCTTTTGATACTGCTGCCATCAAGAATAATATCATTGCTCACGAAAAGGAAGACTTTGTATACACTTATGGTACTGCTGGTTTCCGTTCAAAGTAAGTTTTTTATTTTTGTTGTGTTGTACTTTCGTGTACTCATCTATCTTTTCTTTTCTTTTTTTAGTGCTGAAGTATTAGGTTCCGTTATGTATAAAGTTGCCATCTTGGCCGCTTTACGTTCCAAGAAGTTAAACGGTTCTACTATCGGTGTTATGATTACTGCTTCTCATAACCCTGAAGAGGTAAAATATAGCAAAAAAAAAAAAAAAAAAAAAAGGTACAGGCAAAGAAATTAATTCTTTTTTTTTTTAGGACAACGGTGTCAAACTTGTTGACCCTCGTGGTGAAATGTTGGAACAATCTTGGGAAGTATATGCTACTCAACTTGCTAATGCTAAGGATGGTGATTCTCTTTTAAACGTCGTTGAGGATATTGTTGCTCAATACAAGATTGATCTCGAGATTCCTGCTAATGTCATTTATGCATATGATACAAGGTAAAAAGAAAAAAATATGCGCGCCTTTTCTTTTCATTTAACTAACCCTCTTTGTTTTGTTTATTAGACCTAGTTGCCCTCATTTAGTAAAGTGTCTTGAACAAGGTCTCGAAGCTGCTGGTGCAAAGAGTACTAACTTTGGTTTAAAGACTACACCTATGCTCCATTACCTTGTTCGTTGTATCAACACTGCTGGTACTAATGATGCTTATGGTGAACCTACTGAAGAAGGTTACTATAAAAAGTTAACCACCGCATTCGCTACTGCTGTTGTAAGTTAAAAAATAAAGGAGAGGGGTGGAAGAAAAGGGGGGAAAGAATTTAAGGTTAACCTTTTTTTTTTTTTATTCTTTGTGTGTATAGAAAGGAAAGCCTCGTTTGTCTACATTACACGTTGATTGTGCTAACGGTGTAGGTGCACCTAAGCTTCGTGAACTCACTAAATTCATTTCATCCGATATCTTATCCGTTGATATTGTAAATGAAGATACCACCACATTAGGACAATTAAACAAGAACTGTGGTGCAGATTTTGTCAAGACTAACCAACGCGCACCACCTAGTATTTCAATTACTGCTGGAGATAGATGTTGTTCTTATGATGGTGATGCAGATCGTATTGTATTCTATTATGTCACTGAAGATGGTACTTTCAGACTTTTAGATGGTGATAAAATTGCTGGTCTTGCTGCTATCTTCATTACTGAGCTTGTACAAGAAGCAGGTATTGACTCTATTAAGGTTGGTGTTGTTCAAACTGCTTATGCTAACGGTAGTTCTACCAACTATCTCACCAAAGTTTTGGTAAGTTTTTATTTATTTATTTATTTTATACTTTGATATACTTATACGCGTCCCATTTAGAACGTACCTGTTTCTTGTGTATCCACTGGCGTTAAACATCTTCATCATGAAGCTGAAAAGTATGATGTTGGTGTTTACTTTGAAGCTAATGGTCACGGTACCGTTCTCTTCAGTCCTGAAGCACTGAACACAATCAAGACAGCAGAAGCAAAGACTCCTGCACAAAAGCAAGCTATTACTCAACTTTCTGCTTTAACTGAATTAATCAACCAAACTGTAGGTGATGCTATTTCAGATATGCTTTTAGTTGAAGCTATTCTCACAAGTCGTCAATGGAGCTTTGAGGAATGGGATCAAGCTTATACCGATCTTCCTAACCGTCTTGTTAAAGTAGTTGTTTCTGATAGACATATTTTCAAGACTACAAATGCTGAACGTCAATTAGTTGAGCCTGCTGGTCTTCAAGCAGAGATTGATTCTCTTGTTGCTAAATACAGCAATGGTCGTTCTTTTGTTCGGTAAGTTTTTTTTTTTTTTTTTTTTTTTTTTTTTTTTTTTTTTTTTTTTTTTTTTTTTTTTTTTTTTTTTTTTTTTTTTAGTTTATTTCGTTTTTTATTTATTTATTCTTCAATTTTAGTGCTTCTGGTACTGAGGATGCTGTTCGTGTTTATGCCGAAGCTGCTACTCGCGCCGAAACCGATGACCTTGCATTCAAGGTAGCACAACTTGTTTATGATCGTGCTGGTGGTGTTGGTGCTCGCCCTTAAAAAAAAAACATAAATAAACAAACAAATGTTTACATATTTTTCATTACACACACACACACACTCACATTTACATTTAAATAAATAAATAAAAAGTTTTTTGCAACATTTATTAATGTATTATATGTATATAATTTATAAATCCCAAATTTTAACTACAGAACTTAACCATGTGGTAGTTGTCCAAACAGGTAACGAACGTTGAACAACAGACATAATACCTACACCACCAATAAGACGTTCTTCATTTCTACTAGCAAATCCTTCCTTTTCTAAAGCAGTAAATTCAAATCGAATTTTATATTTACCCTTTAATGCTGCCTCATGATCTGATTCAGGTACCTTGACAGAGATATCCATCGTCCAACCATCGTTACCGTAACCGCTAACATGACGTACAACATAATGACTAGGTACATCTAAAGGTTCTTCATCTTCAATACTCCAATCCACCACATGTCCATCAAACGCAATCACTGTCCAAGTATAAGTAGGTGAAAGACAAAGAATAGAGAAGGATCTGATACCAGTCTTTGGGTTATAACTATCATTATGAATCTTGACTTCTGGGAATGGACCTGTCAATGAATCAAATAATTCCTCTCCAATTTCTTTTGTGGCATGTTGACGAATATAAGGTTGAACATCAAATCGATATCCACCCAAGAAAGCACTGAAAGGATAAATGGAATCCCAATCATTCATATTACTTGATCCACCACGTACTTCTGCTTCAATACCAAGTTCATTTTCCAAGGATTCAACTACGGTTTGAATATAAGGTCCATGATCAGCTTGTGCAATACCAACCGTGACCTCGCCGGATGTTAAGTTCTTTAATTGTTGAATGAATAATCGCTTAGGATGAAGTTCGTCGTATGGGAATGCCCATCCGCCATAGCTACCACCACCAACATACACAGCTACCAAAATAGCGGTTTGTGCCAACAATAACAATACAAGTAACTTCTTAAGTACCTTTGTACCAAATCGATGAACATGAGCAACATAAGGAAGTGTTACCATGAATATAATCATACCATAAATAATTGCAACGATCAAATCAACAGGTGTATCTACTCCCATACGACCTGTTAAAGGTACAAAGATATCAATTAATGCATAAGCGTAATCAGAATACAATAAAGATAATGTAAATCCACTCATCACATAAGCTACTGTACCCACTTGAGGTAAGTAGATTTTAGAAGCAGCAGGGCGAAGACCGAATTCATTCAATGCACATGTGATAAACATAACAAAGCAATAGAGCCAAAACACATAAGAACTAGCTACACCTGTTTGAGTAGTAATGGCAGTAGCAGTAGCAAAGAAAAGCATTAATGAATTGAAAGTACCATACTCCATATCAAAATGTTGAGGTCCGGGTAAGAGATAAAACAAGTATTGGATACCAAAGGCACCTACAAGTCCCATCGGACTAAAGATAATTGCACCGTACCATTCATGCTTGAACCAAGCCATATGACGATTAAAGTGATCTGAGGTAATTAAAAATGAAATGGCAATCGGTAAAAGCATACAGCACACCATACTGAGACAAACGGCTAAAACAGATTTGGTGTAAGAAATCAAAATGGATCCAATGGATCGGTAAGGAGAGGAAGTATGTGTCTTTGTGACAATAAAGCCAAAATATCCAAAAGCTAAAAGTACAGTAGACATTTGAATCGCATAGGCTGTGCTCCATGAATAGACGACAAAGAAAAGGCCTTGGACATCGAAAAAGACAACATCGCTAGCTATTTCAATACCTGTCAAAGTAGCATTTTGTGCTAAATAGTTAATAATAGCTAAAGTATTCGCTCCCAAATGTTGAAGTGATCCAGGTTGTAAATGTTCAGTGATGTCCAAATGTGTGTGATATAAATAAGAGTTTTTATAGATTGCCATATCGATACCAGTTAAATTACCATATTGTACAAATTGTCTAAAATCTGTATCAGATAAAATCAATCCAGTTCGGAAAACATCATTAGCCTATAAATGGAAATGTTAATTTCGAGCTTGATAACCTAAATTTTTATGATTTCATTACCATGACAGTTCCATGAGGGTAAGGTGCTTGTTTGTATGCTTCGATCATTTCACGGGAATTTGCTTGAAATAAAATTTCTCGGCCCGTAGTTCCACAAGCATCAATATTAACGACGGAACGAATTCTAGAGAATACGTTAGATCCAAAGCAAACAACAATAGAAAAATAATTGAGTAGACTTACGAATCTTTCAACTCATGCATGGTAATAAAAGCGTGTGAAGCATCTTGCAATGATTCCTCGGCTCCGTTAAACACTAATATATTTTAAAGATTAGGAACCCCGTTTGTGCAGAAACCAATATTTACTTACAAAAGACAATAGCGTTTTTATAACTAGTCCAATCACGTCTACTTAATACACGAATAATATCCATCATAACAGCAGTACCTGAACCATCATCGGTAGCACCGGGAGAACCCAATGTGGTATCAAAATGAGAATTCAAAAGAACTGCATTTTCCTCGCATCCACGAGATTCAGGGTTTTCGGGATCAATTGGACAAGATAAACGTACAATGATATTGGTGATATTGGTATAAGCCTTTAAGACCACTAATACAAAAATATATACAAATTAGTTTATCCGCTTAGAAAGATAGAATATGTCCTCGGATTATTTATACGTTACTTTTATCCATAATATCAAACCTATGAGAACTTGTGCCATGTTGTACCCAAATATCAAACTTTGGGGAATTGAGTACACCTTCTGCTTCATTTTTGTATTGAGTAATGACTTGTTCGATATATTCATAAGATTGTTTTTCTTCAACTGTACCCACAATACCTATAAAGATAATCATTGTTTAATATTTACAGATAATTTTAAATGATAATAATACTTGCGATATCCAATAGTGTCACTTAAATGAGATACAATTTGAATAGCGTTATGCTCGGAAAAGTCTGACAAGCCAGTTTTGGAGTTATAACCGTTATGGTTAGTAGGAGCAGGTACCTTGTAATGAAAGTGAAAAGCAAGTGAAATACCAAGCAAGGTACTCAAGATCAATGTTAGCCAAGATGTCACTACTTTCTTTGTTGTCCTTTCTTCTGCGCCAATACCAGGCAACTTTCGACCCGCCATTTTTTTCTTTTTATTATATTAGGAAAGTGAAGAGAAGAGAAAGATAAAAAAGATAATTGAAAAAAAAGTTTAGGAAAGCTTCACTCAAATTGTAGCGGAGCTGACACGCTTCAAATTCAACCTTAAAAGAAAATATCGTTGTACATACGTGTGAGCTAAAATAAACAACATGAAATAAATTCGTTTTAATGTTCAAATATTATAAAAAAAAATGTATACGTGTAATAAAGTAGCGTTTGGTGCGTAAAAAAAGGTGGGCGGGTAAGTGAAAAAATATATATAAATAAAAAAAAATAATGTTTTTTTTAAAAAAAAAAAGAGAGAAAGAGAGCGAGAGAATCTACACACATTTCCCAACTTTTGTGCAAGCACGACGTTTAGTAACACGAAAATTTTGAAGTGTAGTTTGTGATTTTGATATTGCTCGCTTAAGTGGTGGATGCTTTGAATTAGAGGATTTAATGGTGATAATCGTAGCTTTTTTAGTTTTACTAGGTTTCTTATTTTCTTTTTCTTCTTCTTCCTCCTCTTCTTCTTCTTCTTCTTGTTGTTCTTTAGCAATACGTCTCAACTTATTTGCAGTTTGATTCATTAATTTTTCGTTAGCAATTTTTTTATTTGTAATTTTAACCCATTCATCTGAATCACCAAGAACTTCATAATCAAATACTTTTTCCCATTCTTTTGTTGGACTAGTACGGTTCACAAATACAACACATCCACCTGGCTTTGAATGAATGATACGAGCGGCTTGTTTAATGAATTTTTTAAGTGCCGGGATCTTTAAAGAAGTACCCATTACAATCATAAGATCAGGTTTCTTTTTCAAATCACTGACCTGCAGCTGACCAATGGATTCACCATTTGGATGGTTTTCATTATAAAGCACAATGGCAGGTCGAAGTGTACCTACTGCTAATTGTCTTTTACCAAGTCGAGTTCTTTCTAAATCAATCGATTCACAACGGGGACAAAGAGGTGCTTCTCCGTCACGGAACATTTTTTCGTATTCGTCAGTGAAATCATAATTTGAAGAACAAAGGGTACATTTAACTTCTTTCATGGTGCCGTGTAATTGAATGGTTGGAATATCTAAATCTTCTTCTAAAAAATCAATGTTTTGTGTATAGCAGCGTAATAATTGTCCCTTGTTGGTTAATGACTGAATAAACTCATGTGTCAATGTTGGATTTGCTTTGGAAATGAGTGATCGTAATTCAGCCATAAACGTATAGAAACATTGAATCGTCTTTTCGTTTCGAAATAACGTCGCGTCAAACAGTTCTTGTCCACGTAAGACTATATCTGGATGTTGTTTTTTCACTAGATTATATAAACCATCGGCAGAACGAAAGTCCTTTTTTTTCAAAGTTGATGAGCGCGTTTATTTTTTTTTATATAGATGATGTTTTTTTTTTTTTTATTTATTTGGTAACTTACGGGAATGCCACTGCTACAAGAGATCCCTGCACCTGTTACAATCAATGCACGCTTACTTTTTGCGATGAATGAAGATAAATCAGTAAGAAGAGGATCAATAACTTCTGTAGGTTCAGAAATGGCTATCTTGACCTTCATTTCAACTTAAAAAAAGGACTTATAGAAAAAGGAAAAAGAGGAAAAGAAAAAAAAAACTTTTTTTCTTCGCTGTTGTAATTTCCCTTTCTCTTTTTAAGGTCAAAAAAAAAAATTATGATGATGAATGTTGTGTAATAAGGTCTCACAAAAATGTCATTTAAAACTAATGTAAGGAGAAAGAAAGAGACTGAATGTACCTAAAAGGCATAAATTTTCCGTTAAACAGATGACCATAGCCTTTTCTGTGTTTTGTTTAGTTCATCCAAAGGATCTACTTCTTTTGACGTAATGGTAGTATTAAATGTATACATATGTACCTAACAACGAGTATCAATGAAACCAAAACATTGAATTAATTAATGCGAATAGCCAATGATATAAAATGCTCTTTTTTTTTTCTTTTTTTTTTCTTTAATCTGTCCGTATATTGCTTATTTCGATTCCCCTCTTTCTCTCCTCTATACATAAATGACTTAAAACGGGGAACACGTTTATGGTCAATATACGCATACAGTATAATGCTACGCAACAAAATATACCCTGTCTTTCTCTCTTTATAATTACATGCAATTTTTGTGTAAACGTAAAAGAAAAAAAAACCTCACTTGCTCTTGAGATGTATCATTTTAAGATTGAAAAAGAAAACGTTTCCCTTACTTGTAAAGAAAATTAGCCGCATTTGTAGATCCGTGCTCATGTTTATTTTAGAGTAACAAACTAAAGTTTTGTGTATCTCTCCCTCTCCTTTTTTACTCACTTGATACACGAAAAACCCACTCTACGGTATTTGGTTTAAGCACCGCGCACAAGGCCCAAAACACTATTTTACATACCTAAAAATGTAAGTCTATATTTATACCTGAACATGTATTTGGACTAAGGTCTATCTGTATGTTTCCCTTTCTAGAATTAAATTGCTTCAATTTATCATCATAAAAGTCTATAGAATATCTTTTGATACACCAAAACTCTTCAATAGCTTGTCGTATGACATTGGAACAAACTTACGCGTCACATCAATAATACCATTGATGATGGTGCTTATAATAGCTTCGATTCCCTCGTCAATAGTTCGTTTAAAAGATATCATGTTTTGGGACTATCTAGAAAGATTTTCTTAAGTGACGCGGCTGTTCTGGTCTGGTCATTTTATTTATTTATGGGTCACTCAAAAATCCCAAGGTGTTTACAGATGTATATTAGTATGAAGATGTAATAGGTTTTTATTATAATATTTAGTTTATAAGCCTGAACTACCCATATATTTTTAAGTAGAGATGTTGCAAACACGACACTATCAAAAACTTTGCGTTTATTTACTTTTGGTTTATTTCAACAGTCTTGTTGTGATATAGAATAGATTTAATAGAAATAAAAGATAAAAACTAAATAAGTAGTTTGAGACTGTTTACAATAGTTTTATTAGAGTAAAAAGAGGAAGAAAATTCTATTTACTTAATTATTTGAGAGAGTATTTATACGGTAACTTATATAACTTAGAGGATACGATACATCCGGATTTTTGCAATGTGCATCAATAGATGTCATTCTTCCATACACTTCGTCACTTGTAATTAAAAGTGCCTGGTTAGTTTTAATATTGTATAAAATAGCGCCTTCCATGACTTTTGTGGTGAAGTATTTCATATTGGGACTTGATAGTCAACAGGTATTTAGGAGGGCGCAAATATCATCTGTCAACTCAAAATAATGGCGTGTGTGCTAAGTATCTTAGCATATGGTCCGTTAAGGATTCTCGAGCTAAACCCATTGTCATTTGATATTTGCTTCATGACTTTTTTTTTTTTTTTGATCTATCCTCCTTATCTTCTTCGGCATCTTCTATGTCTCTTCTCTTCCTGGAGATAAAGACTTTCTTTTCGTGATACTTCTCGATTAAGGTATTGTTGTAATGAATCGATAGTTTGGGAGGGAGTAGCTGGTAACACATTTTGTAACCTTCCTTTCTTTTATCTTTATTGGATATTGATGAGGAATTTATTTTAGTTAAGACTGATTTACAAGTTAAAAACAACAGTGCTTGGAAAAAAAATTAGGTATTGGTGTTGACCTTTGTCTTTTAGGGGAAGATACGCGCACCACATTTAATCATTTTTTTTTTTTTGCCATCTCACCACTAACGGGTTGGGACAGAATATCCTCTCTATCTAATACATGCAACCTGCACATAAAATAGTATTTTCTATTAAGATTTATTAAACAATGGATCACTTATTTTTGATAAAATTGTTTGTTCAGATGAATAGAAACGTGTCATGGACACGGATGGAAATACTTCCTCTATTCTTCAGTGTGCTTCATAGAGTAGATCACAAAATAAAATATGTTTGATCTAACAGGATGGTGCCATTGTTTATGTTTCTCTCAAATTAATAAATCAGGTTTAAAGAATAAATTCGTATACATTAAATGATGAGAATTACCATGTTTGCTTATAGATACACAAAAGATAGATTTTTAATTTTAGAGTAAAAAATATTAAGGTTTAGGTAACAGTTTAAGTCTAACATAAAATAAGCGAAATACACTAATGTCGACATTTTACATAATTTACCTTGAGGGTCACTACACTGAAAATACTTCTAAGCTCACATGCAGGTATGGCGTATTTAAGTGATATGAAATGGGAAACAAGACCAGTTTTCTTGATCCATTTCAAGTGGAGATTAAATTACCTAATTTTTAAAAAAAAAAAAAAAAAAAAAAAAAGGTACCACAGTTGTCATGTGCGACATGATAGTGTAAACTTGCTTTGAGTAAAGTGTGAGAGAGTTTTCTCTTTTCTATCTTTCTTAATTTATTGTCTTATTCTGCTAAATTATGGGACAAGCTAAAAGCAGAGAAACACAAGAAAACAACTTGTTGTCTAAAAAGACTCATTGTAAGAGTGAACTCTACTACTTATACATCATCTTGATGGTCTTATCTTTTTAAAAATTCTAGTTTCTAAAAAGGAGATTCATGACCTTCGACATAAAGTTGACTCTAAAGCGAATATTACTCCCCAAGTGTTTAAAGAAGTAAAAAAAAAAAAGAGTTTTTATTGTTTTACATAAAAGGAGATACTAAAACTTTCTTTTAAAACAGACGGTAAAGAAATATGTACCTTCAGTATCTTCAAATGACGATGTTTTCTTGAACCAGTTGTATTCAGCATTTAATAACGATAATAAAAAAGCTATGGAATTCAGTGAGTTTGTCGATGGTCTTAGTATATTTATGAAGGGCAACCAGGAAGAAAAGTTAACATGTAAGTTATGAATATGTATACTTTCTTTGTGTATATATATATATAAATTAAAGAACTTGTTTTTTTCTCAGTATCTTTCAAGCTGTATGATATTAATCATGATGGTTTCTTGACAAAGTCAGAGTTGGAACGAGTCATGTTAAAATTGGTAAAGTAGTCAAGAAAAAAAAAGAACAAAAACAAATAAATTAACGGGTGATATAAATCTATACAATTTAGTCTGGAACGTTCTCAAAAGACGATCAAACAACTGAGATAAAGGAAATGATTGAACATATGTTTAAAGACTTTGACGTTGATAATGATGGTCGTTTGGTAAAATACATAGAGGGAAAAGTGATTTTTTAATGACAAAAAATTGTATTAACGTGAGAAAATATAATATAGTCCTTTGAAGAATATAAATTATCAGCTATGAAAGAACCTTTAATTGTGGACTTTTTAGAACAGTTTCTATCGGAGCATCATGTATCTGGTAATCCTCGCTCAACATCTCGTGCCGAATCAGTTCGATCTCATGGATCTACTACCCGATCACCTTCTTCTTCCCGACTTTCAGTGAGATTATCACAAGCCGAATTACTGGATTATAGTCATCATAAACGTTTAAGTAGGCCAACAAGTATGACTAGTCTTGATGCTGCTTTAACATCGATGGAAGTAGGTGCAACATTATCTAATATTACAAAATAATAATAATAAACAACTTTTTTATTGTTTTAAATTATCTGCTTTACGAGCAATATTATCAATTTGGTTTGAAATTGTCTTTTTCCAATTTGAACTAGATAAAAACATGGCATGTTCTAACCCTTCCATTAAACGAACATCTACACCACGTTGAGACAAGTAATCATAAATAACAGAACTACCAACAATACCATCTTTTTCAGATAAAAACACAGTGGCATTAGCTAAAGTACTTTGAGTATCTAATGGAGAAGGCAGCTTTGGTAATTTGGGTGTTGTATTTGGTTGAGAGAAATAGATGGTTTCAAACCATTGAAAGTGCCTAGAGATATAATTGCTGATATACAATTCGCGAGAAGCAACATAATATAATATATGCTATATAAAAAGAAGAAAGTTGTTAGTAAATATAAGATGCACAAATAGAGAAAAAACTTACTTGCAATAATGTCTTGGGAAGACGATGAACAAAATTAAATGCAACATGATGATAATGTAGTAAGAAACAAATAGGATCAATCATGACTAACCCAGCAACAGTTTCAGGTGCTTTATTCATAATCCAGCTTGAAACACCTGTACCTAATGAATGAGAGACATATACAGCATCTTGATAACCAAATCTATTCAACATCAATTTAATTTCTTCAACAGTCTCAGAAGCAGAAGGAACGTCATCTACCATATGCATGGCCACATAAGGTAACTCTACCAAGAAAATAGGTCGATCTAATCGATTTAAATAATGTATAAATTCTGCGTAGCAAAGAACTCCTGCACCGATACCATGTAAGAAGACAAGTGGTGTCTGATTATTTGAAGAGGATGGTCGATAAAAGTAAGAAAGGTTGCTGAAATGGTCTTGTTTTTTATCTTCAAAAAATTGGCGTACTGTATCATCTATTAAGCCCAAGATACCACCCCAAACTGCATTTGAACTAGTGTGTTTTGAAGGAATAAATGACCAAGCCCATTGTAAACACACAAGGTTAAATAATTTTGTTAAACAATAAACTCCAACGTAAAGAAGTAAAGGTCGATGACAAGCTTGAACGGGATCGAGATGAAGTCGAATACATTGTAATTCTTTATTTTGTCCCGGTGGGAATTTAATATGAAACCAGTCTTCGGCAGAACTTAACATCCATTCCATTTCAATAGCCCATGCCTCATTGCTCATTACATTGTCGAGATGGTCATGCCAAAAAGCCCAAGCAAACCTATTTATAGAAAGTCAATTCACAAATGAAAAAAAAATGCACAGACGTTGTGTCACCTTTACCATACAGCCAAATTATCTCTTTGGATATCTTTAAATTTTGGATGACTATAGTCTTTTTTATAATAAAACCATCCTTCACTCCAACTTGAAATGTCATCAATTGTTTGTAAACAATTCCAAAATAAGTTTGATCTTTCTAATTGACTTAATGGGATTTTGGGTTTGGTTTGTGCTTGTAATCTATTTCGTGAATAAACAAAATAGAAATAAAATAATATTTCAAAAATACACCATAAAAAAATCACCATTGCAGTTATGCTTCAGAAAAATAACAAAAAAGAAAAGTTCACGTATATAAGAAAGTGTTTTTATATGAAAAAAAATATATATAAAGGAGTTGAATTTGATTTTTTTTTTTTTTTTTTTTTTTTTTTTTGTGTTCACAAGTTGCACGTGTATATGTTTTTTAAAAATCAATTGATATAAGTCAATTCTAAGTAAAAATAAAACAAAACAAATCATTAAAAAAAGAAAAAGTTGATACAGATCAAAAAAAAAAAACAAACCTCTTAATCTTGCTCTTAATGTGTCTAGTTCTGGTATAGGTCTATTAAAGTGATACTAAAAGTATAGAAGTTAATATTTTTGAAAGGATTTTTTTTTTAAATATATTTCTAATTATCACATTACATTTAATTGGGATGACACTCTTGGTACAACATTGTCAAGAATAAATGATACATTTATCGATGCAGTTGCACGCTAATAATAATAATAAAAAAATGGGTTCATTAAATAATTATTGATGTCACATATCAATTTTCTTCCTTACTTGTTCTCTAGGTAGTTCTCTTTTACGAACTTCTTTTATCATGGATCTCAAATAATGTTCTGTTAAATTACATACACTATTGATGACAGTAGCATACAACTAATAGCAATAAAAAGAATGTATGATGAGTTTATATATATACTATGTCTAAAAAAAAAAAGTACAAACCTGCAATTTGGAGAGTAAGCAGATATCATTAGAAAATTTAACCAACATGTTATAAAAGCTCACAACACTTGAAGTCACTCTCACATCTGTCCCTAACCCTTGTCCAGACACAATATTAAAGTTATCATTACTGATAAACTTTTCAATCTTTTCCATGTTTCTCTTTTCATAAGTTACTACTGTTTCCTTTGCATTTTCCAAAAATAAATCCTCTAACATGAATTTTAAATCTAGGCCTACTTTACGAAGCTGTACATATGTAGATATTCAGTTGAGGGCGTATATATATATAAAAGGAGTGAGTAAAAACTTACAATTGAACATTGATCTACCGTAGATTTAAAGCAATCAGCAATCACTTGACAACTTAATTGACTTTGACCAAATACTTGTCGTTTATAAATATCGGCATAAATTTCCGCCTGTTCTCGAACCCATGTTACAAATCCCGAAGCCATTTCGTTCTGTTTAAATGAATCTCGATACCATTCACATGTATTACGAATCAATGTAAACACAACAAGTGCTAATTCACTAATATAAGTTGTAATGTCACCTCCAAATACTAATTGTCTGTATATATACATTTAACATATAAAGGGTGTTAATATCATATAAAATGATCTTCTTTTTTCGGTTTATCTTACCGAATTCGTTTTTTGATAATCAATGTTCTAGTACTCAAAAATACTTGACGTGCTCTCTCGCTTTTACCCAATCGAAGTAGCCAATTAACATATCGTTGAAATTGAATTTTGGTCAGTAATGTGTTACTAAGGTCTCGACTGATGATGGTACTAAGTATATCTGTATATTGCTCAATATGATCTCTTGCTTCTCTCACAATAGGTAATGAGCTTGAAGAAGAATTGATAATTTGTCGTGTCTTTTCAATGTACACTACACTCTTTTCAAATTCTCGAAGCGCAATTAATACTTCTAATTGATCCGGTAAATCCACAAGCCATCTCTCCTTATCAGGATGCATTGTATTGGTATCACGAAGCTTAAAAAAAAGGTAAATACAAACTCTATTGTTTTTTTTATTATTATTAATATTATTACCTTTCGAATGTCAGCAGATTGAGGCGCATCTAATTGTCGATCATCATTTTCTTCAATCAATCTTCTATAAGCATTCAACAGCTCCATTTTATCTTCTGTCCGTTCCGAGCGAAAGATAAACGTATCAGGATAAACAACAATTCTTAAAGCATTGGTCAAATCCGAAGAATCTCTAACATCCACAATAGTAATATCTTGGATATCCCAACAGTATTCTGCAATCAACTTGTTGGATCTTCTTCGTGCAACTAACAAACAATCATTCAGTAAGAACAAATGCACGGCATGCTTTGGTTGTAAAGTACGTGGATTGATATCAAAAAAATTGACACATTCTCTCACAATATATCTATTTTCGGCTTGCGTAATAAAGCGATGTGATCCTTCGACGTTGTCCCACAGGGCCATGATTTGTGCTCTGTACATACCATCACTACTAATACCGTTATTGGTGCGTTGTTGTGAGGCAGAAAAGATACTTTCGACGGCGTTATGACTGTGACTGAACTCAGACGAATTGGTCGTTATCAAAAAGGATTCCCAAATAGATTTCAATTCGTTCAAGTATTCTTTTACGCTGAGCACATCCGCATCCAGATTAACAATCTCTTTCGAGATGGAAACAAATTCGGTATAGTTTCGATAGACATTACGCTGTAAATCTCCACCCACTACATGTTTTGCATCAAGTAAAGACTTGTAAAAACTTCGAATGCCTTCTTCGTTTGTATCTCCCAATGAACGACGTACGACTTGAAAAAAAAAGGTTTAGTTAAATAATCTCTTGATTTTTTTTAGGTAAAACTTACAATCCTCTGGTTGTAAATTGTCATCTGCAAAACGATGTAAATCAACAGTAATAGGTGCTTGTTGGACAGGTCGAGCCATAGGTGGTGTGGCTGTTACGCGTGGTGTTGAAACTGAACTGGAAGCAGGCGAAGGTGACGAAGAAGGCGAACCCTTGGCCTTGTCCTTCTTCATAAAGTGGTCCACTCCCCCTAACCCTTTTTTACGAAGCGTACCTGCTGTTTTCATCGTTTTTTGTTAAAAAAGGTAATAAAAAGATAGAATGCGGGGTTTTTTACTCGAGTACAAAAAAAAAGGGGGGGAAGGCAGAGGCATTTTGCTTTTGCATTACACACTTTAATGGACTGCTCACTACTCTTTAAAATAATTATATGCTTTAGTAATTATAAGTTGAAGAATAAGTTGGTTCTTTATTGAGTCACTTCAACGTGTGAAAACACTTTTTAGTCTAAAAGGATTCGAAACACTATTATATTAGTAAAATGATGCATTTATTAGTATTATTTAAAGAGTTACATTTGCGTGATGACCATATATATGAAGTATTTACTGTCAATAGTCTCGATACAGGCTTAGCTATTTTGTGTTGAGATAAGAACAACTCTTATTAACAAAAATAAGTTATTCATGTATCAATATTAAATAACACTATCTAATCGTATACATAGGATCAACGGATAATATGGTCAATTCGAAAGAGTAGGACGTATTAATCCAAAGCAGAAGAGTGGGTATTAGATTTATTTAAACCTATCAGAAAATATGCTCCTTTTCAAAGACAATTATTGGGGCATTCCAGATGTAAAAAGATTATTTTATTTTAGTTTAGAAGAGCTCTTTCGATTTTATTTTACTTAATAAATTAACCCTCAATCATTTCTGATTGTCCAAAACGTCTAATATTAGACACGTCTATACCTTGGAGATCAGCCGTTCTAGCCGAGAAGCCAGGGTTTACATAAGATTCTTGGATTAAATAATCATATAAGCCTTGAAGGATTCGGTAATTGTGGCCAAGTGACTATGGCACGTCCATTCCTCTTTAGGATCATGCATATATGTTTAAGCATTTTGCTATTGAACCTATCGCTATATTTCTCAAACGTTGGTAAAGACTCTCCTTGTAGAGCCTCGCGAAAAGGCACATACCAATCATCATGAAAGGGCATATTTCTACTCTTGGGTTGCAAAGACATGCCCCGATTTCCAATATTTCAAATTTGTCTGTTTTGTCTTGTCGCATAACAAGTACAATGACAGGACAAGCTCCAAAACCTTCATATTCAACATTGTCTACTTGCTAAAGATGTCAGTCCTTTGTACATGAGATACATAGTTGGCGGGAAGAACCATTGCAAGCATTTGTAAAGTTAAACCCTATTATAATATAAGGTTTCCACTTTAAATTAAATACTATAATCACATTTGACTGTCTATATATGCTCATTCACTTACGGGAAGTAATTAAAGAAACACTTCTGATATCATATTTCTTGTAAGGTGCAATTTTCAACAATCGTAGAAGTATATATTTCATTATTTTTGGAGATTTTTCATTGACTCAAGAGAGAATTTGGTATTGTATTCTTCATCAATTTTGGGCCTTCGACAATTCCAAGTTCATGACTGCCATATTTCATTAATTGATCAGGTCTTTTTGTTGTTACTTTTCTTTGAATGGGTTTGATACTTGACAGCTTTCTTTCCATTTTTACTTGATCATTCGTAAATTGGCAATATACTTCTCTATAATTACTGTAAGTGGGTTAAGCCCAAAAATATATACAAATCAAACATATTCTCGAATTTTGATGCCACCTTCATCAAAAGCTAGTAAATTAACTGCCAAACTGGTCTTAGAGCATCCACAGTCGTGTAGCTAAATCCTTAAACTATCTAAAGTAGCGAAAAAGTTTAGCACAACATATACGCAATTATATAGCGGTACTTATTTACTTAAAAATATGTCATAGAATAATACGTTTGATATTTTTTTGTAGGGGATTTTTTTGAATAACAGTAAAATAGCATAGTAAATAGCTATACGACAGGATATCATTTTGAAATTTATTTTAGCTAATAATAAATAGACTCTATTTTAGATAAAAATTTAACTACACGACTGCGAATGCTCTTATATCGTTGTAATCGAGTTCAGTTCTTATCAAGGAAACTTTAAATCTCTTTTGGATTTTAAACTCGATTTGTGTATCCCCTTCTCCGCCAAAAAAAAAGAAAAAAAATTTATTCTCGTTGTCATGGATACACTTGTTTTCTACCTTTTTTTTTAAAAAAAAATGCACAGTCCACAATCCACTGTTATTTTTGTTCATTCCACTGCTCATTGGGAAGCTATTCAAAAGCAAAGAGCACAACTCTTAGGTGTGAAGCCAGAACCAGAGCCGGCCGTTAAAAAGGAGAAAAAGACTCCACCGCCTCCTTCTGTTAAAAGTAGAAAGTATAATGTTGGAAGTGAAACAAGTCGTCGTCGTAAAAGATGGGTGAATAGTAAATAGACAAGCAGAGATATTATATGTGAAAAAAAAACGGTATATACTAACAGCAAAAAAAAAATTATGTGACTGTAGACAACTTCTCAGATCATCCACAAGCAGTTTTGTATGCTGAAGACCTTCGTCCGCCTGGTTATGTTTATAAACATCATGATGCATCAATTTTGGAAGGAGATGACATAGTGATAGAACCTACCACAGTACAACCTGTTGTATTACCCACCATCTTATCAAGACATATTCGACACAATTTGAAAAAGACGCATATTTCTCAAGGATTGGTATCCAAATATGAATCGCAGTTTTTGGAATTCATTGATAGTTGGTTAGATGATCCAGAACGATTGGATAAAGTGTGTTTACAAATTGCATCTGAAAATCAATTTGAACGCTATGTATTACACACCATGAGCCAATATTATGGATTTCAATCTTTTAGTAAGTATAAGAGAAATACAGTACATATTTACAAATAATTCATGCTGATTTTCTCTAAAAAAAAGGCCAAACAAATGATCATAATATTCGTACAACATCTATTTTTCATCCTGCATACATGAATTATATCACCAAAGACATTAAAGAAGAGATCGATTATTTAGATGCGGCAGACTGGATCATGCCTGAAAACTCGTTTTTTGATTACTTGTTTAATAAATAACTTAAAGTTTCTCTGTTGCTCAATGAGTTGTTATTCTTACCATAATAATACATATATATTCTATACTCTTTACATTGGTTTAATATCACAAAAAAAAAAGATAAAATGTTTTGCATGCGTCATTTTTGTACTTCTTTTATATAAAAGCAAGCTTCCTTTATACTTCTTTTTAATATATATAATTTCTTTTTTTTTTTTTTTTTTT
This sequence comes from Pilaira anomala, assembly GCA_025716855.1. Lineage (NCBI taxonomy): Eukaryota > Fungi > Mucoromycota > Mucoromycetes > Mucorales > Mucoraceae > Pilaira > Pilaira anomala. Next base: position 168,048 of record JAIXMQ010000029.1, read on the forward strand.
TACAGCAACCACAAAAAAAGTGAAAATGTCCAGTGAGCCACTACTTGGTCATAACAAGAATAGAAATGGAGTTCCTCTCTTCAAACAAAGATTAACCAAACTAGATGTCAAAATAGATAATGAAGTTCATTATGAATTTGGGGGTCCAGTGGGTGTGTGTGCCATGATGGTTGGATTTCCATGTTTAATGTATTACTTTTGGGTATGTCTCGAATACCATCAAGGTAAATTGATTTATCCTACTAGTATGTTGGAAGTGAAACCTTGGATTATCAGTGAAATTTGGGAAAAGGTCAAGTTAGGTGCCTATCCATCCTTATGGGCAACGCAAGTATACATGGGTTATGCTCTATTCTCATTTATCTTGGCTTACTGTATGCCTGGTCCTGTTGTGGAAGGTTTGCCTATTCCATCATTAAATGGTGAACGAGTAAGGTTTTTTATTTATATTTTATTATTTTATTATCATCTAATCAAAAATATTACAGCTCAATTATCTTTGTAATGGTCTTTCTTCGTGGTATCTGACATTAATCGTTTCCTTTGTCTTGCATTTCACAGGTCTCTTTCGTCTTACACATATCGTTGATCATTTTGGAGAATTGATGACGGTCGCTATCATCTGGGGATTTTTCATGTCAACTATAGTCTATATAAGTGGCCTGTTATCTGAAAAGACGCATCGCATGTCTGGTAATTTTTTCTATGATTATTTTATGGGTTCTTGTTTAAATCCCAGAATTGGTCAAGTCGATCTTAAGATGTGGGCAGAAATTAGAATACCTTGGCCTGTTTTGTTCTATCTCTCTTTGTCCTGTCTTTTAAAACAATATGAAACTTATGGAACTGTCACTGCCCCTGCAGTTTTTATGGTTTTGGCTCATTTCTTGTATGTAAATGCATGCCAAAAGGGTGAAGAGTGTATACCTACATCATGGGATATATTTTATGAAAAGAATGGTAATATACAAAAAAAAGTAGCTATCTATTTTAATAACATGTTTGTGTTTATATAGGATTTATGTTAATTTTTTGGAATATGGCTGGTGTACCATTTACATACTGCTATTCATCCATTTACCTCATGAAATATCAATTGACTACGGGACATGCCATTACACACAGTACAATATATACTCTGAGCTTGTTCACTATATTGCTCGTGGCTTATTACATATTTGATACAGGAAACTCACAAAAGAATCGGTTTCGTATGGAACAAAATGGATCTTTTTTTGTACGTAACGCATTTCCTCAATTACCATGGGGTCATATTCAGAACCCAACCTATATCAGAACGAAGCATGGCAATCTATTATTGACATCTGGATGGTGGGGTATTTGTCGTAAACCGCATTATACTGCCGATTTAATGATGGCTATTTCTTGGGGACTAATTACTGGTTTTGAATCTTTCTTGCCTTACTTTTACTTTTTCTTCTTTTTATGTGTTCTTGTACATCGTGTCTCGAGAGATATGGATCGGTGTGCTAAAAAGTATGGCGAGGACTGGGTTAGGTATTGTGAGCGAGTTCCTTATATTTTTATTCCTTATGTGTTTTAAGACTATTACTGTATCTATCCATTTTTAATGAATTAATCTATTTTATATTTTCTATTTCTCTTTTTACGCATTTTTATAATGTTCAGTTTAAAATTGTAACCAACATATTGACATTTTTAGCAAAAAAAAATTTCATTTAAACAAATTGAATTTAATAATAATGATAATAAAATATAGAGTTGGGAAAATAGTGTATGAAACGTGGTTTTTCTTTTAAATAGGTAATAAAGTAATAAAAAAATCTAATAATCTAAGGTGTGGTAAAAAAAAAAGTTTTCTAGTTGATAGTCAAACCGGGAAGGCTAAGGAGACCGGTAGCTCTAACAACAGTGGTAGTAGTGCTTTCAGAAGTTGTAGTAGCGACTGTAGTAGTGGTTGAAGTGGCCTCAGTGAGGGTTTCAGTAGACAATGAAACAGAGCTTTCAGAGCTTTGAGAGCTTTGAGAGCTTTGAGAACTTTGAGAGCTTTGAGAGCTTTCAGAGCTTTGAGATGTTTGAGAGCTTTGAGATGTTTGAGAAGGTGCTTCTGCAGTAACAGTTTGGTAAATGTACCAGTTCTTCTTTCCACCCCAAGGTTTACCACCTTGACCACCTTGACCACCTTGACCACCTTGAACGCCTTGACCCCATTGACCGCCTTGGTTGCCTTGGTTGTTTTGGTTGCCACTCCACTTTTCGTTATTACCACCTTTACCGCCATGGCTACCACGACCACCACGACCACCACCGTGCTTGTAGTCTTCTTCTTCTTCATCTTCATCATCATCGTCTTCATCATCGTCATCGTGCTTGTCATCATCATCATCATCATCATCATGCTTGTCATCATGCTTGTCATCATGCTTGTCATCATCATCGTCATCGTCGCCTCCACGCTTTTGCAAGTTACTATTGAATTCAGCAATATCAACGTCAAGAGGAGAACCCATGAGTTCGACAGCACTAGGAGAAGCCTTCATTGCAGATACAGATGCAGAAGCAGAAGCGGGTGCAGCAGTAACAGCAGTAGCCAAAAGGGCAAGAGAGATTAAAGAAAGAGTCAAACGCATTTTTTTATATAAATTAAATTAGCAAATGTATGGAATATAAAAAGTATGTAATAGATGAGACTATACAAGAATATAAGATGTATAAGTTAATAAAAAAAAAAGAGCTGGTAAGAATTTTTGATGTATTTATATCATAATTATTTTGTATTTGTTATTTAACACATAGCGTTTGGTTTTAAACTAGGTAGAATTTAACAGCTTTTTTCAACTTTTTTTTTTTTTTTGTAGATTAGACCAAGAATTTTCCTTGTCAATTAAGCTTGTATTTTTTCTTTTCTTTTTTTTATGAGCAGATGCTATTTAGTACAAGTTTAACTCGATTTCGTTTACATGAAAATCATTGAGCACGTTGAATTTGATTTTATTGCGGTCCGCTTTGTTAAACATACTGCGTCAAATTCACAATTCGGAGTTTATTTAGCAGTAATAAGGGCATATTTCTCCGTTGCTTTTTTTTTTTTTTTACCAGAAAACGGTTGTTGGTTTGCGCACGATCGGATGTTTACAAGATATGTATCTAAACAATACTCTTATTATTTCAATTTATTATACATCTTTTTTTTCTTGTTATTACAAGGCTTCAAAGATAAATCTATGAATATTTATAATGGAATTTTTTCTTATCGAAAAATTCTTAACATCAGGTATCAGGTCCAGTCACTTATTTTTTATTATGATTTATAAGATTGGCTTTATATAAATTACCATAAGCATTATATTAAAAAAAATCTTTAGACATGCAAATATGCTACACTCAATCCTTGGTAAAGCTTATTTTGTCTCTGAATGAAGATCTTTATTTAATATACTCATGCGCTGTAAACTATCGAAGAAAAAGAAAATAATACCTTTAAAATAGTGATAAGTGGCGTATGAGAAAGCAGAAACAGTCTGCAATATTAATTCATGATTTTTCTGTCAATATAAAGCTCGTCATATGTACTAAATCTCTTTGTCCCTCCTTAACGGTGTACAATGAGAGAGCTTACAAATAAAACTACATGGTCTCATTTTCGGTTTTTAACTGAATATGATATTAGCAAACATAAAAAAAGTACCAATAGAGCATTTTTTTTATTCTGCAAAAGATTATCAAACCCATTCTCAAAAAAAAAAGCCCCTTATTACGAAACTTTGCTGGTTCTGTTAGTTTAAATTTATAATTAATTATTCCAGTAGGTTTGAAATTTTTTTATCGTGGTTGCTTTTAACATAAGATAAATATTGCCTTTTTTCTTTTCACCTTAGCTTTATTTTTAAAGGTAGCATCTATTAAAGTATATAAATAAACTTATCTAGTAATTTCATGTGAAATTAGATTTATTTTGGCAGAATCAAACTGAAAACAATTATAAAGCAAATAAACATGTTTGCTAATCTTGTTGTACACCTGACTAGATTGCTAACTGTACTGCAAAATTAAAGCCGACAACCCATCCAAATATAAAACCATTATGATGTATCATTTTTTAAAGAAATTTGTATACTCTATTTCGTTTGGATGTAGATAGCCTAAATGAACATATATTAAATAAAAATTAAAATCATTTTACTCCTTTCATGCAACAAAGAAAGAATAAATTGCTCTAGTTAGCAATGAAATTAGTGATACGTTTGTTTTGACATTTATGTGTGTAATTCATTATGTACTGAGAAAAAATAAGTCTTTTAAATTTTTCTTTCCAAAGCTAATTGTGAGTACTCATTTACCAAGAAGCCATGAAACTTTAAGAAGTTAATATTTTTCATCAATCATTCATCCAATGATTCACTTGCTTTAGGATTTTTTTTTTTTTTTTTTTTTTTTTTGGGGAAAAAATGACGATTGAACTAATTGCAAATATTTCCTTTTCATTACTTGGCAAATGATAATAAAAGGCTCTTCGACACTTGTTAGCCTCCATCTTAGCACAGGACTCTTTAATAGGCTTTAACAGGCAATATCGTTTTAACAAAACTATACCAACAACCTGTCGCAAGATGCTCTTCACCTTCTGTGGTAATATTTTTTTACCGTTAGCCACGTTGTCAAAATATGATACAATATCAATCTTTTGGCATTTCATAGTAAGTGGAAAGCATATGGGCTCTATTGGTAAATATGTATTATTCATATTCTGAAAATTACTTGTATCTAACTACTCATTGGGTTTAAATATAGATTACAAATAATAAAGGTTCAAAAAGTACTAGTAGTGTAAACTTTTTAAAATTTCTCTTGGAATAAAATCCAGCTCACTTTTATAACGATTTTGAGCATCATAAATCTCTAACTTATATCTAATCCTCTTAAAGCTTAAAAACCTGTCCATTTAATCTTTATCAAGCCCACTTCTCAGCGGGAGCTGTTGTTACATATTAATTTTTCTAACGCATCTAAATTTCCAAATCACAACTTTAATTCCCAAAATTCTACTATTTTGACAGGTTGTCACTTACAACATGTCCTTTCTATTATTTCATTAATTTTTATTGGTTGTATTTCTATCAGGCCATCCCACATTTTATTTTAGGTGTTAAATTTATTATATCATTTTTTACTTTCAATTTATTAAGACTTGTTCAACATCATTCAATACTTTATTAACAAGCTATCATTTTAGTTTACCTATTATTTTTCTATTACATACTGCAGTACGATACTAAATGTATCATTAATATGTACCTCAAGTATCCATTTTATTTCACTTGTATTATGTATATCTTTCTTTTAAAAGAAGGGAACTAAGTATCTATAAAGGTACATTAAATTCTTTATTCAATAAATAAATTATTAGCTAATAAAAATACTCTTACTTTTCAGTACAATAAAATTCAATTTACTTTTGTCTCAAACTGAATCATTTAATAACTTTATATCTAAAGTCTCTTAAATACTAAAAAAAAACCTACTCATTGTATATTTATTTAGAAACTATTCATTTATCTATTTACCAAGTCGTTCTACATGTCAACAGGAACAGGTACTTATTTTTTTAACGTTTGCCTTATTATCTTTTGATTAACAATCGCATTAATACTATCTACATACACCACACCGAAGTAAAAACAAAAGAACTGCTGGTAGCAGGAATCGAACCTGCGTCGACGCGGCCACAACACGATGTACTGCCACTATACTATACCAGCATATGATCTGCCACCCTGACCAAGAATTCTCTTCTGCTGCTCTGGATGATACTGGATATAGTCTACTACTTAAATGGTACCCCGTTTAATTGTAGTATTACTATGCTCTCTCTATTCCTGTTTCTTCTATATTTTTTTACTAGTTTTAATTAGTTTTTTTCGATCTTAAATCCTTTTAAAAAGTTTTATTTTTTTATTTAATATGCACTTAGGGAGGCCAATTACCCCATAGGGAGGAGGCTAGTCACCCCACAATAAAAGCTTAATTTCATCTATACTATACCAGCTCCAACTGATACTCTGCTCTCCGTGGTTACTCGAGAGTGTACTCGCCGGACTTTTCTCTGGCCTAAGCTACAAGAATCGTGTGTTCTCTGGTCCTCTCTCTCTCCTAGGCTTAAGGCTATCTTAACTGAGTGTGTTGATCCTGGAATTGTTGACTCTCATGCAAAGAAACGGCGCCAAGAAATTCTTGATAGTATTCGTGCTGGTCCGGATCCTCCTGTTCTTCTTTCTGCCTGCCGACCTAAGCTTGGTATCGATCCTATTCTGTATCTGCCAATGTCACTATATGAACGTAGTCGATTAGTGCGCTGGCGCATGGGGTGGCTACCTGCTCGTCCTGTTGGTTGTAATAAGTGTTCCCACACTCATGCCTCGCGCCGTCATCTGATAGCTTGTCTCTCGGTTGCTACTCGTCTTGGTGTCTCTGAAACTTCTCTTCCTAATCCATTGGATTATTTTCTTAACAGTTACCTGCCAACACGGAAGCCAATTCTTGCTAGTTCTATGTACATGAATCCCAAACAGAAACATCTAGTCAAATACTGGCCTGTTCTCTGTGCCATCATGCTCGAGATCGATATGATCTGTCACCCTGACCAAGAATTCTCTTCTGCTGCTCTGGATGATACTGGATATAGTCTACTACTTAAATGGTACCCCGTTTAATTGTAGTATTACTATGCTCTCTCTATTCCTGTTTCTTCTATATTTTTTTTACTAGTTTTAATTAGTTTTTTTCGATCTTAAATCCTTTTAAAAAGTTTTATTTTTTTATTTAATATGCACTTAGGGAGGCCAATTACCCCATAGGGAGGAGGCTAGTCACCCCACAATAAAAGCTTAATTTCATCTATACTATACCAGCTGCCATGATACTGATTTATATTTTATATAATATATATATGGCAAAACAACTTTAAGTTATTATCACGTGATATCACGTGATATCACGTGATAGTCATGTGATTTGTCTTTGTGTTGGTCAGTTGCATAAAGTAGAATTATGTTATACAGTCGGAGTGAATAAAGATATGGATTTTTTGAAAGTTCAGTTTTTTTATTGTAAGGGTCTATTACTTTTATTTTAAGTTTGAATCACTTTTCGAAACACGATCGCTTTAATAATGCAAGACATCACTAACGTACAATACCAAAAGTATAAGGATCTCACCGATTACCAATACGGTCAGATCTCGGGTGCATATGAGTTCGGTAATTGTAAGATTGTGGACATTGCACGAAAAATGAATCTCAATACTTCAACCGTGTTTGGTTGTATAGAGCGAATCAAGAAAAATGGTACTGCCATACCAAAAAAAAGTACTGGAAGACCAAGAAAAGTTTCTGATAGAGACACAAGAGCTATAGTTCGAAGTGTGAAAAGTTTTCCTTTTGAGCCACTTCGGGTTCATAACGCACTATTGGCTCAAACAGGTATCAATATCTGCATTCAAACTCTCAAAAAATATTTGGAATTTACACACCAGCACGCAAACCAAGTTTAACACCTAAACATATGAAAAAGCGACTCGAATGGTGTAAAAAAAGAGTTGATTGGTCGTTTGACAAGTGGGCATCTGTCATCTGGTCAGATGAATCTAGATTCACGGTTACAGGTAATGATGGAGGTGCTAAGGTAATCAGACGGGTTGGTGAGAGGTACCAGGAAGACAAAATCATTGGAACTCATAAGTTTGGAAAGGGATCAGTGATGATTTGGAGTTGCTTTTGGGCTGGTGGTATCGGCCCTCTTGTCATTTTAGATGAAAATGTTTACCAGGAAAGATACGCTAACCTTTTATCCTCCAGTTTCATCCCGTATCTCCGCAAACTTGAAGAGGATACCAATAGAAAGTTTATCTTTCAGGAGGATAATGCTCCTTGCCATGTCGTCAGCTATAGCACCTGGTATAAGGCAAGATGGGAGATATACCCATTTGATTTCTGGCCTGCACAAAGTCCAGACCTCAACCCAATTGAGAATATCTGGACAAAGCTTGATAGCCTGATATCGAAACGCAGAGACTCCATTAACAGCAAGAATGACTTAAAGAGAGTCCTCATTGAAGAATGGGCGACAATTGATGTCAATTATTCAAGAGTTCTTGTTGAGTCAATGCCGAGTAGATTGAAGGCAGTAATTGAAGCGAAGAGTGGGCACACAAAATATTAACCTTTTTTAAAATAAACTTTATTTTATACCAATAAACTCTTAAGCTACTTTGTGTTAAAATATCAATGAATTTAGTCTACATTTTATTATATAGTTTATTCATTTGAAATTAAACGATGTAGTTCGAATAATTTTTAAAAAATAAAAAATCCATATCTTTATTCACTCCGACTGTATATATTCTACTGAGAAGCATACATGTATTTATATTATTATTACATTGTAGAAATTGTTGTTAATACTACTTGACTAAATAAAAAAGTTTGTATTGTGTTTCGGCAAAGATTTTTTTAACTTAATTTTTGCTAGTAGTAGTTTGAAAGCTAGAGTTCCAAAAACTAACAAACGAAATAATATAAACAAAAAAAAACTAAAATATCACAGGAAGAATAAATAAAGAAGATAGATGTACGATAATTTTTTAGCGTATAATGTGATATGTGACTGATTCAGAAGTTTATCAAACTGTTACGAATCGATAGCACTGAGATGTTCGAGCTATAAATGAGATAGAACAAACGAAAATAAAGTGCAATAAAAATATATAACAAAGGTTAAATAATCAGACTGCAAAAATAAACTAAACTTTATTAAAAGATACAAAAAGCATCTTAGTATATATAGTAAAATAGTAATTAAAGAGGCATTGCATGAATAGTGAAACCTGACCTAGGTTTTGACCATCAGTTTGCCCACGTTGCATGTCATGGATAAACTAGTTCCTGAAGATTAACCAAGTTAATGTAACTGGCTGCTGTACCTGATAATTAATATAAAAGGAGATTTGCGTCAATAAATACGATGATGTGATTTATATGAAAGAACCAATTAAGTAATCAGAGTAGATAAACTTGTTGTATAGAAAAATAGAAGGAAGTTGAGAGCATATGATAATTATATGAGAATATAATGTGCTCGTTCACAACAAGCACTATAGATCTCATCATTAAAAGGACAAAATGACTAATCATCAAAAGGGTTTTGTTAGAATCAGTTAATTTCAATAAATATAAACTTTCAACCACAAGTCAGAGATCCACAAAGTGATCGATGATTATTCCTCCTTGTACAACATGTTTTTATGGATGATGATACATAAAACCTGTTCAAAAGAAAAAATACATAACAGATCGGGTAAATATTATATTATAGGTTCATTTTCGCCATTGGATTATAATCGCAACCTTGATACGTGTAAAGGGCTATTCTTGATTTTTTGCCTGATTTTATTTATTATTTTGTATTGTGATTAATTCATAATATAAATAACAGTAATGAGAGTGGAAAGAAGTTCGATTTGTTGGAACCAACTAAAAATATAATATATAATAAAAGGAAATATAATTTTCTTGGAATCAATACATAGACATAATTTATCAATACCCCAAACTTGTTTTTGATGAGTAGACAAGTAATACGTCAAAAGTTTATATGTTAATGTAATCTGTTAATTAAAGTTACTCATTTAGAAGCATTGCAGAAGATCTGATCTATTACATCTTGTTGTATAACTTCGATCATTGGTTGGCTTTTGAAAATGGAAACATTGAATGTAGGACAGTATACAATAATGGTATAATTATATATTTATCACCACCTGCACTTGTTATATTATTTTTGTTGTCGAATTCCGATTCCCTTTTAAGACTTTTAGAAAGGATAATATATATGTCAGTCTGTAACACTTTTAAGCGATATTAATTCAATTTCTATTATTGGTACCTTTTGGTAATACATTTTTTTTTAGAGTTCGATTCATACATTTCCTTGACTATACAAAACATAAACAATAAGCATATTTGTAAATAATAGTTAAGTTTTGTATAGAAAATAAAAGAAGGTAATTTCTGAAATATATTCATGTTATCAGATTAAGAAGCCGAAATCGTTAGCTCAATTATACATGTTTTGTCATCTCCCCGACTACAAGACTGTATAATTGCGACAAATGGTAATTATTTAGACGTATTGATTCAACGAAGAATATATTTTATGATCCCGAGAGAGTTTTATCGCACCCGAGAAAATAACTTTAAAATTTAAAAAAAGTAACCCAAATAACCAAATAGGTGCATTTTGTTATCATTACCTCATATAGAGACTGTGGTTGTATGGAGAAAGAAGAGAGGCAAAAAATACAAGGTAATTTAATATGTATAGAAATTTACAAAAACAGCAAGCAGGCATGTGGTTTATAATTAATATCTATTTGAAGTGCGGCTACATAAATCAAGATTTAATATGATTAGATGGAGCCCATTCATTCGTATTTGATAAGATATGTGCTACTACCAGTGAATAAATCAGTCCCTTTTTTTTTCATGATTTAAATAACGCCATTAGTTAGACTAATTGAAAAAAAAGCTTAACTGCAACAATTATTGCAAAATTTGGTAGTTTATGATCGTATCGAGCGAGATCAATTTTTTTTAAAGTGTAAGATAGCGCAGCTGAAAAAAATAAAAAACTTATAAAGCATTCTTAAATTTCTATCGCAATGGTAACACACAGTTAAATATTATCAATGTGTAAAAACATGAAATATTATAATATGATGTTTTCATTAATAAAACCACTCGGCTTATTTCTAAATTAAATAGTAGAACCGCAATAGAGTACATCATGTGCTGCGTAAGTAGGAACTGAATATAAGATGCGAAGAGAAAAGCGATCCTTGAGGTAATTGATTGAAGTTCTTCTTACCGGCTTTTGGCGAACAAAGATAACATCAGCGTATATTCAGACAGACCAGAAATGTTAGCAATTCCCGGTTATGAAATTATAAAATGTAAATGACGAAAGAAAAAGATAAAGAATAAAAGAAGTAATTCTTAAATGTTTAATATCAAAAGTTTAAGAAATACATACTCATTTCATTCTATATTTACATAAAAACGAAAAAAAGTGTCATTGATAAAATTCGTTTAACAACATAGTTTTATTGGCTGGAAAGATCCTATTTTTCGAAATACCCTTTTCGAATTATACCTGCCTTAAAATGGCAACAAATAAGATAACTGGGCGGGGATTGAGAATAGATAAACCTTTTAAGTTTTTTTTTTTTGAAAACTCTAAGCAAAAGGGCTCAAACATAATTCCATTCTAGATGGTTTTTCTTACTATTTATTCATTCTGAACCAAACAATTGATGATCTTACCTCGTGAGAAGAAACAATTTAATTATGGAAAATGATTCCCACGGGTAAGCTAAACATACTCTTTATAGTAAAAAAAGCGAATTCAAGCTTTCCGTTTTCTTCCACACTACTTGCAATACTCATAAAGACTTAAATATTCATACAAGATAGATATCAAATAATACTACCAATTCTAGTGAAATAAAAGAACAAATTGCACCGGTGGTTTTTGGTGCATTTTGTCGTTATTTGGACTTCAAGAAACTATTCCCGTTTTATCCGAGTTTTTTTTTTTTTTTTTTTTTTTTTTCTAATTTTTTTTTCGGTATAAATACTTGTCCCTTTTTTTTGAATTTTTTGAATTTTTTCTTCTTTATAAGTTTTTTTTTTTCACCTCTTTTTATATTCATAAATCAAAAATGGCTTTTCTCTTGAAGCGTTTGCCGTAAGTTATAAATAATTTTTAGGGATCAATTGATAAATTAAATTCAATTTTATTATATCTATTTAGCGCCACTGCTCGTCCTTTAGCCACTCTTAACAGAACATCATTTCCTTTAGCTGCAAGATACTTGTCTACACGTAAGCTCTTAGATCGGTTATTGAATAGTCAAATTAGAAGGAAAAAAAAAAAACTGACCATATTCTTTTTTTATTTAATAGCTGCTACTCAAGTTGCTTGTAACAGTGAAGAACCTACTTTCTTACAATCCGTTGAAAAGTACTACGATCATGCTGCCAACTTGAGTGAAGTTCAAACTCATACTCTTGCACATCTTCGTGCTGTTGACAGTGTTCTTCGTGTCACTTTCCCTATTGAAGTTGAAAATGGCAAATATGAAGTCATTGAAGGTAATTTTTTTTGCTCAGTTTCATTTTCAATGACGTTTTTTAACTCATTTATATTAAAAAATAGGTTATCGTGCCCAACATTCTCGTCATCGTTTACCTGTCAAGGGTGGTATTCGTTTCTCTGAAGAAGTTGATTTACAAGAAGTTGAAGGTAAAAAAAAAAAAAAAAAGAAAAAAAGAAACTAAATGGGATATACGCGCTTGTTGTACAAAAAAAAAGTTTATTAACCGGAGTTTTTATATTTTAGCTTTGGCTTCTCTTATGACCTATAAGTGTGCTGTTGTTGATGTTCCATGTAAGTAATAGACGCGTCTTTTTTTATTTTTATTTTTTTTGACTTGAAACTAATTTTTTTTTATCTTTAAATAGTCGGTGGCGCTAAGGGTGGTATTAAAATTGATCCTAGCAAGTACACTGTTGCTCAATTAGAAAGAATTACTCGTCGTTATACTATGGAATTATGCCAAAAGAAGTTTATTGGTCCTGGTATGTTTGTATATCATTTCTTTTTGATTTCTTAATATGGAAACATTTGACTAACTCGTTTTTCACAATAAAGGTCTTGATGTTCCTGCTCCTGATGTTGGTACTGGACCCAGAGAAATGGCTTGGATTATGGATACTTATGCTCAATTCAATGTTGGAGATGTTAACGCAGCTGGTTGTGTTACTGGTAAGCCTTTATCTATGGGTGGTGTTCGTGGTCGTACCGAAGCCACTGGTTTGGGTGTCTTCTACGGCATTCGTGAGTTCTTAAACTACCCTGAAGTTCAAGAAAAGACTGGTCTCACTGGTAGCATGTCTGACCGTACTGTTGTCGTTCAAGGTTTCGGTAACGTTGGTTACTATGCCGCTAAGTTCTTTGAAGAAGATGGTGCAAAAGTTGTTGGTGTCGGTGAAAGAGATTGTTCCATCTATGACCCCAACGGTTTAAACGTTGAAGACCTTCACAAGTACTATCGTGCTAACAAGACCTTCCGTGGTTACTCTAGCACTGCCACCATTTTTGATGAATCTACCAAGATCCTTGAAGTTGAATGTGATATTCTTATTCCCGCTGCTCTCGAGCGTCAAATTGGTATGCGTAACGTAGCTAACATCAAGGCTAAGGTCATTGGTGAAGGTGCTAACGGTCCTGTTACACCTGGTGCTCATGAAGCTCTTGAAGCCTCTGGTAAGGTTGTCATCCCTGATTTACTTTTAAATGCTGGTGGTGTTACTGTTTCATACTTTGAATGGTTAAAGAACTTGTCTCATGTCCGTTTTGGCCGCATGAACAAGAAGTGGGATGAGCGTGCTCGTTCCAAGGTTGTCGCACTTGTTGAGGAAAACGCCGGTCGCTCCTTAACTGAGGCTGAACGTAAGGCTATCGTACACGGCGCTGAAGAAGCTGATTTGGTCTACTCTGGTCTTGAAGATACTATGATTCAAGCTTGTCAAGAAACCAGACAAACTGCTAACCTTAAGAAGGTCGATTTCCGTACTGCTGCTTACGTAAATGCTATCCAAAAGATTGCTGCTGTATATGAAGGATCTGGTATGCTCTTCATGCACTAATTTCTCTCTCCCTCCTTGGTGATTTATATCTTTCTTTTCGTATAACTTCTCCTATTACCTACATATCACCCAATTCAACTATAAATATAATTAAATAAATAGAAAAAAAAAGATAAATGTATACACAAATATATCGTCTCAAAATTAATGTAATTATTTTCCGTACACCTATTATATTTTTACTACTAACCACACTATAATTGCAGATGAAGGATCTGCAGAATTAATTTAACCTGGATCAATAGCTTTTCTTTTAGATGTTCTTTACATTAATTAATAGTGTTCCTTCTAAGTATCCATTCATTATCGATAAGGATGATGGAACATCCTATGGTCAATGTATTACTGATGACATCACAAATATGTGTTGCAGTGCAATTTGACCCCCAGCCAGACTTTTCACTAACTTTTTTTTTCTCTTTCTTTTACCAACTCCCCACACTTTTAAATACATTAAGAAAAAGATGCTTCGTACTGCCGTCACCAACATTGCTCGCGCCACTGCTGTTCGCTCAGTTGCCAACGTCTCTCGCCCCATGAGTAAGAATTGAAGCTGTTTTATTTGATATTTTTTTGATTTACAGAATCTAACAATTGAATAAAAAAAATTTTTTTTTTTTCATTCAAATAGTCATGGGCAGTCGTTTCTACTCTGCTGGTCATGAGGATGAAAGTTTCGAATCTTTCACCGAACGTTACGTTAAATTCTTCGATAATGTTGAAGATCTCTTTGAACTTCAACGTGGTTTGAACAACGCTTTCGCTTACGATCTTGTTCCCGCCACCTCTGTCATCGAGTCAGCTTTGAAGGCTTCTCGTCGTGTTAACGATTTTGCTACCGGTGTTCGTGTTTTCGAAGGTCTTAAGGATAAGGTCGAGAGCGATAAGCAATACCAAGAATATCTTACTGAATTAGAACCCATTCGTAAGGAATTAGGTCTCTTGACCAAGGAAGAGCTCTCTCTTTAAATTCGTTACATCTTTTCTTCTCTCTTTCTCTCTCTCTCTCTCCCATATAATTATTTCCGCAAAAGAAAATCCATTTCTCTCTTCTTTTTAGATATTTATTAATAAAAGAAATAAACCTATTTACCAGTTAAAATGATCCGCATAGAACTTCTTGTTTGTTTTGTTCATATCATTTTTAGCTCATGTAATTTCTCCATCATGCTCAAGTGTTTGCCTTGCAAAAATAGCAGAATGAAGATCATTTTGTGTGTTTCAAAAGACAAGATTTCGGGCACGGCACTTCAAGATGATCCAAAAAATCCAAAAAAGGATGATATTTAGAACATTGAAGAAAAACAAACTAGATCAATAGGAGTCTTCACTCAATTACAATCAAAATAGTTACTTTGTCCTTCTTTTTGCGAGCGATACCAAAATTTTAGCAGACTCTTATCGGGAGAACCTCAATCGCGTTATCCCATTGCTCGACTTATTCTGAAAAGAAGACTGACGAAGCTATTAGTTTTTGTCCAACCAATACTTTCTTTTGGTCTGTTTCCCCATAGAGAAAATAGTATACCAGCTTGGTCTTAAACAACGTAATTCTATAGCTTGTCAACGTAGATATTTCGAAGCTGACATTTTGCATATTCATTCCATTGAATGCGAGTCACCAAAAACTGTCGTTTTTTTGACTTACGCACGTGAGCGGGACTGGTTTAATATAAGAAAAAACGCCATGTAAAAGAACGTCAAAAGGATAAGTTTTAACTTCCCTTCTTTATTAAATGTTATCTCGCTTATCTAGTACAGCAGCAAGATATGCTGTACGTAGTACAACTGGTCTCCGCCAACGTGCTATATTACAAAAACGTTTATATACGGACAAAAAACCAGAGGAACCTTTGAATGTCCCTAAAGGATTTGAAGGATTCTTTGGTAAAAAGAACAAGCCTTCACCTAATGCCTCAAAGCAAGCTCCTCACAATAATTCCAAGCAACCCAATAACAAGTATCCCAAGTCTACACCACCACAACCAGATATGCCAAACATGAATATCATTTTAGGTACCGTTTTTGGTACATACTTTTTATATCGAGCCGTAGCACCTTCTGAAAATTCGAAAGAATTAACATGGCAAGCATTCAGAACACAGTTGTTGGATAAGGGACTTGTGGATAGATTAGAGGTCTTGAATAAGAACAGAGTACGAGTGTATTTAAGAAACGAAGCCAATTCATTAGGTGTATCGCCTTCCACCACATTTTATTTCTCTATTGGTTCAGTAGATGCTTTAGAACGTAGTTTGGATGAAGCACAAAAGGAATTAGGTATCCCTTCCAATGAGCGCGTACCTGTTGCTTACCATGAAGAAATTAGTGTCGGACAAACGATCCTTCATTTTGCTCCTACGCTTTTAATTATTGGTGTCATTTATTACATGACCAAAAAAGGTCCTGGAGGTGCTGGTGGCGGCATCTTTGGTATTGGTAAAAGTAAAGCAAAGATGTTTAACCAAGAAAATCAAGTGAGTGTTAAATTCAAGGATGTGGCTGGTGCAGATGAAGCCAAACTTGAGATTATGGAATTTGTAAATTTTTTGAAAAATCCAGAAATTTATGAAAAGTTGGGAGCTACTATTCCCAAGGGTGCTATCCTTTCCGGTCCTCCCGGTACCGGTAAAACTCTTTTAGCGAAGGCTACTGCGGGTGAAGCAGGTGTTCCATTTTACAGTGTCTCTGGTTCTGAATTCGTTGAGATGTTTGTAGGTGTAGGACCATCTCGTGTGCGTGATTTGTTTGCTACAGCAAAGAAGAATGCACCTTGTATTATCTTTGTGGATGAAATTGATGCAATTGGTAAAGCAAGAGGTAAAGGTGGACAAATGGGTGGTAATGATGAAAGAGAAAGTACTTTAAATCAATTGTTGGTTGAAATGGATGGGTTTGATTCAAGTCAACATGTTGTTGTTTTAGCAGGTACAAATCGTCCTGATGTATTAGATCCAGCTTTAATGCGTCCAGGTCGTTTTGATCGTCATATCTCAATTGACCGTCCTGATATTGGAGGTCGTGCAGAAATTATCAAGGTTCATTTGAAGCCTATCAAGACTAAGGTTGATATTGAACAACTCTCTCGTAAATTAGCTGCTTTAACACCTGGTTTCAGTGGCGCTGATTTAAGAAATGTTTGCAATGAAGCAGCTTTAATTGCAGCTCGTCGTATGAAGGAAGAAGTCGAAGAAAAAGATTTTGAAGATGCTATCGAACGTGTGATTGCAGGTCTTGAAAAGAAATCTCGCGTTTTATCACCCGAAGAAAAGAAGACGGTTGCATATCATGAAGCAGGTCATGCGGTTGCTGGTTGGTATCTTGAACACGCTGATCCTTTACTCAAGGTTTCTGTCATTCCTCGTGGTTCTGCAGCATTAGGTTACGCACAATATTTACCTAAGGATCAATATCTTTATTCAAAGAAACAATTATTGGATCGTATGTGTATGACGTTGGGTGGTCGTGTTTCAGAAGAAATATTTTTTGATTCAATCACTACAGGTGCTCAAGATGATTTACAAAAGATTACCAAGATTGCTTATGCTCAAGTCACTACTTATGGTATGAATGATAAGGTTGGACCTATTTCATTCTCTGATCCTTCTGGTGAACAACAATTCCAAAAGCCATATTCTGAAAAGACTGGTACTTTAATTGATAATGAAGCTCGTAAATTGGTCACAGATGCGTATGCTCGTACATTATCATTATTAAATGAAAAGAAGGAAGATATTGAAAAAGTAGCTCAATTGTTGTTAGAAAAAGAAGTTTTAACTAGAGAAGATATGGAGAATTTATTAGGTAAAAGACCTTTTGTTGAACATACTGTATATGATGAATATGTTAGAAGACCAGCAACAGGACACCAGGTAAATAAATTAAAGATTTAATATAATAGTGGTGTTTTTTGGTTATTTATTTTTTATTTTTCATTTTTTATGTATTTAGTCTGAAGAAGCACCCCCAGATTTCCCTTCAAAGTCGGACGATGGCAGTGTTCAATAATAATAATAATAAATAAAATAGAGAATTGTGTATTTATTTATTTATTTTCACTTTCATGTAATGCTTTCATGGCTTCCACTACCCTTTGAGCTTGTTCCTCTACAGTTTCTTCTTTTTGAGTTTTTTGTTCTGATGGTGAAGATGGTGATACTGTTGATACTTCGTGTATAGTACTTTCTTGTTGTTGTTGTTGTGATGGTAATGTTGATGTCTCCTCTTGTTGTTCAGAATTCTTATGTTGTTGTGCAGCATTTTGTATTATGTTTTGTATATCAATTTGTAAATCAATATGTTGTTCTTGATTATCCATGTGCTCAACTTGGTATAAGATATTTCCTGAAGCATTAATTTTATTATTTTTTGGATTAAAATGAGTTTGTCTTAAGTTCGCGATATCTTTTCTAACAACATTTCTGATTCCTTTTAAGCTGAGGTATTTAACAATCATTGTATTTGTTGATCCAGAGCGCATAAGACGAACAATCAAATTTCGTGTCTCTTCATCCAACTTTCGATGTTGTGCATATGCTTTGCTGTCAGTTGCCATAGGATGATTATGTTCTAATGACATCTTATAAATAACCCATTGATCACCTTTGACAGGTTTTGCTCTGATTTGAAAAGGGCATTGAATCTTTCGACTAACTTTTCTACGAGTACGTTTTTGTATAGCAGTTGCTCCATCATCTACTTGTTGTAAAGCAATAGCAGGTAAAGAGTTTTCAGGTTCTCTGGTCGTATCAGATTCTTCAACAATCGCTTTCTTTGTTCCTCTATAAGTACCAGAGTGTTTACAAGCTAAAACCAATTGCCTAGCACCACTTCTTAATGTAGATACAGCAAATTTACGTCTTCTACCATATTCAATAGCTGCTAAACGAACTTCTCTCATACTGTTATACTTTTTATCAATTTCGATCGTTTCTTCCTCACTTCCTTCAGAGTCTTCTTCAACTTCTCCTTGTATACTCTGTTGATTTTCCATTGCATTCATTTCATTCATTAATTGTTCACAACTTCTTGTTAAAAGTTGTGGATCCGATCGAATGATCTTCATCTGTTCATCAAGTAAAGTTCCTTCCATAGGTCAAATAACTTGAAAAAAATTTTTTTTCTTTTGTTATGTATAAAAAAAAAAGGTAGGATATGCAATTTGAACTTTTTAAAATATAAATTTTTTTTAATGACGTCGACTCTCATGATTTTTCTTTTTTTTTTTTTTTTTTTTTTTTTGATTTGTGCCCCGTTTTTTTATTCTTTTCTCTTTTATCCACTCATGAATCACAACGAAATGCAACCCACCATGCCTTCTAGTCATGATGTGGATAAGATACTATCAACCTACTTTCTAAAAAAAGGTTATAGTTCGACAGAGCTCGCGTACATTCAAGAATCAGCAGAACATAATATGGTTTCACTTGAACAATTAACCAAGAAATTCAACGCATCACCTAATTTACCCAACCACGTACAGTTAATAAAACAAGATCCTGAACAAGGTGGTGGCGATTTGGACGCTACAGTACAAAGCTTCCAAAGTTTAAGAGAATGGATATTAAACGCTCTCGATTTATACAAAGTAATATCGACATGTTCATATATACATAAAAAAAAAATTAACTTTTTTTGTTTCATCCCAATTAGCATGAACTACAATCCATATTATATCCCTTGTTTGTTCATGTCTTTCTAGACTTGATGTCTAAAGGACTCGTAGAACACGGTATGCATTTTTTTTTTTGATACGTAAGAGCTCGATATTTTTTTTCTAAGCTTATAATTTTTAGGTTTGGACTTGTTTAATCAATACAAGGACGATCATATACATCATCATAGTACAGATATCGAAGCACTAAGTAAAATTAAATCAACACAAGATCTGAAAGAGAATGAAATAGCCACATTGTATCTTACCAACAAATACAATATTCGTATATCCTCTATCCCATTCGAACTCTTACTTTCTTATATGCAAGAAAATAAGTTTTTAAATTTAATACGCCTTGTCAATTTGCATTTAAATATACATCTCGTTACTGGAAAAATATCACCGGCATCTGCAGGCGGAATATCGGAAGAAGAAGGTATTGTTGGACATTACAATGATCAAATTGAAGAATTTCACGAAATTGACAACATTCAGGTAAATTACAAAGTTACAACTTTTTCATTGAAAACCTCTTTAATTTTTTTTTTTCAGAATGAAATTAGTATGAATAAAGTCAAGGAAGAAGTTTTAGTCGATTCATTTAATTTAGATGAAATTGCTGCTCATTCATAGTATGTTTTCCAAAGATGATACTACAGCTGTCAATTTTTCTCAAACTATTTTTTTTTATATATTAGTCGTAGCACAGATATCCAAGCTGAATTAGAATCCTTGAGTGAATTGAGAAAACGCGTTTCATTAGGAAGTGCGGCATTACCGAGTGTTTGTATTTATACCTTTCACAACACGCATGATTTGTAAAGTACAATCACCATTAGAAAACGGTACATGTGTGTATGGAAACTAAATATTGAATTTTTTTTAGACTTAATTGTTTAACGATTTCAGAGGATACAACATTAGTGGCAGGTGGATTTTCCGAATCATATATTAAAGTATGGAATTTAAAAGGAAAGAAATTACAAAGTAAAGATGAAAAAGAAAAGGGATTGCCAGGAACACAATATAAAAAAATGATTGGACATGCTGGACCTGTGTATGGAGTCAGTTTCAGTCATGATAATAAATACCTTATATCATGTTCAGAGGATCAAACAGGTAATTGAATAAGAGGAAGTATATTTTTTTAGTCTTATTTTTTTAAAGCATAAATGCAAAAACATATATATATATATATATATATTTAGTTCGATTATGGAGTCTTGACACATTTATAAACTTGGTATGCTACAAAAGTCACAATTATCCTATTTGGGATGTGGATTTTGGACCTTATGGATTTTATTTTGCAACTGCGTCACATGATAAAACTGCTCGATTATGGAGTTGTGATCATGTAAATCCATTACGTATATTTGCTGGTCATCTTTCTGATGTCAACGTATGTGTGTATTTATGTATTGTGAGATAGAGATAGAGATAGAGATGGATAAAAATTGACTAAAATAGACTATTTATCGTAGGCTGTCAGATTTCATCCAAATTCAAAATACGTCGTCACAGCATCTAGCGATCGAACAGCGAGATTATGGGATGTACAAAGAGGAACATGTGTACGTGTATTTACAGGACATACAGCATCTGTGAATACAGTGGCAGTGTCACCCAATGGTAGATTAATGGCATCAGCAGGCGAAGATAAAACGATCATGATTTGGGATTTAGCAACAGGAAAAAAACTAAAAACAATGACAGGACATACAGGGTTTATTTATTCAGTTAGTTTTAATTCAGAAAGTACAGTGCTCGTATCAGGTAGTGCGGATGGTACAGTACGTGTCTGGGATGTGATAAAGGGGACACCTCTGGATGTACAAGTAGACACACCGGACTCAAAACGATCTAAGCCGAATGGGAAACAAAAAGATAAAAAAGAAAATGATAAAGTTAAACCAAATCTGGATAATAAGAGGAAAAAGGGCACATTAGAAAGGTAAAAAGAAATGTACATGTAACTTGTATGTGTACTAATATCTATACAGTAATGATCATTTATCTGTGTTTCCAACGAAAAATACACCGATTTATACTGTACAGTTTACACAACGTAATTTATGTCTTGCTGCAGGTGCTCTCTCTACACCTTCACTTGATTTGTAATTTTTTTTTCTTTTTTTTGTTTTTATATGTACATGTATGCAATAATAGTAATAAAAAAGAAAAAATAATAATAATAATAATAGTAATATAAAATATAATGAAAAAAAAAATGTTTATTTTATACAATTATATATTTACAACTTGTTGGATGAAACAGGATCAACTCTACCAAGGAAGCTCTTCAAGAGGGCATTACATTCTTCAGGCTTTTCCCAAAGAATCCAGTGACCAGAGTCTTTTACATTATGCATTTCAAGGTTAGGAATGAATTCAGACATCTTTGCAGACATAGCAGGAGGTAAAGCTTTGTCTAATTCAGCAGTGACCATCATAGAAGGCTTTTTAATGATAGGATCAAGATCTTTACATTGAACGAAATTATTATGAGTTTGCTTGTACCAATTTAAACCACCACGAGCACCTTGCTTTGTATAAGCCTTGATATAATAGTCCATAACTTTTTCAGGAACCACATCACTACGAGGCACATCCTCACGACCTTCAGCCAAACGACCTGTTTTAGAATCAATCAAGGACATACCATCTGCAATAGGACGGAAAACACGACGGAAAAACTTGGGAATATTATCATTCATATCCTTTTCAGCTTCAGGTGTACATAAATAAAGTTGATATCTAAAGTTAGGTAAGACTTGAACGATTTGTTCTAAAGTCATTTCAACCTTAGTAGCAGGTGCATAGGGTGTACAGAAACTAGCAAGGGCTTTTACTCTTTCAGGGTAGAATTGACCGAAACGCCAAGTAACGGCTCCTCCCCAATCGTGACCGATCACGGTCACAGTAGGAATTTGAAGGTAATCCAAGAGACCTACCAAGTCATCGGAAATCGTCTTGTAACCGTATTCTGCAGGATCCGTAGGTCCGTCCTGTATACATATAAATATCGTTTTAAAAAAAAAAATCAAATAAGCAACAAAACAACTTACAGTCTCACCAAAACCACGAAGAGAAGGAACAATAACACGGTAACCAAGATCGGCAAGAAATTTAATTTGCTCTCTCCAACCAATCCAACTAATAAAGAAGAGTTAATTACAGAACGTGATAATATCGATTAAAAAAAAAAGTATGACACGTACAGATCGGGCCAACCATGAATAAGTAATAAAGGCTTGGAAGACTTTGCATTTTCATCAACATAATGCATACGAATACCGTTTACAGTAGCATATTGATGGCTATAAGTAGATGGGTCGTTCTTATCCAACATTTTCAGAAAAAAAAAACTCGTGTATATCAAGTTGAAAGAAAAAAAAAAGAAGAGAAAGAAAAAAAGCAGAAATAAAATCAATTTTATATTCCTACTGCTTCGGACACACAAAATAGGTTTCTTGCTTACAAGATCAAAATTTATATTTCACGGAAAATAGATTTATCCTTTTACTTTAGACCAAATGCTTTTGGGGTAAAAAAATGTGTTTCCCTTTTGTTTTGAATATATTATATTAAGGCTTTCCTCTTTTCAAAATTATAAAGAAGTCACTAAGCAATAAAACCAAAATCTTACTAATAGACTTTTGGTGCGTGTTTGTTTAGCACTTGTGTTACCTTTAAAGTAAGTCATGCATGTGTATTAATTCTGCAAACTCTTTTTCAATAGTGTTTATTAAATTAATACATCAAAAAGATACAGCCGCTTTAATCTTTCTTGTTAAAGAGATGAGAGAAAAGGTTTTGAAAAAAGTATGGCTTCTGTTTAATTATATATTTATGTATATGAATTATTACCTGGTAGTTAATAACATCATGTCAAATTACAACTAAAATTTAAACTTACCTCTTCTGATTGAGTATTCGAGTGTTGTTGGTTATATGCTTGTATTCTATCCATTGATGATATATTTTCACTCGGTAATGATGATGACGATGAGATTAGACCTCGATTCTGTTTAGACTTATTTCGAAGGCGTTTAAAATCATTTCCTCCAAATTCATCTTCGATTGTTATTGATGCTGTCGTATCATGTATATCTCTATTATCATCAATAATCGTTTTACCATCCACAATTTTCTTTGTATGTATGTTGTTTCCGTCAATAATAGTGGTCGTAATCGAACTATGGTCAAACGCAGTATCCACGAGTTCTTTAAACAGAGAA
Source organism: Pilaira anomala (assembly GCA_025716855.1). NCBI lineage: Eukaryota > Fungi > Mucoromycota > Mucoromycetes > Mucorales > Mucoraceae > Pilaira > Pilaira anomala. Next base: position 191,691 of record JAIXMQ010000029.1, read on the forward strand.
GAGAAAGCTCCTTGCATCATGGAGCTCATAGCGGTTTCAATAGCCTGTAAGTCTGCTTCAAATTGATCGTTTGGATTCGACATGTTTTAATTGAAATGTGTTTGAATTTGATAGAAGAAAAGAAAGTTTTCAATCTTTTTAATCATCAATTTGTCATCAATGAAACCATGACTGCTAAACTCTGCATATTTTTAAAAGACTTTCCTTTTTTCTTCTTAAATACCTATTATTCACCATGTCAACTATTCTTAATCAGTTTAATCCTTCTTTCAAAACTCATCTTTCTAAGCCTAATGAGCCCAAGACTGACGTATTTACTTGTCTTTCTTGCCAAGTGTCTTTTCCTAGTTCTGATAGACAACGTACACATTATCGTACCGAGTAAGTATGCCATTTTTTTTTTTGAAGAACAATATAAACTAAAACCTTATTATCTTAGTTGGCACCAGTATAACCTGAAGAGAAAAATTGTTAATTTGACTCCTTTAAGTGCTGCTGATTTTAATGACAAAGTTATCGGTATGTCTATTTACAGAGAGAGAGAGAGAGAGAGAGAGATAGTACGTGAAATTAAAAAGTATATTTATAATATAGCCCAACAAACGCAAAGTAGAGCAGAAATGGAAAAACAAGGACTCATTTATGATTGTACTTTATGCAAGTAAGTAGAAAATTGATCTAATTTACTTAATACTGATATTTATTTTTTCATCAGAAAATCATACAACTCTGAAAACGCGTTTAATAACCATATTCAATCAAAGAAACATTTAGAATTAGAGCAAAAAGCTGACGAGGAAGAAGAAGATGATGATGAAGAAGAAGAGGAGGAGGAAAAGGAAAATGTGCCACATTCGGACAAGAAAATGACAGCTCCTACCACTAATAACCGTGTTTTGAATCCACAATTGGAATGTTTATTCTGTCTTCAAGCAAGCGAAAATCTTGATTCAAACTTGACACATATGTCCAAGTTTCACGGATTCTTTTTACCTGATATTGAATACCTTAAAGACCGCGAAGGATTAATCAATTACCTTTTCAAAAAGATCAATGATGAAAAGATATGTCTTTACTGTAACGGGCGTGGTAAAAAATGGCATACTGCATCTGCTGCTCGTTCACATATGTTGGATAGAGGTCATTGTAAAATGGCATACGATGAAAGTGAAGATCCTGATCAATTATTAAAATATTACGAGTTTGGTGTCGAAGAAGATAATACTGCACCATTAGAAGGTAACGCAGATGAACTAGTATTAGAGAGTGGAGCCAAGTTGGGTCATCGTAAATTTCTTAAATACTATAAGAGAAATGCAGCAAGAAAAACACTCGCACCTGAACCAGAGGAGGAGGAAAAAGAGACAGAAAGACCTGAATCACTTTGTAGAAAAGAAAGACGCCATTTAGCTATTACGGATGGTCAGGAACAAGATATGAAAAAGACTGCAGAAGGTATTAAGGAGGCTACCAAGAGTAAAGAATTTTCTAGAAATGTTGCATTTAAGCAAAATACAAATCAAACACTTCGTGCACGTATACAAAACCCTAAATAAATAATAAATGAACTGGATATTCTTTCTTAAAATAAAAAGGAGAATTGCAGTATAAAACATTAAGGACCTCCTTTTTAAGTCTGTAATTGAGATGATCTGGGTAAATGAGCGAAAACCAATGATACACAAATTGCTGTTTATATTTTTTAAAACTGTTAGTCACACCAATCTGGTGCCTTGAAACCTGCTTTCTTTTTTTTTCTTTTTTTCTTTTTTTCTTCATTCAACCATGATTACACGTAATTGAACATGAACTTACTATTTTAGTTATCTAGCGACCTTTTAACTAACTAATTTCAAACTAGCCAACTTAGTCATTTACTCATATCCTTACATTTCAGAGGAAAAGCTCAGACCTTATGTACCGAAACTAAAGCAAGTATTTGACAGTTTTTTTTATAAAGCAAGTTTTTTTTTTTTTTGACAACTTTAATATAGAAAATTAGAATCGCAAACCAATACCACTATTTCATTTGATTTTTTTGAACAAGTATGTACGGTAAAGAAAAAACCAGAATACTATCGTGTTTAACTTTTTTTAAAAAAAATGATAGTGCTTTAATATTAAGGGAGAATATCAAAAGAGTTGCTTTGAGGTGTAAGTAAAAAAAATATAGTTTGCCTGGGATGACAGAAATTTAAGTATGAACGGATTTTTTATCTTTATTTTTATAGAGGAAATATCATTCAAACTTCACTTCTTCCAATCTTTGTAAGTACATTCTTTTAGATTAATCACTGATTTGGTTTTAACAAGTATATATATTAAAAGAATGAACAAGTTGATAAAGCAAGTATGACTGGAACATATCAAGATGTTCAGTCGATGCAACAAAATACATTCAAGCCTAATTTAGATGTAATAAATGTTGTAGGCCGATCTTTAGGATTAGAAGAACATGCCGATTTTGATGATGACGAAAGTTACTTTCCTGTTGAAACAGAAGAATATGAGCAACTAGTCGTTAAACAGTTCCATATATCTCCAAAGATTAATGATGTCTCTGATTTTCTCATTGGTCCTCCACAATATAACATGCAATTGGCGGAGTATATGGAGATTATACCCGATTTAACAAACACGGTCTGTGCGTTAGACAGTAGATGTATTATTATTACTGGTGAAGAGACATGTGTTGATGATGCAATTTCTAGATTTAAAGCTCTTGAAAATACATACGTATGTATCCTGATATACGCTTTATTTACTACTTTCGGTTCCATCTAACAATATATTTTAGATTGCTCTTTCTAAGACTTCTGTCGCTCTTTGTATACATAACCCAAATCCTTCTGTGAATTACGGTCTTTGCTTTTGTGAATTGAACTCTTTTAAGCATAGATCGCTTGTTCTAAGATTACTTAAACCAGCTCAACCCATCAATAGTATTTATGTCATACTACCCGTATTCTTTAACTCGGTTACTATGCAGTATGAGCAACCATTAGACTTTATCCAACTCACTGTCTCCGGACAAAGACAAAGATACATTACGGAACAACAAGATAATGAAAGAAAGCAGTTAAAAGAAAAGGAACTTAATGACGCATTCTCATTATGTCATATTACATTATCTGCGTCTTCTGATACTAGGTCGCCCTCAAAGCCCATAAAGGTCGAAAATGTCAATAAAAAAACAAAAAATACAAATTATCATAGAAGGGGAAATACTCAAAAAGATTCCATCGTCTCTGATAGTGAGGCCAGTACTAGTCTCTCTACTACGCCTCCATCAGTATACGAGTTCGAAACCTTTGAAATACCCGAAAACAACACTATAAACTTTCCTGCTTTAACTCCAAAAAAAGCTAAAAAGACATTTACACCAAAATTATTATCAGAAAAGAAAAGAGTAAATCGAGTTATTCGAATTATACCTCATAAATCTTCACCTACTACACTTAATATTCCAAATACTCCTTCACTTTCTTTGGCAGATAGGTAACCGTAAACAAAAATACAACTCACCATGCCAAGCTAATATCTGATGTGTTTATTTTATAGAGTTAAATCATACAACTACTTCACTATTAAAAATTCCTTGACAAGTGGACTAAATGCTCTAAGAGGTTTTAAAGGTGAGATAAAACTCTCTGCCAAGTAAGTCGGAATATTATTCTCTTATTGTCCTTTTTCGTTCTCACATTTTGTACTATTTAATTAGAATTGGAAAAGTGTTTTCGGCAAATGTTTCTCCAGCGGCAAAAAGCCAAGTTTGGAAATATGAAGATATATATGATATTGCCATAAAAGAACATGGTGTAAAGCCACAATTTAGTGAAATGTAAATTCCCCCTTTTTTATTATCTGCTCTATCTATTCTTCTAACAGTTTATTTATTTAGAACGACAACTGACTCTAATATTATCGATCGAATGGAAAGCATTCTTCCGAATGCTCCTTACAATAAAACTTCTATATATGAGTTCCATTGCTCAGCTCGAAATTCCCCTATTCTTCCGTACAGAAACGTTGCGGTTCACATGAATCAAGGCGTGATCGATGTGCGAAAAGTAGTATTACGTGAGAAGAAAACTACAGCAGTCAATTGGATATGTCTGGATAGAAAGTTTGACTTTCAATTATCTATTGCAACAAAGGTTTTAACAAGATGTGACGTTAAACCATACACTACATTTATTAAAAGAATCTCTATTTGGTAAAGAGAAACACATAAATTTACTGCTCTTATTCACTTTTTTCATTATTTTTTAGCCCAATTACTTTGGTCATGACATTTGAAGAAGTCCCCAGGTTCTTGACTGTGAGATATATTTTCTTAAAAGACACTTCAAGATATAAGATCGTTTCGTCTTATATTGTAGAAATAACGAGGGTAGAACAAGTGGTAATCCATAACGTACCGAATTCAAATAAGTTGAGAGCCAGTCCTGGTACAGGCAATGTTTGGTATGATTTTGAGGTACGAAATACCGAGAATGATAAGGTGTTCGAAGTGAATAGGGATTTAGAAATCGGGAAAGAAGCAGAGTGGACGGCTGAGGACATACTCAAGCTGACCGATGACCGTATCCTAGCAGATACAATTGCTGAGTACGTCACAAATTTGTTGTATATCGTCGAAGAGCTAGAGAAAGAAATCAGCAAATAGGGATGGGCATAGCTTTTTTTCTTGCTATCTATTTTTATTTTTCTGTACATATTTATACTAATAAAAGTAACCATTTTTGTATGTGTCTCCATTAAATGTGAAAACCACGCAAGTCAAATAGGAGCTGTATACTAAAAATTTTCACAAATGTTAATACGCCCCCCCCCCCTTCATGATATAAATCATAGTTACAGCTCAAACTAGTTATTTTTCAAAAACTGATTTAAACTCATCCAAATAATGATCAGATCGAAATGTATCATTTTATGAAAAATCAGCATAATAATCTAAATCTATGTTACATTCATACATAATAATATGTCAGATAATTAAACGAGGCCGTAATGATGAGTAAAAGTTATCTTGAAGAAGCTATCTCAAGTTATGCGAGTGCTATATTCTTGTCTACGGACACAGAATTGACATTTTCTTTTCTCAAGTATGAAATCATATTACATACCTTCGTTAGTTTATCAGCGTTTGCAGAATTCCCTAACTGCAGAATCTTATATGACATAATGAAACGCAATCTACAGATGTAGCTCTTAGGGCTCTGTGGTATTAATTAGGAACTAGAAAGCAATTTATTGCATCAAAAGGATTACAGTAGTAAGTCAACTTTACAACGTTTAATGTTGAATATTTGCAACTAACAAAAAAAAAAACAAACTCTATTAGATCAGTCATGTATGTGCACAAACTGGCATTTGTCATGCAAGGTTTGGCATTTTCTTTTAGATTTTTAGCGGAAAATCATTTTCTCTTTAAAGAAAGGTATACTTTTGTTTTTAATGGAAAAAATTACAACCATCTATTTTGGCAAAATTTAATTACAACCCTGTCACATGTAGAGGTATAATATAAAATTAAGTATATTGCGATTTGTAGAAATTATTATATATTACTATTTTAATCAATCATCTATTATTTGCATCTCGTTACACTACTAAGCTTATGTGTCTGTGGAACTTGTGTCTTCGTTAGTTGTACACGTCTGTACTACAGAATTTGTAGACCCTTCAACCGTTGCTGCATTACCAACACTATGCATATCGACGATCACTGGATTGTTTGTGCTTACATTTCGATCGTTATTTATTTCAACATTAGAAAGTGTACTAGGTGCATTATCGTTATGACTAGTAGAAGAAGAATTGCTGCTTATGATTGAACATTCATCACCTTCTAAAATAATGCTTACACATGATTTGGCTCGATAAACTGGCGGTCTCTTCATTTCGAAATACGTAGGTAAATATTCTATTGATCCATCTGATTTATAATGACAAGCTTCGTCTTGATGAGGACGATATATCATGTTGTGAGATGGATTGGATGCAGGTTCAACTTGACTAGTCTCTGTTTTTTTATCACTGGTATAATACTTATCGGTTTTACAGAACCCATAGGGAATGCAAATAATAATTGAAATGATCATAAGATTTGTGGTGGTATTGTAACTTCTAGAATCTAGTGAAAAAGCTTTTTTTTTTTTTTTTTTTTTAGTTTAATCTAATTATCTTATATCCAAGTACTATAGTAAAAGCTTACAGTGATAGTATAAATCACTTATATAAAGACCACTTTCAAAATGTCGAAGTACAAGACTACCAATAGAAATTAAAAGGCCTGCCAAAGTGACACTCCAGGCACCTTTTGCTAAAAAGTATTTTGTTTTTATAAATACTAATAACGAAAATGCTATAAACAAACTAGCGATAACAATAGCTAACTCGCTCTAAAAAAACATTAATGAAAGAAAATATATTTATACAAAATATTTTTACCTGATCAATAGACTTTTCTACATATTGATCATATATATATGAGTTTATCTCTGGCTTATTAACTTATAAAATTGAAGAATTTGATTTTTCTTTTAATAAATACCAGATATGTTAAATATATCTTAAAAAATTGACTTTTACCAACTGACTCTACTATAATATTGATCTGAATAGTTATTTCGGAAATTAACAAAAGCCTAGATATTATAAATCTAGACAAATAATTCATTTTCTTTTTTACTATTATTTGGCCAAAATTTAATGAAGTAAAGCAAGAAAAAAAAAAAAAGAAGAGTTAATATAATTAAACGAAAAGAAAAATAAATGAACTGCATTGATTTCTTAATATATGTATTCTGATTTCAATTGGGTGGAAACGTTTACATAAACAATACGGTCGGTATATACGTGTGAACGTGTGTCCTGAATGCCGGCTAGTCTTCTTTTTATTCAAATTCTATTTATTGCTAAATATGTAAAAGAGACTAGAAAAAAAAGTGGTTTTCTTTAATAGAACAAGAGAGACACGCGAAAAAATAAAAAAAGGGGGAAGGGATGTCAAATCACTTAAAAGGAATAATGAGATTATTATTTCTTCAGAATCGAAGTTTTTTTAGAAGTGTAATATATCAAATCAGCGGCATAAGTGTTACAAACAAAAATTTACATTGACATGTATGAAAAAAAAAAAAAAAAAAGAAAAGCTAAGAATGACTATTGAATTAGTAATTAAATATGTATGGTACATCTTTCAAGTTATTCCAAAAAACGGAAAAATGAATTAAATAAAAACAAAAACATTCATTACTTAAAAACTTGAGAAGACAAATGCATAAGCTTACATCTCAAAATTATCAAGTAAATTATATGGAACATAAAAAAGACCATAACGAATTTTAAAGCTATTATGTATTCTTAAAGAGTGAAGCTCGTTATTATAAATAAGATTGCTGTTACGACAATGTCGAAAACTCATCGAAACATCTTTTGTAGGATATTCTCGTAATAATAAGAGGGATACTGTGTCGTTGTTCGACCTAATAAAGGAACTAATTTTTGTTTTCTTCCCTTTTTTGTAAGTTACTGTTGGCGTAATGATAAATTAATATCGTTGCAAGACAGTTGTAGCAAATACTTCTAAAACATAAATTTCTTACTAGTGTATTGACAAATATATATATCCCTAAATGATAAAATAGTTTTTTTTTTCGCGCTAGGCGGTATAATCCACAAAATTTATTATAAACACAATGACAAATGATAAAATAGCTACTACATACTTGAATAAACGCAAAGTTTTTGTTATTGTATCCCACGGTATATTGCGTGAAAATATAGCAGTAAATTCTGTACAAAGAATGAATATGTCTATTATAAAAAGTAACCAAGCCATGCACGAACTTAAAAGAAGAGGTTCTTCTCGTCTAAATCATTTTGAGATTGCAAGCTAATGAGTTTAGCCGGAACAAAATAGTAAAGTTCTATGCCAATGACTTTAATTAAAAATAATAATAATCAACAAACACGCAAAAGACTTAAATAAGAAAAATAAAAACTATATTCGCAAATATTTAATAAAATCACATATTTCTTTCTTAATTATCGAAAAGAGAAAAGGGTATATTTGAATAAAATACTTAAACAGGTATAAAGTTGTTCCTTAAAAAAACTTTAAGAGCCCGAATTTAGATGGGAGATCTTGTCATTTATAAAAAAAAAAAAAAAAAAAAAAAAAAAAAGATGTCGTGCGAATTTTTTTTTTTTTTTTTTCAGTTACAAGTGATACAAAAGTTTATATAGTAAACAAATCGGGTAGTCTTATCAAAATAATGAAGCGTAAACAAAAGATAAAAAACGACTGTTTAGCAGGTTTTTTGACGGTTATAAAGTAAAAAGAAGTTAAAGTAAGATTAGAAGTTGTTATTGTTACCTCCATAATTTGTTACAAGTATGTTACCAGATTAAAAATTACACAACGTATAAAAATTAAGTGTTTTACAACATTTGGTAACTATTAAGACAAGGGGAAAAAATATGCAAAAAAGTACATCTGAAGCCTTTAAAAGGAAAGTTTTTTTTTTGAGAAAAAAAAAAGTGACTACTTTGACAGAGTGGACGTACTCGGGACCGAATTTTGCCTGTAATGGTAGGTAGATCAAACTTACCTTCGCCAATAGATACGAGTCATCTCGTTAAGGGATCATTCACGCGCCAAATTTAAATAAATACATTTTAACTTCTCCGGTTTTTTCTTCTTTTCTCTTCTTCAACACATTTCTCTAATAGACAAATATATATAAACTTTTTTTTTTTAAATATATATATATTATTAGTAAATAGTTTGAAATGTTGTCTCGTATTGCCATCAGATCCAAGGGAGCCATTGCCCGCTTACCTACACAACGTTTGGTATCTCAACCTTTAAGACAATCTATCACCCTTAACAAGCCATTCATTCGTCTTCAACATACATCTAAGCCTGCTCTCGCCAAGTTGGCTCCTCTTGATACCTTTCCTCGTCGTCATATCGGTTCTGAAGGTAATGAAGTTCAACAAATGTTAAACCAACTCGGTGTTAAAAACATCGATGAAATGCTTGCAAAGACTATTCCTTCCGCAATCCGTTCCCCTAAGCCTTTAGCCATTGGTGAAGGTATCCCTGAACGTCAATTACTTGCTCGTCTTAAGGAAGTTGCTTCCAAGAACAAGATTAACCGTTCTTACATCGGTCAAGGCTATACTGATACTGTTGTACCTAACGTTATTTTGCGTAATATTCTCGAAAACCCCGCTTGGTATACTCAGGTAAAATATAATAATAGATTTTTTTGCGGGGAAAAACGTATACTGATATATAATCTTTTAGTACACTCCTTATCAACCTGAAATTGCTCAAGGTCGTTTAGAATCTCTTTTGAACTACCAAACCATGATTTCTGATTTGACTGGCTTACCTATTGCTAATGCTTCTCTTTTGGATGAAGGTACTGCAGCTGCCGAAGCTATGTTGATGGCATGGCAAGCAGCTCGTCGCAAGAAGAACCTCTTCGTTGTTGACGAAAACTGCCACCCTCAAACTATTGCTTGTTTAAAGACTCGTGCTGAATCTTTCAACATCGAAGTTGTTGTTGCCGATACTTTCCATTACAACTTTGAAGAACACAAGAAGAACCTTTGTGGTGTCTTATTACAGGTAAATATTTTTCTTATGCAGTTTTATTTTTTATTTTTTATTTGAGTGATGTTTATGAGGAGGAGCCTTAAAAAAAAAAAGTGGGGGAAATGCGAGTGTTTCAAGTACCGAATAAGGGAAAAAAAACTGAACTTGTTTTTTTTTAGTACCCTGATACCCGTGGTTCCGTCAAGGATTATGAAAAGTTAACTGCTAATGTTCATGCTGCTGGTGGTCAAGTTGCTGTTGCTACTGATTTAATGGCCTTGACTTTACTCAAATCTCCTGGTGAGTTTGGCGCTGATATGGCTCTCGGTAACTCTCAACGTTTCGGTGTCCCAATGGGTTTCGGTGGTCCCCATGCTGCTTTCTTTGCCTGTAAGGATGAACACAAGCGTCGTATGCCTGGTCGCTTAATTGGTGTCTCCAAGGATGCTGCTGGTGATAACGCTTACCGTCTTGCTCTTCAAACCAGAGAACAACATATTCGTCGTGAGAAGGCTACCAGTAACATCTGTACTGCTCAAGCTCTTTTAGCCAACATGGCTGCTATGTACGCTGTTTACCATGGTCCTGAAGGTATCAAGGCTATTGCCCAACGTATTAACAACATGACCAATGTCTTGGCCCAAGGTATTCGTAGTGCAGGTCATACCATTGAAAACGATGGTAACTTCTTCGATACCCTTTCTATCAAGGTCGGTAACTCTGCTTCTATTCTCCAAAAGGCTGCTGCTGAAGGTATTAACCTTCGTGCCATTGATAACGGTACTGTTGGTGTTACTCTTGATGAAGCCGTCACACAAGATGAGCTTACCAAATTGATCAGTGTCTTCCAAAAGGACGGTGCACCTACTGTTAGTGTCGATGAATTAGTTACTGTTCTTGAACAAAATATTGCTACTTTCCCTAACCAACTTCAACGTACCTCTGCTTACTTGCAACATCCCGTTTTCAACTCTTACCACTCTGAGACCGAGATGCTTCGTTACATTCATCACCTCGAAAGTAAGGATCTTTCTTTAGTTCACTCTATGATTGCTCTTGGTAGTTGTACCATGAAATTGAACGCTACTACTGAAATGATCCCTGTTACATGGCCTGAATTCTCCAACATTCATCCTTTTGCCCCTGTTGAACAATCTGAAGGTTACCTTACTATGCTCAACGAACTCTCTGATGATTTGAAGGAAATCACTGGTTTTGAAGGTGTCTCTCTTCAACCTAACTCTGGTGCTCAAGGTGAATATGCTGGTCTTCGTGTCATTCGTGCTTACCACCATGCTCGTGGTGAAAAACAACGTAATGTTTGTTTGATTCCTATCTCTGCTCATGGTACTAACCCTGCTTCTGCTGCTATGTGTGGTATGGATGTTGTCATTGTTCAATGTAACAGCGATGGTGAATTAGATATGGAAGATTTAAAGGCTAAGGCTATTAAGCATAAGGATAGATTGGCTGCTGTCATGATCACTTACCCTTCTACCTTTGGTATGTTTGAGGCTGGTGTTGCTGAAGCTTGTGATGTTGTTCATGAAAATGGTGGTCTTGTTTACCTTGATGGTGCTAACTTGAATGCTCAAATTGGTTTAACTAAGCCTGCTGAAATCGGTGCTGATGTCTGTCACATGAACTTACACAAGACTTTCTGTATTCCCCATGGTGGTGGAGGACCTGGTATGGGTCCCATTGCTTGTACTAAGGAACTTGAACCTTACCTTCCCGGCCACCCTGTTATCGCTTGTGGTGGTCAAAATGCTATCGGTCCCGTTTCCGCTGCTCCTTACGGTTCCGCCTCTATTTTACCTATCTCTTGGGCTTATATCAAGATGATGGGTGGTGAAGGTCTTACTCAAGCTACCAAGCTCGCTATCTTAAATGCTAACTACATGGCCAATCGTCTTGCTGATCATTATGAAATCTTATATACCAACGAAAATGGTATGTGTGGTCACGAATTCATTGTTGATATTAGACCTTTTGTTGAGAACGGTATTGAAGCTATTGATGTCGCTAAGCGTCTTCAAGATTACGGTTTCCACTCCCCTACCATGTCTTGGCCCGTTACCAACACTCTTATGATTGAACCTACAGAATCTGAGAGTAAGGCAGAACTTGATCGTTTCTGTGATGCCATGATTTCTATTCGTGGTGAAATTCAACAAGTTGTTGATGGTAAGTTACCCAAGGGTGATAACATGCTTAACAGTGCTCCTCACTCTATCAAGACCTTGATGGCTGATAAATGGGATCGTCCTTACTCTCGTGATATTGCTGCTTTCCCTATGCCTTATCTCCGTGAAAAGAAGTTCTGGCCTTCTATTTCTCGTATTGATGATGCCTATGGTGATCGTAACTTGATGTGTACTTGTCCTTCTCCTGAAGAATACATGGAGTAAATTCGTTCATAATTCTCTTCTCTTATTTCTCTTGTAATTTTATACACACAGATCATCTTTATACTGTAAATTAGACTTTCTTAGTACTCCTCCTATATTTTGACCCCTTTCAGCTAGAAAAATATTTTTATATCCTTATCAAATAAAATTTAAAGCAAAACCAATTTGTTTTATTATTTAATTATTATATGTTCATGTATGTGTGTATAATGTACACTATTTATACAAATAGTTATGTAAGTTGATCTGATTATGTATAAAATGAAGTTGTACTTCTTATTATTCAGAACATCCAATTTTTTTAGTTGATTTGTATAAATAGTTCACGCGTAAATTGAATTTTTGTTAATCATCTTATATTTGATCCATCTGGCTACTTGTGTTTTTCTGGACTGAAGGGATGGTCGTCACTAACTTCATGCAGATCCGGTAAACGAAAGCGCTTCACAACGGAGTCGGTGTCATGCTCATGGTGTCTTTTAAGACGAGGACCAACGATCTTTCTGAGATCAAGAATACCCACATCAGGCATACCAGGATGTGTGCTATGTTTTATCTGTAAATCAGGTAACAGTGGTGACGATAGTTGTGATTTTTCGGGGGGAGGTGTAGGCTCACGAGAAAGATTGATAACCCCTTTAGCAGATACTTCAATTGAGATGATGTTTTTGCCTGGAGAAGAACTTGGATTTTCAGTAGATTCATTAGGCAATTTTTTATCAGTAGGAATAGAAGAAAATCCTTCAGAAATATTAGTGGAAGTGAAGGTCTCTTTAGTAGTAGGCGAGGAAGATTTTTTAGCGGAAGTATTGGCAGGTTTGCGTCTTCTATGATATCCATTAATAGCTTCGTAAAATGCTATTTCCTTTTCCACTATTCTAGCTCTTGTTGTAGCATATGGCTCTGCTCTCTGTTGGTCAGTCAAACCCTTTAGCTAATTATAAAGTATACAAATATATTACATCATTATCACAATAAGATTTTCGTTTTATTTATTCTTACGTTCACTTGATTCTTAAGAATTTTTAGATCTATGTCATCCAAAGATTCGTTCTTGTTTTTTTTCTCTTTTGCTCGTTCAATTAACCTTTCAAGTTCCATTTCAATATCATGAAATGATACTGGCGGGAGGGTTTTGTGAAGAACGTTCACGTGATCGAATATAGCATCCCATAAACCAGGTCGATGGAATCGTGAGTTTTTACCAGGCTGGTGATAGTCTAGAATCTCTAAAAGGTCTTCCTGTCTTTCCAGTGGCCATTTTTCATCAACGTCGTCGAAAATTTCATCTTGATTTTTTGGTGATGGAGGAAACATAATTGTTTTACTAAAAAAAAAAAAAAGAAAGATTTTTTTTTTTCCATCTTGGAAAAAGACTTTTAGTGTCGGGTATTTTATTACTTGTTTGTAAAATAGTAACAAAATCAAAGCAGATCTACAACCTTTTATAGATACATTATACTAATTTGTAATATTACATCCCCAAAGTATTAATGTTGTCACTTATTTCCTTGACCCCGAAACCTGAATCAGAGGAAATGAATAAAAGTTATTGAAGGTACATATACGTCATTTATCTCACCACGGAAGGTTATTTTGGAAACGGAGTTAAAGTCTAATTGATAACCTATTAAAAAAAAAAAAGGAACACTACAGAAAGAAAAAGAATGCCAGCCTTGGCCAACTGCGATAGAGATAAATTAGAAGGTGACAAAAGCGGCAAAAAAAAAAAAAAAAACCAGCAAGCTTCGCAGCATACATTTTGAAACAAAATACATTTAATAATAAGAAAAAAACGAATAATAATAGAAAACCCGATCTGTGGTAACAATATTATTCTCCAAGGTCAAATAGAGAAAGCTTATTTTTTAGGATAAAGTTCATTATTTTAACAGTAGATCAGCATACACATAAAACATTTATAATCTTAATCACCTTTTATAGTATCTCTAGTGAAACAGCATTCAAATTCTATTTGGAAGTTTTCCAGCAAATACCTGTCTTGTAACCAACTTATTCCAGGATATCTGACAGCATTACGTAACTCTCTAATGATTCTTTATTGTTGAATTAAACCGTACGACATTGGCAATAAGTTTATTCCCATGACAAGCAATTAAAAGTTACTTTTTTTTTTTTTGAAGTGGTAAAATTTAATTATGCTGGATCTATTTATTCATTTTGTAACATGAATCCAAATATATATCTGGATAATATGATAAAGTTACACATATTTTCTCAAGTATTTTAGAAAGATTTAAAGATAATTAGATTAAACATTTATAAAAACTACGACGCTTATCAAGCAAAAATAATATTATTTTTTGTTTTTTAAATTACGAAACGAGATAAGGAAAAAAAAGAGTTCAAATTTTATAATAAAGTTTTGCTATTCTTCATGATGTTGTTCCAAGTTATTTTTCTTTTAGGAGTGTATATAGATTTTAATTCTGGGTTCATTGGAACAATCGAAGGTCTATAAAGGGGGATATACTCTTTAGTGGCCTAGTTTTTTTTTTTTTTTTTTTTTTTTTTTTTTTTTTTTTTTTTTTTTTTTTTTTTTCTTTCCACAAAACATGTTCGTACCTTCCATGGGCACATTGGAAAGGAAAATCACACCTTGCTAACCTTTCCACAATTTCCTTACATTGATTTTTGGTTAGAACATCGTTAAACATGATGGCACCTAATTGATATATGATTAATGCATTATGATATATATATATATATATAAAGCTTTTGAAAAAACGTACTTCGACAAGCTTTAGATTTCAAGATTTCCATGATACCTTTAGGACATGCCTTACTAAGAGAGTCACCTTGATTTTGATCTTTAATCCAGTACGCATAATCACGAATGATATCCTTTAATAAAACATGATTAGCAACACAGCGGTCAAGGATAAGAGCTGGTAATTGTGTGACATAAATTCTATTCAGATAATTTTTCTTGTTTTCAAAATGAGGCGAAGTCTCTGAAGTGCTAATAAAAAAACGAGATTGAGCAAATGAATTCTCTGTGAGACTATTAGGTAATGTATTCTTCAATGGATCGACAGAGGAACTACTTGTTGACGATATAGTGACAACATGTATTCCCCAGATCTTTAAAAACTTTAAGGAACGATCGCTGGTAACAATTTGATACTCGTAGGGTGAATCTAATTCGATACAAATACTTGATTCTAAGGTGGTTGGTTTAAAGCAAGATGGTTTTATCATTTCTTCAAGTTTAATTCTTTCATCTGCCGCATGTTGGTCTATCATGACAAATCCTTGATTCAATTTGACAATAATGTACTTGCTATCCACTTGGCCTAAAACGAGCGAGTTCTGTATGTCAAATTTTGATAATTTATGAGGAGAATCGAAAGCATTGGATTGAGTTATTCTTGTAGTAATAGGCTTTGTTGTTTCTTCGGAATGGCTTGTTTTAATCCTTTTTAGGTGGGACCTATCAATAGAATTCTGAGTGTGGGAATTTTGAATCCATGTTGTCGGGATTGAAAGATATCTATAATTAAAAAGTAGATAACAAATATTTATCAATTATGTGCTACAATAAAAAAAGAAAAAGGCTTACGAGTTTCCGGTTCTCTGGTCAATGTAAAATATCTGATTTAAATTGGGGTCCCACCAAGTAACAAAATCGGATTCTTCCGCTGAAAAAGTTGAACCTGGAGAAGGAGTACTAATGTTACTACGAGTGCTATTGTTATGAAACATTTGACTGACTGAGGGAGAATGTCGTAAATAAGGACTCTCTCTATTCTTGATACTTGTACATTCACTTGCTATAGATATTGGCCTTGATCGTTTTTTTTTATTAACATCCCGTTTATCTCCCTTTTTGGTTAATAATCCGGCTAATCGTAAGAATTTGTTGGTAAATTGAATTAAATATTTTTTGATAAGATCATATGCCGAGTGTTCGGTTAATGTTTCCAAGTATGAATTGATCTCATAGTAATTCCAGTCAGGGCATATAAATTTAATTACAAATATTGGATGTTTATGGATAGCAGGTCGAGCTTTTATAAAGTCATTGTATTAATTGTGTCACTGTTTTTTCTTTTCTTGTTCATAATTATTTAAACATTTTTACCTTTAGTTGTTAAAGTAGACTTCTGTTCCTATATTATGTAAAAAAGCAAAATTATTTAAAGGAATACTTATTAATTGTGTAGTTATGTGGGTTTTAAAGGTATATTTTGCGTTACCATTAAAGCTAAAAAGTTACTAGAAGAAAAGAGATCAATAACCACTTTATACAACTCATTGTTGCTGTTGGGTATGAAATAATTGTTTATAACTATATAAAATCAAGCAATTAACATGTATTTTATTTTCTGTATCTTTAATTTTCTCTTTGGGAAACTTACAAATATATTGATGTGCCTACAATATCCTTATGAGTATATAATAAACATATGAGGATTTTTTTTTTTTTTATTATGACCGACCTTATTTGGGTAACCATGGGTGGAGAAGAAGCCTTCCAGCTTAACCTTATCCTCGTGCATGTCAAGATATTTTGTATACTAAGTTGAGTTAGTCTCGAAATATAAGTTGATTGATTGGATAGTGGTAGTCGAAATTTCGGTCCTTACTTTTATCATTTCCAAACCAAACAATTGTCGAAACGTATCTTGACAAGTCTTTGCCTAATTCATGGTTTAAGAGACCTTATTTTATCGAGCATATATACATATATATTCCTTACTTACTTTCTTTACCATCAGTATTTTAGTATTACGAGCATTATCAACAAGAGTGAAATTGATATTTTGAAAACATAAGGCAAAGTTAACAATTAATCTTTTTAGAGACTCAGTTATGACGACATGCTGATATGGTGTGGCAGTAAAATGTCTCCGGCGTACAGGAAACTGGAAACAAGATTTAGTTATCATATTATCATCCTATAAACAAACACACTACTACCTTATAAAATAAATCCCGCACAATCACAGTGGTACCTGAATGTGTTTTTCTTTTGTACTTCGAGTTTGAAATCTTATCGCCAATGATCCTTCCATCCTATAAAAAGTGGGGACCCCGGGAATTTGTTTCAGCTTTCTTTTAAAAAAAAAACGCAGTTTTTCTTTCATATATTATATAGTAGTTTACCCTCCAAAAGCCTTCAAGCGTATTTTGAGATGAACGATGCCTAGAAATGATCTGAACTATGGCCTCATTTGTTATAGATGCTAGCGCTATAAGGGAATTAAAATAATTAGTCCTTTACCAGGTATTTTACAGTTTTTGTGGGGTACATGTTCTTTTTTTAAAGTTCAAGACAAGGGTTACTTATTTAATAAAAATTCAAATTACCTTCGCCTCGGAATCCGAATGTCTTTAACTGACTTACATCAGAGAGTGTATGACATTTTGAGGTTACTATATTTGATCTGTAAATGTTACGTTTCACAAAATATCACACTTTTTTCAAACTCACCGTGTCTTTGTCCTATTTTACACATATTTTGAATACCTTCTCCATTGTCTTCAACTTGTAAACTAAATTTTTCAATATCAATCGAGATTTCAATATTTGTAGCATTAGCATCTATAGCTATTTTGCTTTTTTTTTTAATAATTTTGTCATGGAAACCTTTGAATTTTTTATTTTTAATGTCAAAAAGTTACCATTATGAATGAGTTCTTTAAGACATTGAGGTAAAGTAGAAATAACTAAAGACCTATATATTTTATATTTATTATTATAAAAATAAGGGAAAACTCGGTAAATAGCGAAAACAACTCACGATCTCAGTTGATGAATAACACTACTATCTAATAATTGGATACTATGTCTAGACATATAGAAGACTTGGTAAGGAACGGTAAGAAAATTAGGAAAAAAAAAAAAAAAAAAAAAAAAAGAACCACCAGTCAATAGTGGAGTCACAAAAAATATAAAAGCTCTTGCTGAAAAAGGAAGTTATTTTTATAGAGTAACGTAACAAATTGACCTATTAAAAAAAAGCCTTTTTTTTTTTCTTTTTGTAAAAAATAAATAACAAATATTAGATCTGTTTTAGGACACGATAGAGTTTCTCTGCCCGTCCGATGAATTAAATCAAAACTTTTATTATTGGTTCTTTGAACCCTATTTTTCTCACGCATCGCCCAGATTACCGGTCGTACACAATTTTTTTTTTCTATACAGTTAGCGCAGTTCTAAAGGGCGGTTTTTTCAAACCAAAGGGCGGTGCAATTTATACGTATTTGTATTATAAAATGACCGCCCTTTGGTTTGAAAAAACCGCCCTTTAGTAATGCGCTAACTGTATGATCTCAACTTCTTCTTCCAGACATATCAAGATTTTCATTGGTTACAAACCTCTTTATTAAAATACCGTTTAATAATTGTCAAAAGTGAAATTTGTATAAATAGGGGCAACATTTGAAGTATTTTTTTTTTCTCTCTTTATACAATTTCTTCTTCTGATTAATGAATAATAATACCACTAATACTGCTATTTCTAATCAATATGACGTGAAACCTATCTCTCGTCCCGCCTCTACAAACAACAACTATGAAAAGTATCAAGAAGATCAATATGAAAGCTCTCTTGCTGAAGAACAAGTAGAACATGTCCCTGGTGGAACTGCTTCTCCTGGTAAAGCTTTATTCATGTTGCTTAAAGCATTTATTGGTACTGGTGTTATTTTCTTACCTGGATCGTACGTGAATCAAAAAAAAAAAATTTTTTTTTTCTGACATTTTATTAAACATCTTAACAATTTTCTATAGATTTGTCAGCGGTGGTTTAGTTTTATCTATTGTTTTAATGGTCCTTTTGGCCTCTGTTTGTCTTGTTGCTTTCCAAATTTTGGTAAAGTCCCAAAGAGCTATTGGTGGTTCTTATGGTGATGTCGCTCAACATCTTTACGGTCCTTGGTTAAAGCATTTAATTCACCTCTTTTTATGTATCTCTCAAATGGGTTTTGTTGCTTCTTATCTTATCTTTATTTCTGAAAATATCGGTATTGTTGTAAACACTCTCAGTAACTGTAATGCTCCCTTCGAACCTAAATATTATATCTGGATTGTCTTGATCGCTATTATTCCCATTTGTTGGGTTCGTAAAATTGCTCGTTTGTCTTGGGTTGCTATTATTGCTGATGTTTTTATTGCATTCGGTCTTATCTGTATTCTTTATTTTACCTCCAATCAAATCGCTCAAAACGGTATTGGAAAGAACATTATCTTGGTTAACTCTGAAAACTTTGGTCTTATGATCGGTACTGCCGTCTTCTCTTATGAAGGTATTGGTATGGTTCTTCCTATTGTTGAAGGTATGAAGAATCCCGAGAAGTTTCCTCGCGTCTTAACTTTGGGTATGATTATCTGTTCTTTTGTTTTCACTCTTATTGGTGCCATTGGTTATATTGCTTATGGTGATATTACTCAAGCTAGTGTCGTCGCCAACATTCCTCGTGTTCCCTTATCTGTTACTGTTCAACTTCTTTATGCTGTTGCCATGATCTTGACTTCCCCTTTTATGCTTTTCCCTCCTTTGACTATTGTTGAACAATATATCTTTGGTAAGCGTTCCGGAAAGGACAACTTCAAAATCAAGATGTCCAAGAACTTTGTTCGTTCTATGATTGCTATCATCTGTGCTGTTGTCAGTTTTTGTGTTGGTTCCGAAAACTTGAACAAGTTTGTTGCTCTTGTTGGTTCCGTTGCTTGTATGCCTCTTTGTTTCATTTTCCCTGGTCTTTTCCATTACAAGCTCACTACTAAGCGTTCTGCTAAAATTCTCGATATTTGTCTCATTATCTTTGGTTGTGGTATTTTGGTCTACACCATGTATGTTAACATTAACTCTTGGATTAACCCTGCTCCTTCCGCTGGTATCGTTATTGACTTGGCCACTTCTTGTGGTCTTGAGTAAATTGTTCGTTGACCGACAATTTATTTTCCTCATAACAACAACCTTATTCCTTGTATATATACAGAAAAAAAAAAAAAAAAAAAAAAAACTCAACCATTTGTACTTTTAATCCTTCCTTTTTTTTTTCAGACCATCTTATCCGAATTACTTTTTTATTATAATAAAATAACTTTTTTAAAAAAAAACCTTATCTTTCTCCACTTTTAAAAATCTAGATAAAGTCAATCGTTTTCTTGAGCTTTAGTGTTACCTCACGGTATCTATTATATCGTTGTTTATTCAATTGCCGTGTAAAATTTTTCAAAGGAAGGTCAGAGGGGTTTACATCGCGTTAAGAGCGGGATTTTTTTTTTTTTTTTTGCCCAGTTTTCTCCGAGTTTATAGATTTTGAAGACGGATAATGTAACGTTTATACAGAAATATTTTATAGGTGATACACATAATAATTTAAATTTGATAATCCTGGTTAACTAAATATTTTTCCATTGTGTAAATAGTTTATTTTTATGTCTTCAAATATTAGTGGTTTAAAGCAAATGTCAAAAAAGACATCCAGTTACCGAGTTTGTGTATTTTTTATTCAGGGCAGAAATTGCTAACCATCGAAATACCAACAAAAGCAGTAATTTCACTTATTTTGTGATTGGTCACGTTGGTGTAGACCAAAATAAACACGTCCGTAGATTTTCGGTATCGTGATCATTGTATTTTTATTTCTCAATTTGGCTTTATCCCCCCCCCCCTTTTTTTTAGACTAACGTTCAAACTGATTACAATAATTGTTTTCTGCATTTTTTTTGCCTGGACACAAGTTCAATTCATCTTAGATGCGAAGACCTTTCTTTTTTTTTTATTCTTTTGCAAAAAAAGGTGTGTGAAATCACATTTTATCTCCTGTGTTTACCCGCTCTGGAGTTCTAATTGATTTGGAATGGATATACCCAGAGATTTAAGGACTAGTGGTAAACAATAGATTTCTTACTAAACATCATTGGTACCTATTTCGGTACTCTAGTCTTCAGACATAAGGACTTATCTAACGGAAGATTGATGTACATATAATATACTAAATCTCAGTCAAAATCAGTCGAATGGAATTGATCTGAATATACGTGGTGTATACTTCGTTTTTTTTTTTAATATATATTTATCAAATTGTGTATTAACTGATAAAAAAGGAAGATTTTCTTCGCTTATTTACTTGGATTTTTTATTTTTATTTTTTTTCGGTCTTTAACCTTTCTCTTGAACAAAATGTTACCTTTCAATAAACCAATTAAAGCAAACAAGCAATCGAAGAAGGAACAGAAGAATATTTCCAAGAAAACTGGGTTTAACTTTAAAGAAGTGATTAACAAAGTAATTAAAAATAAAAAGACGATAAATCTTGCAAGAGACATTCAAACAGTTACACATGTATCACAAACAAAGCATGAAGAATCATCTCAGAATACCAGTGGTGTCCATGGTTCCGATGTACCAGGTACAATTATACTTGCTAAATTAGGTTATAAATTTGTTTGTTACATAATATTTTATTATGTAATATATGTTTATAGGTTGTATTTCGAAAAATAAGAAGCAGAACCATTGTAATAGTGATATAGAGCCTTATGTTATAAATGAAGACTAGTAGTTACCACCTTTTTTTTTTTTTTTTTTTTTTTGGTGGAATAATATATATGTGTATAATAATGTAGTGAATCGTCAATAATAAAAACCAGCAAATCGATCATGAATATGTATAGAGTAAATTTATTGTATATTTTAATATGCAGCAGTACTTGTACCAAGATCCAATTGAGCGACTACTTGTTCAATTGCTTGTTCCTGACAAGAAACTTTTTCTTGCTGTATTACCTTTTCAGTTGTTACTGGGGAATAAGCTTCGTCTTGTTCTATACTACTCTTTGTACTGGATGAGCTGTTATAAGGAATATATAATTCAGAAGGTTTCTTTTTGGCATTTGGTTTATCAATTCTCAACTCTTCTGCTCTTGCAACAGCTAAATTGACTCTCTAAAATATAAGCATAAGTCAGTGATTTTAAAAGTTTCTTTTTTAAAATCATACCATGGCTAATCTATATTCAAAATCATAGTTTCCGTATCCAAGAGCAACTTCCCAGAACTCTCTTGCTCTTGATTTTTGATTTAAACTCCAAGAAGTCATACCAACCTCCCTAATAACAGGGGAAAAAGGAAAAAAAAAATAATTAATAAATGCTTAAAAAAAGTAATATAAACATTTATAGAAGAATTTACCAGTATGCATAAGGAACAACCCATTTATCTGTTGTAATTTTATCTTTTCGATCAATAATCCAATTCAAATGAATAATCGATTCCTGAAATCTTCCCATTGCATTTAGTATAGATGATTTAATCAAGAGTAAAGCAGCTCTTTGGTCATCGTACTGTGGTGGTGGTGTTTCTGGTAGTAGCTCTCTTGTACGAATACCATACTCTAATTTCTCTGATTCTAAAATTCTGGTTAACGCATAATCTGTTAGTCCCAAATTCTGCTCTAACTGTATTGTGTCCATAAACTCGTAAGCATTAAACAAGTATAAATATTCTAATGCACACATAGTCATGTCCATATCTTGATACCCACTTGACTGAAATAATTTTACTTTTCGAAGCACGTATTGTTCAATAGACGATGTACTGGCGTTAACATTTGAAGATTGTTTTAATAGATGCGGTATTTCTGCAAAAGCTAAAATAGCTTCGGTTCTTTGGCCCATCATGTCGAGACAAGCACCAGAAAGATACCTAAAGATGGCTTGAGACCAATATCTTTCTTTGTAAAGTAATTCAAATATTTCTGCTGCTTCTTCCCAATTATTTTGCATCATATGATTGAATCCTATTTCATAACTACACATATGAAGTACTTCTACCTCTGCCCATTCATTTTTGCTCGTCTCAATAGCATATACAAATGATTGCGATGAAAGCGGCAAGTTGCGTGCCAATCTAGATGTACGTCCCGCAAAATATAAGAATATAGCAGAATTAGGAAACACACGTTGTGCGTCTAGTAATGTTTCAATAGCAGGTTGGGTGTATTCATCGGACAGTATTTGAGGACACATACTTGTCAGTGTTGTATAATAAGCAAGTAGCATTAATGAAGCCATAGGAGATCTTGCTCTTCGGTCTTCTAAGCAGAGCTTTAATAAAGCAAAACCCAAATGCTTATCAGCTTTCCAACCAAATGCAGCTACAGTACGTAATACCTTTTGAGGTAATGAAGCCAGCACTAAATGAACAGAGCCAATACCAAATTGTATACCAGATATAGTATCACGATCAATATACTCGTTATGTAATTGACCCATACGTTTGTATTCTTGCCAAACAATACTATAACTAGCATACGCTAAAAATTTGCATGTGTTAGTTACATACGAAAAAATAATTATGCAAGTTAAATTAAATTACCTCTTTTCAGGTTCAGCCCACATTTGATATAACCTGTTACACTTTCTTGCATTAAATGAAGAATGGCCATCTGTAAGCAGGATTCAGCTTTTGCAACATGGGCCCTTAAAACACCATTTGGTACAGTTTCCACCTTGTGCATTTCTAATGCCTTTGGCCTGGCTGGAGAAATATGTGTAGGTACACCCGTACCACGAGAAAGCTTAATATAGTTGCAATATGTAGTAAAATATTGAATGACAGTATCTCCCATATTCTTTTTTGTTGCATTATCAATTTGAGCAGTTGCTAAATTATATGTTGACATTAAGACCTGAATAGCATTGACGGTCGTTTTATTGTTAAATGTCTATTTTGTTATTGTTGTTAACTCCCTTGTATTAACCATTCCAAAAAAAAAACATAATTTTACTTACCATTAATGCTTTCAAGAATACCATCGAACCAAGACCTAAAGCATGTAGCGGATCCGCATTTGATTGTACCTCAAATAGTTTTTTTGCTTTCATAAACTCATTATTAAATAAATGATGGATAGCGTCTAAGATAGGTTCATCTGCCTTTTCTTGTTCACGAGGAGTAAGTGTATTTACTTTGACAGTCTTTGGATTAATATGATCCAGTACAATTAAATTAGCAGAATGAGTTGTTTTAGATCTCTTTTGCTTTGTATGGATCACACCATGACTCATTTCATAATCCATAATGACTTTGATATCTGTACTTTTCATTTTGTGCTCTTCTTCTCCTTCTTCATCATCATCGTCTCCTTGTGCTTCAATCACAGCCGCCTGTTCTACTTTAACTACCACTTGTTCTTCTTCCTTTTGTTCAATAAGTGAAGTCTGAAGCGCGTCCATAACTAAACCTAGCTCTAACGGAGTTGTGTGGTCATGTTGACTATCTAAGCTACTGATACTTGACCTAGACGAAGCACTACTTGTTGACATAGTAGCAGTTTCATAGTCATCATGGACTTCTGACATAGCAACTGGTTCCATCATATTAAATATATATAAAAAGTAGAAAAGGAAAAGAGGAAGAGGCTCTGTTTTAACAAAAGGAGCCCAAAAAAAAAGAAAGAGTATTTATAACGACAGATGGTCCCATTCTCCCTAAATTTATCTCCCTACTTATTAATGCAATGTTTATGACGGAAACTGGGGACACAACGACAACATTATTGTAATTTTTTAAAATGGAACAATATCTTATTTTATAGCTGATTATGTATGCGCTATATTATAAGGATTGTATAGTTATATCTCTTTAAATCTTCTTGTCTTTTCTTGATAATATATGTGATGATACATGTAGAATAACGTTGGTAACGGTTAAAAAAGTAGGAGGTATTTGTTTTTTATATTGAAAAAAGATGTGCATTTAAAAAAAAAGTGCTTTATAGCTCTGATAAATCAACTACTTTGTAAGAGTGCCTGCGGATACTTATATACTTTATTACCTTTATGTTTTCATAAAGATTATTTGGTGCCTGAAAAATCAACCATGCGAGCAATGTGTAAGTGGTGGCTTGCATATACAAACACCGATCATTATATTTAAGACCTTGCCTTTCTCCATTTTGAGTTTATTCTTGTGTCAACATGTCAGTCCTTACAAAAGTATCTTCTCCTTTCAAATTAGCCATTGTGGGCAGTGGGCCCGCAGGTTTTTATACAGCACATCGTTTACTTAAAGAATGGCCAAACACGACTATTGATATGTTCGATAGTTTGCCCGTACCTCATGGTCTTGTTCGTTTTGGTGTTGCCCCTGACCACCCCGAAGTCAAAGTAAGTTTAAATATAATTTAGATAAAAAATATCCGAATTCTTACTGCTGTAAAAAAAAAACAGAATGTCATGACAACTTTCGATAAAGTAGCAGAAGATGACCGGTTCAGATTCTTGGGTAATGTCACTATTGGTAAAAATATCAGTATTAAGGAACTTCAAAATAATTTTGATGCTGTCTTATTGTCGTATGGTGCAAGTGAAGATAGAAAGATGGGTATTGTAGGTGAAGATACCTATGGTGTAGAATCCGCTAGAAATTTTGTGGGTTGGTATAACGGTCATCCTGATTATAGAAATCTTCATTTGCCTTTAGATGATACAGATACAGCGGTTGTGGTTGGACAAGGTAATGTCGCGCTTGATATTGCTCGTATCTTGTTAAGTCCAATTGATGATTTGAGAAAGACGGATATAACTGAATATGCTTTGGAAACACTTTCAAAGAGTAGAGTTAAGCATGTACACGTTGTTGGACGTAGAGGTCCCGTTCAAGTAATGTATTAGTCATCAAACACATTATACAATTTTCTAAATTTTTTAATATAGGTTTCTTTCACATCAAAAGAATTAAGAGAGCAAATGGCATTACCTAACGTACAATTTAATGCAGATATGGATTTTATCAAAAAAGAAATTGCAGAATCACAAGCACTTATTAGTAAAAATAGACCTTTGAAACGATTAATGTCTTTATTAGAAAAGGGATCACCTACTAAGAATTCGGATAAATCCTGGACTGCCAAATTTTTACGTAGTCCTGTGGAAGTTTTGAAACGTGCAAACGAGAATAGAGTGAATGGTATTAAATATGAAATCAATCGATTGGAAGGACCTTTAGATCAAAGAAAAGCAGTGGGCACAGGAGAGTTTGAAACTCAAGAGTGTGGTATCGTTTTAACTAGTATTGGATACAAGAGTGTACCTATTGAAGGTATTCCCTTCGATAGCCGTCAAGGTCGCGTGCCTAACAAGTACGGCAAGATTTTAGATGGAGAGAAAGAATTAGACGGAATGTATGCAGCAGGTTGGCTTAAACGTGGACCTACAGGTGTGATTGTCACAACCATGTCAGACGCGTATGAAACTGCAGATACCATTGTAGATGATTTGAAAAACGGTAAGCCCATGCTGAAACCTACACATGATGATATCCAGAAATTATTAGAAGAACGTCATATTCGACCTGTCAGTTACAGAGACTGGAAAAAGATCGAGGCCGCTGAATTTGCTATGGGAGAAAAATTGGGTAAACCAAGAGAGAAATTTACTAAAATAGAAGATATGCTTTCTGTTCTTTAAAAAAATAAACTTTTTTTTTACTGCTTTTCCGATCCGGGAAAAACTGAATCTTTAAGCCAATGAACTTGTCAAACATTTGGTAAAGTAAAACACTTAATTTTTTTTTATTATTATTTCGAGTCATCTTCTTTTTGAATTGTAACAAAATGACTTCTTCCGTGTTGACCGATCAACAGTTAGATAACTTGAAGCTCTATAAATATTCGAGTATCGATCGATCTCTTTTAACTAAATATGTGCTTCGACATTACTGGGATCTAGCGGTCAAGCTATTTCCTTTAAATATGGCGTAAAGTTCCTATTTTTTTTATAGAAAACAACAAAGACTTAACTAAATTTCGATTTATTTACATGATAGACCCAACCTTATTACTTTGACAGGATTATTCTTTATGATTTTCAACGTGATTCTTGTATTTATCTACAACCCTACTATGGAAGCAGCAGACGCTGGTCCTGCTTGGATGTATTATTCTTTTGCTTTAGGTTTATGGTTATACTCTACTTTCGATAATGTAGATGGCCGTCAAGCAAGAAGAACAGGTACCTCAAGTCCTTTAGGTGAATTATTCGATCACGGTTGTGATGCTATTAATTGTTCCTTTGGTGCTATCATTCAAACTTCTGCTCTTGGTTTAGGTCACACTAGATACGCTGTCGTTATTTATGCTCTTGCCACCATGGGATTTTATTTATCTACAATCGAAGAATTCCATACAGGTACTTTATACCTTGGGTATCTTAATGTACCTACTGAAGGTGTTTGTATCTTGTGTGTTATGTATGTCATTTCTGGTCTTTATGGCCCTCAAATTTGGGAAACTCCTGTCAGTGCTGTTGCTGATAATTTGCCGTCATTTTTAGAAGATGCCTCTTGGATTGATATTTACATTTGGTTCATTGCCATTATGTTTGTATTTACTCATGCTCCTGTCTGGTAAAGATATATATATATATATATATACATACGTTTTCTTCTCTATTCTCATTTAATTTACTTTCTCTTAGTTTCTATGCCATGTACAAAGCTTGTCGCGCTAATGGCAAACCTTTTATTAAATCTATGATCTGGGATAACTGGGCTATTGTGGTTTACATCTCCTCCTATTATTTATGGGTTACTTCCCCTTATTCATATATCCTTTCAAACAAATACTTCGCCATTTATTTACTTGCTATCGGTATCGTATTTGGTCGCATTTGTTCTAAAATCATTTTAGCACATCTTACAAAGTCTGAGTCTCCTTTACCCACTGGTTTATTAGTTCCATTGGTACTCGGTGCTTTCATTGCTAATTTACCTGTTTATACATCCATGTAAGTGATCCATTTTCTTTTTCATACCGTTTTTATTTTACTAATCACTATGTTATCTAGTGAGCCTATTTTTACACCTGAATCTGAATATTTCTGCATTGCTCTTTACTTTGTTTTGGCACTTGTCTTATACCTCCGTTGGGCTGTGCTCGTGATCGACAGTATTTGTACCTACCTCGGTATTCAATGTTTAGTTATACCTGAACAACATACAAAAGAACACTAGATTATTTAATATAGATATATAGACATACATAGAACCAGAAAGAAAAATAAACAAAATAAAATGTATATACACCGGATAAATAACATTTATTTCAAGAAAAGAGAGGTTTATAAACCGAAGCATTGTAAGCCAATAAAGCTTCTTTATCCATCTATTTAT
Source organism: Pilaira anomala (assembly GCA_025716855.1). Taxonomy (NCBI): domain Eukaryota; kingdom Fungi; phylum Mucoromycota; class Mucoromycetes; order Mucorales; family Mucoraceae; genus Pilaira; species Pilaira anomala. The sequence goes on from JAIXMQ010000029.1 coordinate 219,871, forward strand.
TATTGTGTTAGAATATCCCGTTTGAAACAGAACACAAATACAACTTACTATTTCTTGTCCTTGACAAGCGGCTTCAAATATTTTATATAATTGCTTTAATGTATCACACATTACGGTATCTAATAATAAAACTAATATCAGTATTTCGTCATGTTTTTATTCATCCATGTTTACCTTTGATTTCAAAATAGTATGCCCATGTTTTCGCTAATGACTTCATAATCAATCCTTTATACTCAGGTATTCTAATTGTTATAAAATCAATAGACTATTTGGCATGTAAATACGATCTATATTACCTTGGCCAACATTTTTTAATGACAACAATTAGTGATTCAGCAGCCAACTTATTTATCTCTTGAATTGCTTTATTATTACTTGATATCATGGACATAGAGTCACACAGCATTGGTACAATTGCCTTCAAATATTGTGTGCCAATTGAGCCTAATGCTGTGTACAATATAGCGATAGGCTGTAACAAAACAGGTAAGAACAAAATCTTTTGTCCAGCGTATAAATAACCTGACACAACACCATCTTTCAACGCACGTTCATATAATTCGGATCGTCTTTGCTCGTTCTTTACAGAAGCTATTAGATCAAGTATACACGGATAAGCTACCTTTACTAAAGGTTCTTCTCGATTTTCTGATAAACGAAATAAACAGCTGAATAATGACTAAATAGAAATCGAATAAGTATAAAATCCAATAAACACTTAAAAAAAGCATACCTCAAGGAATAGGTTATCTAGACCCATTCTAGCAATATATTGAGAGTCTAATTTCTTTATGATATAGTGAACCATTTTAACCCCTTGTTCTTTATACTTAATATCGTAATCGTCAAGTACAATCAAGACAGGTGGAAGGATCAAGTGTAAGTTTTCTTCAAGATCTTTATTCTAACAAAGGAAGAATTAGAAGAGCAACAACGAAGCATTACAATAATCGCTTACAGAAATGTCTTTTACAATCCAATACAAGATGTCAGTATAGTTTTCTGCTTTCCATTGTTGATTTTCATGTAATTCACTTTCGTGTGCAGCGCGGTATTTCGGTTCAGGTCGTTTTGAAAGCGTAGGGTGTATCTGTGCTTGTCTTTGAAACACAGGCTGTAACGTGTTGGTCAGTATATCTTTTACATGTGTTTCAATCACGTGTCTTGATCTGTCGTCTGAAGTTTGACAGGTACAGTATATGTCAGTGAATGCTTGCATAGTAGGTTAAAAGAAACAAGTTCAAAAACTGCAATAAATGGTTATTATCTCATCGTATTTGTACACCGATTTTCTTTTGCAAGTGACTTCGATTGTCAGAGTGTTGTCATAACTACTCTGTATTATTTATAAGCTTGATGGGGACATTCGCAATGCCTCTTGTTCGATAATAATAAAATATTAAACTCTATCTATATTAGAAATTGACGTGTGGTCAAAACGCATCTGATGAAATTAAACAATTGATGACTGCGATATAAATAAACTCGTGTATTTAGTTTTTTTTATCATATTGAAGGATATAAGTATGTTTTTAAATAAAATGATAGAAGGACAAACACAATTGTCTTGATGAATGGAATATTCGAGAAAGAATGCGACTGAAACATTACCTATCTGTTATAGTACTCTACAGAAGGATATATCTAAAACTTACTACGTATAACCAAGTATCTGGTGCGATGATGCTATAGACAAATGATCGCACTCCCAATTATTCTGTTCAGTCTCCTCGAAACTAACAGGATAGTGTTCCCAACGATGTAAAATTAATAATCAAAATCGTGACTCCTATTTCCGGAAGCTAGATACTTATTGCAAGCAGTTGGCAAAGTAAATAACTTCTTGATCTTTCAAACTTTTCTGATAGCCATTGAAGCACTTTTACGACCATTACTTGTAACAGCTTGCTTGTAGCAAGTGTATGAAATGATGCAAAAAAAAAAAAAAAAAAAAAAAGATCAATGTAGTCCATAGGGAAACAAGCTTTTTTGAAACCCGGTAAAGAAAGTCACTTCCAAAAAAAAAAAAAAAAAAAAAAAAAAACTCAAAGACAAGCAGTTTGTTCCAGTTGAATCCCTTTTTCCTTTCTTGTCTTTTATTTTTTGTTTAAAATAGAAGCCGCCATTTTTTTTTTTTTTTTTTTCCAACAAGAAACACTTCAACCACTATCTCCCCTTTTGTGTGTTTTGTTACGTGTGCGTATTCGTTGTCTATAAGAAAATATTATTACCAATGAACTAAATTCGTTTTTTTTATAAAAAAGAGAATAGTCGTTTTTTTTTTTTTCAATTCATAAAACCACATCAAAACACTACTTATTTTCCTAGAACCGAAAAAAAAAGAAATAACAATGACCGACATTATGGACGACAGTTACAGAATGGCAGAGAATGGTAACTGACTTGCATTGAGACAGAAAGAATTTGATTAAATATTAATACCTTGTGTTAGAATATTTTCTTCCTGATGGAGAAGAAATGTATGAAGACGAGCCCATCACGTAAGTCTAGATTTTTTTTTCTTTTTACTTGAAACAGGCCTTTTTTTTTATTAAAAACTCGTCAATTAGTCAAGAAGATTGCTGGACAGTCATTTCGTCCTTTTTCGAAGAAAAGGGTCTTGTGAGACAACAATTAGACTCCTTCGATGAGTTTGTTCAAAACACAATGCAGGAATTAGTTGACGAAAACTCTAATCTTGTACTTCAACATGTTGGTGGCGATGGCGATGTTACAGTAACTATCATCAATCTTTTGTACCAATTTTTTCTCTTGATGTTAAAGTTTCATTTATATTATATTAGAAACGTTACATTATTGATTTTGGACAGATTTACTTGTCGAAACCAACCATGACCGAAGCTGATGGTAGTACGCAGCCCATGTTTCCTCAAGAAGCGCGTATTCGTAACTTGACGTAAGATTCATAAAATGCTAATCTTTAAAAATAGTGTACTAATTTTTTTTTTGTTATATAGCTACGCGTCTCCTCTTTATGTGGATATGAGTAAACGTACGCAAATCGCAACACCTCATGATTCCACCAATGTCAACAAAAATCCTAATGATCTTTTCCAAGACGAAAACGGATCCGAGAGACCTCCTATGACAAAAGTGTTTATCGGAAAAGTAAGTTTTTATAAAATAGGGAAAGAGAAAAAAAGATGGAAGAAATTACTTACAGTTCTGTTTATAGGTTCCTATCATGTTGAGATCCACTTATTGTATTCTTCATGACATGCCCGAAAGTTCTATGCACGAATTAAACGAATGTTCTTTTGATATGGGTGGTTATTTTGTTATTAATGGTTCTGAAAAGGTTCTTATTGCCCAAGAACGTATGGCAACGAACACAGTATATGTGTTTTCCAAAGCACCACCTTCCAACTTCCAATATACAGCCGAAATTAGATCTCAACCTGAAAAGGGATCAAAGAATGCATCACCTTTATTTATTAAAATGATGAGAGCTTCTGCTGAACGTGGATCATCTGGTCAATGTATTCGTGCCGCTTTGCCTTATATTCGTTCAGAAGTACCTATCGTTATTGTATTCAGAGCACTTGGTCAAGTCGCAGATAGAGATGTGCTTGAACATATCTGTTATGATCGTAACGATTATGAGATGTTAGAACTGTTAAAGCCCTCTATTGAAGAAGCTTTCGTAATTCAAGATCAGGACGTTGCCTTGGATTTTATTGGTAAAAGAGGTACAACTGTTGGTGCAACAAGAGAAAGACGTATCAAGTATGCATCCGAAATTCTTCAAAAGGAATTATTACCTCATGTGGGTACTGCATACAAGACCGAAACACGTAAATCATATTTCTTTGGTTATATGATTCATCGTTTGTTGTTGGCTGCCTTAGAACGTCGTGAATTAGATGATCGTGATCATTATGGTAAAAAACGTATGGATCTTGCAGGTCCCTTAATGGCTGGTTTGTTCAGACTTCTGTTTAAAAAATTGACAAAAGATGTTGCCAAGTATTTGCAAAAGTGTATTGAATCTAGTAGAGAATTCAACTTGACTTTGGCTGTCAAATCTAATACGATTACCAATGGTTTAAAGTACTCTTTAGCTACTGGTAATTGGGGTGACCAAAAGAAGGCAATGCAAGCCCGTGCTGGTGTGTCTCAGGTATTAAACAGATATACTTTTGCATCTACTTTATCCCATTTGCGTCGTTGTAATACGCCTATTGGTCGTGATGGTAAGATTGCCAAACCTCGTCAATTGCATAATACCCACTGGGGTCTTGTATGTCCTGCTGAAACACCTGAAGGTCAAGCATGTGGTTTGGTAAAGAATTTGGCTTTGATGTCATATATTTCAGTTGGTTCTTCTGCTACACCTTTGATCATGTTCTTGGAAGAATGGGCTATGGAGAATTTAGAAGAATTAAGCGCAAACAGCATTGTAGATGCTACTAAGGTCTTTGTAAATGGTGTCTGGATCGGTATCCATCGTGATCCTGGAGAGTTAATTAACTCACTTAAACAAATGAGACGTTCAGTTGATATTTCTCCTGAAGTCAGTATTGTTCGTGATATTCGTGAAAAGGAATTAAGAATGTATACAGATGCTGGTCGTTGTTGTAGACCTTTGTTCTTGGTTGAAAATCAACAATTGAAATTAAACCGTGAACATATTATGCGTATTCAGGATACTGAGGATGATTTCGGTTGGCAAAATATGATTGCTGATGGTATTGTTGAATATGTAGATGCCGATGAAGAAGAAACTGCCATGATTTGTATGACTCCTGAAGATTTAGCTGAATCTCGTATGACAGCTCAATATGGTGCTCCCTTACAAGAGACTCGTGATTTGGCTAGTCGTGTCAAGTCTCAAACTGGTAGTTATTCTCATACTTGGACTCATTGTGAGATTCATCCTAGTATGATTCTTGGTATCTGTGCTAGTATTATTCCTTTCCCCGATCATAACCAATCTCCTCGTAATACTTATCAATCTGCAATGGGTAAACAAGCTATGGGTGTTTATCTTACCAATTTCCAAACCCGTATGGATACATTGGCTAATATTTTATATTATCCACAAAAGCCCTTAACTACTACAAGATCTATGGAATTCTTACGTTTCAGAGAATTACCTGCTGGTCAAAACGCTATTGTTGCCATTTTATGTTACTCTGGTTATAACCAAGAAGATTCTGTTATTATGAATCAAAGTAGTATCGATCGTGGTCTTTTTAGATCTTTATTTTTCCGTACTTACATGGATGCTGAAAAGAAATCTGGTATGATGTTCATGGAAGAGTTTGAAAAGCCTACACGTGATACTACACTTCGTTTAAAGCATGGTACTTATGAGAAATTAGAAGAAGATGGCTTAATTGCACCTGGTACTCGTGTCTCTGGTGATGATATCATTATTGGTAAGACAGCACCTATTCCTGCAGATTCTGAAGAATTAGGTCAAAGAACTACTACACATAACAAGCGTGATGCTTCTACTCCCTTAAGATCCACAGAAACTGGTATTGTTGATCAAGTCATGTTGACTACGAACCAAGATGGTTTGAAGTTTGTTAAAGTACGTGTTCGTTCCACTCGTGTACCTCAAATGGGTGATAAATTTGCTTCTCGTCACGGTCAAAAGGGTACAATTGGTATGACTTATCGTCAAGAAGATTTCCCATTCTCTTCTGAAGGTATTACACCTGATCTTATTATTAATCCTCATGCTATTCCTTCTCGTATGACAATTGGTCACATGATTGAATGTTTACTTGGTAAAGTGTCTACCTTGACAGGTAATGAAGGTGATGCTACACCTTTCACAGATGTTACAGTTGAAGCTATTTCAGCTGCGCTTCAAGCTCAAGGATATCAATCTCGTGGGTTTGAAGTAATGTATAATGGTTTTACTGGTCGTAAGTTAAATGTACAAGTCTTTTTGGGTCCTACTTATTATCAACGTTTGAAGCATATGGTGGATGACAAAATTCATAGTAGAGCAAGAGGTCCTGTACAAATTTTAACCAGACAACCTGTCGAAGGTCGTTCAAGAGATGGTGGTCTTCGTTTTGGTGAGATGGAAAGAGATTGGTAAGTGAAATTATAAACTACATTTAATAATAGAAATTGACTATTATCTATAGTATGATCAGTCACGGTGTTGCACAGTTCTTGAAAGAACGTTTGTTTGACGCTTCTGATGCATATCGTGTACATGTTTGTGATATTTGTGGTTTAATGGCTATTGCCAACTTGAAAAAGAATAATTTTGAATGTCGTGCATGTAAAAACAAGACTAGAATTTCACAAATTCATATTCCTTATGCTTGTAAACTTTTGTTCCAAGAATTAATGGCTATGAATATTGCTCCTCGTATGTTTGTTGATGCAGATTAAGCAAGAAAAAGAGAGAAAAAAATTTATATATATTATTGAACACACAACTAAAGAAAAAATAAACCTTTTTACATATTTATTAAATGCTTTTTTATTATTATTTACATACTTTAAACTGTATATTGTGTTAAAAAGAATATTACTGCTACTAGTGAATGAATATTTGTATATTCTAGTTACTACAACTATGTAGGTATCATTCATTTTTTTTAAAGAGTCTGGTTTAAAATCTCCAATATCATTCTACGACGAATAGGTACCATATCTTGTTGTGAAAAATTAAATGGTTCTCTTCTGGCTAAACGTTCAGCAAATGTACAGGTAAATGCACCACAATCTGACATATTGCCTTGTCTTGGAATATCTTTAGGCGCCAATTGTTTCCAATCTGATGTATCGAATGGTGCTTTCTTTTTATCCATATGTTCTTGTTCGAGATAAGACAAGAATAAGGACAGTGTATAATCATGATTACCGCCTAATGAATCATATACCATCACAGCCTTATTTTTCATATCAATAACCCCCAAAACCCAATGCAAAGACTGGTTAATGGGTATAAGTATTAAGTCTTTTGAAAAAATATCCACCTAACGTGAAACATCCCTCATAAATCAGTTGACTGCATTTTTTTTTCTTGTTGCATAAAAAAAAGTTGTATGTTATTTTACTTACACGTTTTGTCCATCGCCTTACTTTATCAAATCCTTTATCTCGAAGTGTTGAACAAAAGAAGGAACTAAAACAATAGATTGAAGGTAAATCATCGTGTGTTAATGATCGCTCTAATAATAATTCGAAGTAAAAGTTGATAATTTCATCGTTTAACCAAGTCTCTGGCTTTAATCGTTGGATATCTCTGTAATCTACAGTGACCTTCTTAAATTGCGATGCTTGCCCTACTCTCTTTGCCAATGCATCGTTTACAATTTTATTTTCTTCAGGTGTTAAAGGTTTTACTGATACTTTTGTTGATCTAATTTCAGTCTCTTTGAATAGCTCGTCAAAATCAGTTGTATCGACTGATTTGTCTAATATCTATAGTAAAATGAATAAAGAAAATCCAAACATACTTTTCTACATGTATTTTACCTGTAAAACTTTTTTCTTTTGTTCAAATAACTAAGTAGAGTACGTTAAAAAAAAAAGAATGACGAAGTAGGCATTGATTTTTTTTTAAAAAAAAAAGAGAGATTTACCTTGATACGTTTGTCTGATGTGTCTTTTTTATCAGGTTCATCAAACTTCAAGCTTTCTAATCTTAATAGTAAAGAGTCAAGATCATCAGAACAATCATCGTGAGGCATTTCTTTGTTGGGTGTTGACATTGTACTAATCGATGGAATTGGTTTATAAAAAGGTATGTTCTTTCGCGAAAAGGGCAAAAAATGTTCTATTTAAAATTGTAAGTTTATATTGAAGTGAAGAAGAACTTGTACGTTGTAGTTACGGCTCTTATTTTTTTTAACAACGTCAGGAAGAGGAAAGTCAAAGGGTGCTGCTCTTGCCAATTGTTTCATTTAGTTTTTATATCTTTAAAAAGAAGAAAGAAAAAAAAAAAAAAAAATAGCGGGGAAGGTTTACTTGGACACTTTTTTTTTTCTTTTCTCAGTAACCAAAAAAAAAAAAAAAAAAAAAATGCAACCCATCTATGCCTCAATTGGCGCTTTAATCATTGACGATATTATATACCAAGATGGGACAGAAGTAACTGACATCCTCGGAGGTGGGGGAGTCTTTGCAATTTATGGTAAAAAAAAAAAAAAAAAAAAAAGAGTATTCTCCCTGTAAGTTTTTTTAAAGATAGAGTTTATATGTAGGTATGCGAGTTTGGTTAGAAAAAACACAGGCGAAAGATATTGGTTATATTATTCATACAGGATTTGATTATCCAACTGAAATTGATAATAAAATTAAACAATTAAATATATCTTTAACCGAATTTCACCATACGGATAAGCATACTACACGGGGCTTAAACACGTTTGGTGCAGATGATCATCGTGATTTTGAGTATAAACATCCTATCATACGTACAACCACAAATGATTTTAGTGACGACTGGATTCAGTCAATCAAGGTACTACATTTGATTTCTTCACCCGAGAGAGCTACAGAGATTATAGACGAATGGAAAGAACGAGAAAAATTGCTAAACTCAAAAGAAAAGACTCAATTCCTTTGGGAACCTTTACCCTGGGCTTGTTTACCAGAGGTAAATTAAATTGTATATTATGCGCATACGAGTTCAGTACTAAACTTAAAGTACAAGGTAGAACTTAAACATGATATACAATACAGCCTTATTAACTGAAATCATTACGCCCAACCACGAAGAAGTAGCAGAGATGCTCAATATCGATTTTAAAAAGTTATTGTCCGAGAATAAAAATGACTTTAAACAAGCAGTAGAATATTGCGGAAATAAGTTATTAGATGGTTTATCCGTATCTACTCTAGTTGTAAGAGCAAGTAAGTATGGTTCTATGGTCTTGTTGAAATCAAGAGAAGTTCATTGGATACCAGCTTATTGGAGCTGGTGGGATTCTAAAGACCAAGCCCATGTAATTGATGTGACAGGTGCAGGTAATGCATTCTGTGGTGGATTTGCGTATGGTTGGATCAAGACACAAGGTGATGCCGTAGAGTCTTCTTATTATGGTGCCGTATCAGCTAGTTATACTGTAGAACAAATGGGCGTACCATTATTTACAAATGGATGTTGGAATGATGGCCCTCAACCAATGGAAAGACTCGAAAGATTAAAAAATAAATCATGTAAATTTTATTAAAATTGATTAATGATTATCAGTTTCATTATGTGAATCTTTAAAGAACTCCTCATGTTGCTTTTGGCATTTAGCGAAACTATATCTTGCGGCGAAATAAGCTGCAATGGATGCAGTAGCGAGTGATGAGAATAAAGCCTTGTTGCGGTTGAAACCTAGCTTCGTTGTAACCGGTACTACAGTTGTTGCATGTATGCATGTTATTTACTTTATATTCTCTTAATTAAGCTATAATTAACGACACTTACATAGAATAAAGGTGGTAGTAACTTTATATTCAATTTATAAATATCAGTCAACAAGATTATATGTCTAAATTATTTTGAAAAGACTTACTAGCAGCATATATACCAGTTTTATTCGCATTCTCTTGACATATTTTAGGTAGGATCCATTCCTATTCGTATTATATTAAAGAGTCAATAGACGTATCATAAATCGACTTTATTAAACCTAACAGGATGTTCTCTTGCTATATATTCTTTTGACATATTGAAAAGTAAAGAGAATGAAGCTTTTTTGCATGACAATCCTCTTGCTCTTTTAAATCTCAACTTTCCTCTACAATACCCCGATTATCGAAAAGTGACGTATGGTGAACGTCGTGGCTGGACGGGGCCTATCCCAGCCCCTGTGCATTTAGTCACGTGTTTTCAATGAAAGGCTCTCACTTTGCTGTCTGAAGAAGGGGTCCCACCCATTTTTTTGTTCCCTATACATTTTGTAAGCAAAAAAAAAAAAAAAAAAAAATGAAAAAGAATCCGTTCACCAATTTAACGCTTGTTTTATAATTTAGCTTTCACCCCTTTCCACCAATATGGCTTTCCGTTTGATTACCAAGAATGCTGCCACCGGTAAGATTTCATTCAAATTTTATATAACTTGTTAACTGATCCTTTTGTTTATTCTCTAGCTGCTATCGCTGCTCGTCCCAGTTTAATGAACGCCACCCGTCAATCCATGGGTGCCACTGCGTAAGTTCCGAAAAAAAAAAATGGGAGAAATAAAGAGTTCAATATAAGATGTGATTCTAAATTTGTTATCATTTTTAATAATAGCGTTCGTCATTTCACCACTCAAAAAGAAGGTACAAAAAAAAAAATTGTATTCGAATTATAGACAGAGCAACTAAAAAAATAGAAATAATATATAGCTGAACCCAAGGAAAAGGCCAACAGTATCATCGATTCTCTCCCCGGTAACTCTCTCGTTTCCAAGACTGGTTTCGTTACCTTGAGTACCGGTCTCGCTACCTTCATGATCTCTAAGGAAATCTATGTCTTCAACGAAGAAACCTTGGTCTTGGTTTCTACTGCCGGTCTTTTGGGTATACTTTTAAAGTACCTCAGAGAGCCTTTCAACAACATGGCCAACGATCACATTCAAGTAAATATGCAGCATATATTAGATAGATTGATAAACATAGCGCGTGAAAGACTAATCATTATGTAAAAATTATGTAGCGTATTAAGAGCATCTTGGTTCAAGCTCGTGAAGACCATAAGGGTGCTGTTCAAGAACGTATTGAGGAAGTTGGACAAATGAAGGATCTTGTTGAAGTTACTAAGGCTCTCTTTGAACTTTCTCGCGAGACTGCTCAGTTAGAAGCTCAAGCTTTCGAATTGAAGCAACAAGTTGCTGTTGCTGCTGAAGTCAAGACCACTTTGGACTCTTGGGTTCGTCATGAAGCTAACGTTCGTGACCGTGAACAAAAGCAATTGGCTGCTTACTTGATCGAAAAGATCAACAAGGACTTGCAAGACTCTAAGATCCAACAACAAATCTTGGACCAAGCTGTTTTGGATATTCAAAGTAAGTGTGCATAAACTATCATTTATTGAAAGAAAAAGTAATTAACATGTTTATCTCAACAGGAATTGCCAAGACTAACTAGATTGTTAAAAGCGTTTTTTCTTGTATATCGAATTTAAAATAAAATAAATACTTTCAAAAAAAAAAAAAAATACTCGTTTCCGTGATCATGATATCAGCTCTTTCTTTTACCGTAAAACTCCAATAACTTTGTAAACATCTCAAACTGATCCTCAAGTTTTAATACAATGAAGTGTTTTAATTCTATAGAAGTACTCATACTCTATCCACATGATTTATGTTATTGACTTTATTTTTCTTCGCACGCCATATGATAAATCGCAAGCAAGTTTTTTTCTTTTCTTTTTAAACATGGATTTCCCTTGTCACTATCGTCTTAATCTCTTGTTTGATTACGTCCGCTATTCTAACAAGAGATATTATATCCCCCCCTCCCTCCCTCCCTCTTTTTACTTATAACCATTATACAATAACTCGTTAAATGTTTTCTCATCAAAACATTAAGTAAGCTTATTTATAACCAAGAAAATTAAGTTAATAATTGCAAAAGTATCGGGGTCTTTATATTGAAATTGGTTCTTTTTATCTCATTAATTAATTACTCGTAAGCATCCTGAGAAAATTCGAGTTTTGTCTTTGAATTTGCCACCAAAATAAGATATGGATTTTTATTGGGAATATTAAATATGTTATTGTAAATGCAAAAGGCTCCCAATATATAGACATATAACGTCGTCTCATAATTCGCCTTTAATGGGATTATTTCATACAAGCTATATATCTGTTTGTACGCCCTCAGTTACTAGATATTTCTCCCGTGTTTCAGCGTAAATCTGTCATTGTAGACCCTGGAACGATAATGCAAAGCTAAAAAGGACCTCTTTTTTTTATAGAGACAATTCCCCACAATCAAAATTGAATTTACTTACAGTCACAAGAACTGAACAAAGAAAAAAATTTCGATATACAACCCCTTTTTACTGCATGTATAATAATAATAATATGACACCTTCACCTATAATACCACATACTAACGAAAATAAAGTGAAGTTGTATGAAATGTTTTCTCAAAAACAATTGACACCACCACCCAACTTGACTCATCCAGCTGCTTCTAATAACACAAGTAAAAAAAAAAAAAAAAAAAAAGGATATTATACTGTTTTAGTTTAAAACAGGTAGTTCATTGACTGTTTCTTTAAAAACATGTGTAGATCTATTTAACTTTCATACAGGGTTTCAGTCAACAGATTTATTTACAACCAAAGTAGAACAAATGTTGATTGAATTAGATCGCTTGTTAAAACAATCAGGCAATTTACCTTTTTCTTTATTACCACCTCATCATGATATTATTCTGGTCATGCGACAAATACCTTTATTAATCAACCAAAGTGCGCAACCTACTTTATTAAGATCAGTAGTAGAAAAAGTAATATTTCAGTTATATCAATCCAACACAGGCCTTTCTATTGAGGTTTATTGTCGATTTCTTCAAACATTAATTGAATTATCACCTAGTATATCCAAAGAAACATTAAGTTGGATTCTATATTCAGATGATGAGGTAAAGCAAAAAAGATGAATTGTTGATATATATTTTACTAATGCACAGATTTATAATAGAGAAAATATAATGTGTGGATCATTACTTCTCTCATCAAATTCGGTTTAATACCTTTAGAAGAATTTGATATTCAATTAGCGAAACAATTAAATAAGGCACAGGTCGATCCGCAATTGATTGAATTCAGCACTGAATTATTGCAAAATTGCTTATTAACGATGCACCCTATTACTTTATTGGAAGACCATGTGTTAGTCATTAACGCCCTGAAAAGACTACAGACACCAAAGTAAATCTTTATTTTCTCTAAGCTTTATGTACAAAATGTATTCAACTTTATTTATATATATATAGAGCGATAGAATTAATTCAAGACTTGAAGAATAGAATGATTCGTAATTCGCAAGATGATACATTTACCCTAAGGCTTTTATTAGCAGAATGGACTCGTGTTTGTAGACATAGTATGACAAGTGATGCTCTTTATACTCACTTTGCCGAAAAAGTAAAATAATTAAAAAAAGATGTCAACTTGTCAAAAAAAAAATACTTATTAGCCTATATTTAGATTCTTTCAACCACGACACGTGATACTGAACGATTATGCTTCTTCTTCAGACTATGCACTGAAACATGTATTGAATTATATCAACCTGTACGACCTCAATCGATTGATGCATATACAAAGTTAGTTGGATATATGGTGCGCTTACAAGATGACTACACATCAAAAATTACCATGACAACCCATGTTCTTTCTATAGTTGTCTTGGTGCTGGCTCATCAACATGAAACTTTAAATACTCAGTTTAATCAAAAACCATTTTTAAAATTATTGAGCTCGTTATTTATTGAATTAAATCAGTCTACCAGTGACGATAAAGACACCAACAGTAGTTTCATTACTGTATACAGGTATTTTATTTTATTTAAAAATATATATTATAAGCTGAACTAACTTTCCACTAAAGTAATACGTTGTATACACTTGAACCACGTCATTTCTCAGGCTTTGCATTTTCTTGGTTACAATTATTTTCACATCGACTTTATTTACCATTACTCTTATCTCAAGAAAATCAAAAAAATGGCTGGACCATCTGTTTTAAACTTATGAAAGCACATTTATTGTTTTTAAAAACTTTATTACAACATCGGGGACATCAAGGACGTCAATTGGGACCGTCAGAAAAAGCATTTTATCAAGGCACACTACGATTTTTGGTGGTGATGTTACATGATTACCCCGAATTCTTATGCGAACATTATTTATCTTTTATTCAATTATTACCGTCTGAATGTATCCAGTTACGAAACGTCATCCTGAGTTCATTTCCTCGAGATATGATTTTACCTGATCCTTTCACCACCACATTAGGTTATATGGCTACCACAAGCTTACCGCCTAGATTATTCATTGACGAAGACGCATATTATTCACTGGAAGAAGATCACGAAGATGTATTTCAATTAAAAGAGTTAGATTCTTATTTGATCTCTGGAAAATTATCATCAACTATTACAAAAGGTGTCATGCATTATGTTAAAAATGATCACGATCAATATGATTTGGAAAAAATACAACAATTGGTATTCTACGTAGGAACTAAAGGGAAATTAGATACAACTAAATCATTATCCGAGAATCCTGCAATTCAAATCTATAAATATCTCTTGGCTCATTTACCTACAAGTCATGAGCGTTATTTATTAGTGAATGCGATTGTAGATCATCTTCGATATCCAAATAGTCATACTTATTTCTTTAGTATGACATTGTTACATTTGTTTAGTACGCAAACAGAGTTCGTCAAAGAGTTAATTACTAGGTAAATGTATCATACAGAAAAACAAAAAATATGCCTGACTAACTTTTGAATAATCATTTTCTAGGGTCTTGTTGGAAAGATTAATTGTGAATCGACCTCATCCTTGGGGTCTATTAACAACATTTATTCAGTTAATTAAAGAACCTCACTTTACTGATCACGAATTCATTCAATGTTCCATGCATCATTCTGCTGATATTAAGCGACTGTTTGAAAACGTATTAAAGTAAGTTATTTGTTTAATATTAATCATGAATAAAACTAAAACCCTTCCTCTCCCCCCCCCCCTCATAGATCAACGCAACAATTATCTTGAACGGTTTATACAACATTCTTTTTTTTTCTTTAATATATATATTTATACAATTATGACAAAACAAAAAAAGTGAAAATAAATATTTCTACTTCATTGTCTTTCTCTTGACAATAAAGAGACGCATTCCTTGTTTGGAATACTCTTCTCTTTTAGGATCTTCCATGATATCAATGAACTCAAACTTCTTTTTGGCCATTTGAAAAAATCGCTTATCAGCATTTCTTCTTTTACGGTAGGCCAAATAAATGATTGCGTTCTTATTTGTGGTCAACGAAAGAAAGGTATCTATTAAAATGGGAAATGAACTTTCGTGATAAATACAATCGGATGCTAATATCACATCAGCATTCGATACTTCTGGGTCTTTAATTTCTTCTCCCCTAAAATAATTGAAGGTTAATAAAAAGTTGACATTTATTAATTGCTATAGAAACGTACCAGTTCAAAATTTCAGCTCTTACTGTCCCTTCGAGCTTATTTAATACAATATTATCTTGCATTAATTTCATCATGGGTCTAACAAACACGTTAGATAAAATAATATTAAAAAAAAAAAGTTATTACATTTGATCTGTTATGATGAGTTGCTTAATATTTGGACATAACTTTGCCACGGCCAAACCAACAAGACCAGTGCCAGCACCAATCTCGACAATAGTTTGACCTTGAAACAAAGTACTTTGAGTTTGATCGCGTTTCCAAGCCAAGTAATCTAACATGTTCTTTGAAGATTCCCAAATCTTGCCACCGCAACCTGTACTCAGATCTTGTGACAATAAAAGTGGTTCGGTTAAACCTTCTATTTCTATCGCTCCAGTATGTGCCGTTACTTCTTGTTCTCTTTGTTTGAAATCTCCATATTCGGCAAAGTCTGTTTTTTCTGTGTTCATAACTGTCAAGAAGAGTTAAATATGTATAAAAAAAAAGGGGGTATAGTGTTCCGTAACTTATTATGTTATTTAAGCTTTTTTTTTTCAGCATGCGATTGGATTGTGGAGGTAAAGCAGTCCATATGTGTGCCTTTTCAAAGGCTTAAACTTTACGTCTTTTTTAAAATGAAGAGGAGTTTTTTTTCTGTTATTTTGCATAAATCTGACATTTATTGATAAGGACAGAAAAAGGAATGTATATAAAATGTTCTTAGTATTATATAATAAAAATGAATGAGACATGGGTAATTTTTTTTTGTCATATGAGTGTTTGCAAATACATGTATATATTGTGTATATAGATTATGTAAAAAAAAAAAAAAAAAAAGAAGAAGTAAATTGATCAAGGTAAAAGGAGAGAATGGGAAAGAAAGAAGGGGGGAAGTTTAGATATGACTTTATACTGCCTGTAATGAAGGTGAGTTGGTTGTACAGCAGAAAATGTACTTTTGAAGCAGGAATTTGATTCTTTTCAATTGATTTGTTTCATGTGGTGGAGCTGTAGGTGGGCGAGGAGGCCTAGGGTTTTGAGGACGAGGTTTTCTAAAGTTCATTATCTATATGTAAATTGTTTAGATAGAATGCACGTGACGCTTCAAAAAAAGAATAAAATTTATACCAAAAAGTAACAAACGGAAAAAGGTGCAGTAATGTTGATATGGATCTAATGCAGTAGTAGTAATGTGATTCTTGTTGTCTGTGTCTATCAATATGATCAACAAAGGGTTTTCTTTCTTTATTCGACTGAAACGAGTTTTTTTTTTTAAAAAAAATTATTCTATCACAAACAAAGTAAAAAAATGTTGATCATAGAAGAAAAAGAAGGGTTCAAGGGAAATTTGAATTAAATACTTTTTTTTTTCAAAAATAAAATTAATTCTAAATGAATCAGTACATATGAGAAAGAAAAAATAGAAAGGATAGAACGACGATAATAATAATAAAGTTGGAATTATAGGAGTGAACATTTTGTTAAACGGGCAATACAGATTGAAGACTTGTAAATAAAAAAGCGATGATAACTAATTTTTGTTTATAATGTTAAATTTTGTATATAGGCATACACACACACACACACACACACACACACACACATATATATATATATATATATATATATAGAAAGTATTTTTGTTCCCTCAATTCTATCAGCGAGTAAATAAGGAGTATATATTATATGACTACTCAAATATACATTTCTCAACTTATTCACACTTACAAACACACATCTACATCCACACACATTCACTTTCTCGAGAAAATATGATTGTAAGGAGATATTCGATCTTGTTCACGTTACAAGGGGTCCGATAGAGAAAAATTCTACTTGTCTTTTATTAAAGTAATAAAAACGTGAGTTTTTTTTTTTTTTTTTTTTTTTTTACATCCTACAATGCTTCCGCCCTCAATTTACCGATTTCGACAAAGTGTATAGGCTAAAAATACAAGACATGTGATTAGAATTAGATTAATAATGAAACATCAAGAATAGGTCTTTCTCTTTCTCTTTATGTTTCTCCTTTACTATTATTTTTCTACTACAGATGTTCAAAGATGTCGTGCGGATTGTCGAGCGCCAAATTTCTGTCAAAAAAAATGCTAAGCATCATTAACAATTAAAAAACCTTATTCCAACGAAAGGAATAGCTGTGGATCTTGTTTATATATCCCGACTCATACTGCTACCGAGGTAAAGACTTGGCTGAGAAGTCTTGCTCTTTCAGAGCTATTTGAACACTTTAAAGTCTTGAAGGGCAAACTTTAAGTAGTCAAAATCACAAGATTTTACAGTGATTCTCTTAATACTTTTTTTTTTCTTTTTACTTATTCGACAAAATAGGATGCACTCAACAAATATTTAAGAAATATAGAAATAGTGAGTTTAATCCAAGAGAGAATATAGAAGAATATGAGGGTCTGCATTGGAATAAGCGACCAATTTTATGCAGTATTCCTTTTCACACACTAGTGCCAACACCAAGCCCACCCATCAGCAATCAGTAGTAAAACTAAAATTACATTGTATAAAGTCAAAATTGATAAATTGAAAAACCAAATCAATATAACCGGTTACAAGCTCAAATCTATTCGAAAAAGGATCAAATAAAACGACGCAAAATAAAATTATAATCAAACAGTTTATTTCTTTCGACGATATAAACTCACATTGCTATGTTTCATATCGCTCATCAAGAATAAAATATATAATATGCTTAAGTTTTACATATAAGGAGATTATTAAACTAATCACAGTAGTAAAAGAGTACCATACCCTGTATAGTAATAAAACTCTCGTCTATATCTAATTGTTGAACTTTACGATACCTATGTTTAAAAATATATTACTTTTAACGTGTATCCCCTCAATCTCCTATTACTATTGCTATGTTAAAATAAACTCCCTTTTACAAAGTGTTATATAACGATAACGGTTGCAAGATTTATCGAAAAAGCGGTCAGGTTTTACAAAAAATTGTTACGAATTTTTTTTTTTAAAAAGTAGGGAGAAGAGTGAACTTAAAACATGGTAAGAAAAAAATCCATATGTTTTCAGAATAACCACCAAACCTACTAGTTATTGGTCTTCCCCTCTTCTTTTTTTTTTCTGCCCTGGAGGAATCATAAAAAGATACAAAGCTGACAATTGACAATTACATAAACTTAATAAAGAAATACATATTTACAGGGAGAAAACAAAAAAGGCATCTTTTCTTCATCTTCTTCTTCTCAACAGGATATAACTTGACTTTATGTTTCAAGGAGCTAATAGATGAATCTTAATTGATTGAAGGTAGAAAAAAGGGGGCATGTTTATTGACGCATCTAAAAAAAAATACGATCAGAATGGCAAATTATAGAGTGGGATACATTTTTTTTAAAAAAAAAATTAAGGCAAAAGATTCTGAGAAGAGCAAAATACATTTTTTTAATAAAAAAGGTTGTACAGATATCTAAGGGTATATCAGAGATAAATGGTATTCTTTAAAATCAAACAGGAATTATTGTTGTTGAACATAAATGCCATTGTTCACCATATCCCTTTCAATTGTTTCAATTGCATCAGGAACCTTTCTAAACAAATTTTCTTCTCCAACCAAATAAAGTAAACCCGATTTTCTGAAAAGTTTCATGGGGTTTTCTCGGAGTCTAACAAAGAAAACTTTGACCTGTCGAGCATGATATGCTTCTACAATTTCATACAGAATTTGTACAGCACTAAGAAAGATGAAACATTTGTTTAGTCTGATATATATTGTCATGCATGACGTTGTAGGTATATATGTTTATTTACCTTGCATCAATCTTTGGCATATTATCTACATCAAAAATCATGTAAGATAATTTTCCAAGTCTAGGATCCTCTGAGGGATGAATCGACATATCACCAAATTGCTCTAATCGACGTAATCTATCCTTTAATTGACCTACACGTTCTCACAAGTTAAAAACATGAATCGTATAAGTGTCTTTTTTTTATTTTTTTTACCTGTGTTGGCGAAAAAGAGAGGTTCATCAATACGAACAATCAAAACATCTTCAAGATGCTCTACCACGTTAGGGTCATCCTGAATCGGTCTAAATTTATTGTTTGTACCCTTAACACGACCCTACATATGTTATAAAAAAGTTTAATATAAAATAGAATGTTTTCTCAGTATATGCATTTTTTTTACCATAATAGAAATACGGGGATAACTTGTTTCCTTAATGGTCAGGAGAAGGGATAAGGTGACAGCTAAAAGAGTACCAAACTCAAGTGAAACCATCACGGTAGCAAAGAATGTGACAGAAAGTAAACCGAGATCACGCCAAGCACCAATTCTGAAAATAAAGTGAAGATCCTCAGGTAATTCACCTAACAAAGACAAAACTGCAACGAAAATGATACCTGATAATACTGCTTTTGGTAAATAGTAAAAACAAGGTAATAAAAAGAATATGGCTAATAGAGCAACAACACCTGCAATTAAACATGCCATTTGTGTACGTGCTCCGGCCTTATCATTAATTTTACTACGTGCTACCTGCATAAGGAGTTAGATACATTTTATGTCAAGATCAATTTATTGACAAAAACCACTTACTGAACCAAATGCAGGAATACCTTGGAAAAGACCACTCACAATATTAGCAACGCCTAAAGCAACTAATTCACGATTAGCACTAACTGAATAATTATGTTTACTTGAATAAGTCTTTGCAATAACAACAGATTCAACAAAACCAATAACAGAAATCATAGCAGCTGTAATCAACATATCCTTCATATGTTTACTTTGAGGGAAAGTAGGTACAGAAGGTAAAGGAATACCTTTACTATCAATATTGCCCAAGATAGCTAACCCTTTATGTTCCCAATCAAAGAAATAAGTCAGGAGAGAGGAAACAATGACGACCAACAAGACTTCAGGAAGTAATTGAAACCACTTGAATCTTGCCAATTTTGACTTTGTGACACGCGCAAACACTAAAAATGAGACGGAGACGGCTGACACTGATGCAGTTAAAACGTGTGAATATTGAATGTTCTTGATCAAAAATAGCAGTCTTGCGATTGAACTCGATGCTTCTGTAATATTATGTTCTTCACTAAGTTTCGATAATCCCAGCAAGATAATACCCTGTTGTAAAGCAACTACAAGACCTACACCCGAAATAAATCCCCTCAATAAAGCACGACTCATTAAACTATCCAAAAATCCTAAACGGAAAATACCTAACAAAAAAGTAAAGATACCCACAAAAATTGTCATTAAACAAGCCCAGGCCAAGGGGTCAACATGGTCCCCATCTTCGGTATTGATTTGTGCAATAGATGACCCAACTAAAAGAGAGAGAGTAGCTTCTGGTCCAACCGACATTTGTCTAGATTCGGAGTCATTTGATCAGTATATAATAAACAAATACATGTATAACATAAATAAAAATTTAATTTTTTTTTTTACCTTGACATACCAAATATGGCATAGGTAATAGCAGGGAAGGCAATAGAGTACAAACCGTGAATAGCTTCCAATTTACATAAAGCAGTAGCATAAGATAAACCTTGAGGGATCAATAAACAAGATAAAGTAATACCCGCGATCAAATCTCCCCAAAATAATTGAGTTGAGTAGAGTGGTAACCATTGTAAGATAGGAAGATAGTATTTTGATCTAACTTTAAACGTACTCCAAGCATCTTTAGGACCAGAGTCATTGATTCTTGCCGAAGGCACTAAAATAAATTTTTGCCTGATGTTTCAGTAACTAATAACATAAAATATATTTAAATATATACACTTACAAGGAGAAGCTGTCATATATCTAGGCATGCCTGGATTATCTAAACCCAAGAGCAAATGCTGAGACTCATTGACAATGATATCGGGGGGTAATAAATCATCATTGTCACTGTCTACTTCAAGATGAATTGTGGAATGACCACCTATAAAGCAACAAGAATATTGTCAGTCAGCTTGTACCAGGACGTAGTAAACCTTCTTCACTTTATAATACTTACTGTAGCTATTAGCCTGACTTCTTTCTTTTGGTGAACCCATATTCAAGAAAAGCGAGAGAGAAAGGAAAGAGTAAAGTAAGAAAAAAAACAGTCTCTTCTTCTCTTTAAACAATCATTTAAAGTTTTCTTCCATGACGACATTTTTGAATGCCGATACAAAAATGATTTTTGTGTACCCTCACTTACCCCTTTTATACCGCTTTTTTTCTTTCTCTAACATTTGTTGTTCTACATATATTTATACATAATGGACTTTTTCTTGCAACCAGATCAATTCTCTTTACCACCTTCTTCACCACCGTCTTATAGACCACTTCAAAGGCAACGTTCTTCTTATATAATTGAAGCCAGCGGTAATAACGGTAGTAGTGGTAGTAGTACTAACAACAATAACAACAACAATATGAATGCCGATACCATGAAAGACAAAGTACGATTAGATTACATGTACAAAGTCAAAAATACCTTTCAAAACTTGAGCTTTCAACAAAGATACACCTTTCTCACAGAAATCCTAGACTGTTGTGATAATCAATTATTACAATACATATATACCTTTATCACCCCGAAACTCAAGATTGATTTCTTGAAAGAACTGCCAATTGAGCTTTCACTTTATATCGTATCCTTTATTAAAGATCCCATCACATTAGCTAGAGCATCTCGCGTGTCTCGTCATTGGTATCAATTAACAAAAGATGAAAATACTTGGAAAGCATTATGCTTACAACATCAATATCATCCCTTTCCCCCACTTTCCTATCGCGATTTCTTTCGGCGCAGATATAATATTGACACCGCTTGGAATCAGGGCGGAAAGATCACTTATTGTGATAATCAAATAGGTGATGGATTAGCTACTTCGATACAAATGGATGATACTTTTATTGTTGTCGGATGTGATAATAATCATATTGAAGTTTATAATGCAAAAGATGGAAAATATATTCGTTCATTGTTAGGGCATGAAGGAGGTGTATGGGCTATTCAATTCATAAAGAATGAACACAATCAACACATATTAGTCACTGGAGGCTGTGATAGGTATATGAATATATATATATATATATATGTAAACAAACAATAAATAAATAAAAAAAAACTTAAAATAATAAATTTAGAGGGGCTAGAGTTTGGAACTTAACAACAGGTGAATTACTTTTCGTATTACGAGGTCATGTTTCTACTATCCGCTGTTTAAAAGTACGTGATGATAAAGTAGCTATTACAGGTTCAAGAGATACAACTTTAAGAATCTGGGATATCAAAACAGGACAATTAAAGCATGTATGTGCAGGACATCAAAGTAGTGTACGCTGTTTAGAGATATCAGGTAATCAATTTGTGTCCGGATCCTATGATTCTACTGCAAGATTATGGGATATTGAAACCGGTGCCTGTCTACAAGAGTTTTCAGGACATCATTCACAAATTTATGCGATTGCATTTGACGGTAAAAAAGTGGTGACGGGCTCATTGGATTCAAATATAAGAGTTTGGTCAGCGGAGACGGGTAATTGCTTAATCACATTGCAAGGACATACTTCACTCGTAGGTCATTTACAAATATTTAATCATCTTCTTGTGAGTGGTGGATCGGATGGTTGTTTAAGGGTATGGGATATGAAGACATACGAATGTAAACATCGAATTTCTGCTCATGATAACTCTGTCACTTGTATACAAGTGGATCAAAAGCGTATCCTCAGTGGTGGTTCCGATGGTAAAGTCAAACTATGGAATATCGAAACTGGTACTTTCATCCGGTCCTTTACCGAAACTGCTCGTACCGTTTGGAAAATTCAATTAAATGATACAAAAGCAGTTGTCATTTTACAAAGAACAGAAAGTTCTGCTTCGAATCAAGCTGTCATAGAATTACATGATTTTGATACATATTCTCCCAATTTCCTGTAATAAACTTTCTCTTTTTTTTTTTTTTCTGTATTTTTTTTTTTATTGAGTGTGGTAAATAGATATACATGTACAACACTACGTTTAATGGTTTCTTTGCTTTTCCAAATACCAAATACTATAAAAGAAATTGTTAGTTCCGAGTACGCAAAAGGGATATACGCATATATTTTATATTTCTTACCTGTTGGTGGCAAATGCTGATGGTGCAATAGGGAAATCCTACATAATTAATTCAAATTAGTCTCGGTATTCAATTATTTTTCTTTAATTTCTACTTTACACTTTGTCCTCTAAGTGATCCAGTTAAACGTCTATCACGTTCCATCATTTGCTTCTCCCAGGTATCGAGACCATATCTTGTAGGCTAATGTATATTGATATTATTTAGTTTCCAATAAATTCTGGTAAAGTGTCTGTGTCTGTGCATGGGATCGTTTTCTTACCTTCTTGTCGTTAGAGTAATATCTAGTGACGTTTAAACCTGTAGCAGTGACAGCATAAAAACTTGCAATAATCGCAAATGGAAGAAGTGCTTCAAAAGGAACAGGCTAATATAGAAATATAAAACAATTAAGCATTATTTTTTTATCTTGAAAAAAGTTTCCTTCTTTTTGCATAAAATGTCGTTTTCTTTTATATATACCATATTCTATAGTGTATTATGAGGGGAAGAGTGGGGGTTATTACAGTTCAAGGAAAAATATAAGGCGGGGTAAAAAAAAAACAATAGGTTTTTTTAGTTATAAGGCGGCTTATTTGAATAGTTAAGTTGGAGACCCATCAAGTTGTTATCTTGATGACGTCAATCTTTATGAACAAGTCCGACTATTACTTTTCTTCTTTTGATTTTTCTCTTTCTCTTCTCTATTCATGCTTCAAAAATAATGCCTTTGGACTTGCCTGTATTAAAGTTATTAGCAAACAAAACAATTGTACTCGCTTCTGCTTCACCCAGAAGACAAGAAATATTAGAGTCTATGGTAATTAGGGAATCAAATTTCTCCTGACAGAACTGATGTTAAGATATTTCGTGCGCGTTTATTAGGGCTTAAAGTTTTCGGTCGTTACTACGTTATTGCCCGATGAAAACGATCCTACCAAATATAGTACTCCATCTTTATATGTGGCTGATACGGCTTATATGAAGGCACAAGAAGTGTTTAATCGATGCTACGTAATAACAATATTTTCATTCATTTATCTTTTTTATTATAATTTATCAGATATATTCTTTAAAATCATTGTAGGAAGGCGATGGACTTCCTAATGCTGATATTGTGATTGGAGCAGATACAGTTGTAGTAAAAGACGATCATGTTCTTGAAAAGCCAAGAGATAAAAATCATGCAATGGAAATGCTTGAACAATTAAGCGGACGAACGCATTATGTATTAACCGGTGTACATATCATTTACAAGACAAAAGATGACGAGATTTTGTCGAGTCATTTTGTAGAAAAGACGACTGTGAAATTTTCTGAACTTGATACTGAAACAATGAATGCATGTAAGTGAAAGAGAGAGAGAAAAGCTGTTTTTCTGGGTAAGGAGATTTTCGTCACACGATAATAACCATATGAAAAAAGACGTTAATTCAGGAGAACCATTTGATAAGGCTGGTGGTTATGGGATTCAAGGTGAAGCCGCTTTATTTGTTGAATCAATTGAAGGTGATTATTGGAACGTGGTAAGTTACAATTTAATCACATTTCCTTTTTTAAAATTTATATAACACAACTGTACCTTTTTTTTTTCTTTTTTTACAAGGTTGGATTACCCAAGAATCACCTTTTTAGAGAGTTAGTAAAAATAGCTGCGTTTTAATAAATGTAACAAAAAAAAACCACTCACAAATTTGGCACAACCTTTTGATATTTTTATCTTTTTGTGTAGCATCATCCTCTTTTTTTTTTTTTTTTTTTTTTTTTTTATTATTATTATTTCCCTTTTTTTTTTCTTATTTTTTTTTTCTTCTTCTTTTCTTGTTTTCTCTCTTTTTATTCAAGTATCTTTGTTTTCTTTCATTTTATATATTGATTTATGAAATATTAAAAAAAAAAAAAAAAAGTAAGAAATTTTCTTTTATTTTTTAAACATGTCTGAAAATTGAAAATCATTTTTACTTTTCTTTTATTTTTGATCTAAACCAGTTTTTATTTTTTATATAGAAATATATAGCACCTTCTTTATTTTTCTAAAAAAATTTAAAGAATTATAAACGTATCAATTAATTTTTCAAGCCAAATCTGTCAATAAGAATATACAAAAACCCAAGCCCACAAAACCATTAAAAAAAAACTATATTTTTAAAAAAAAGCTACACTCACAAAAAGAAAAATACAAGAATATATATAATATGGAAAACAGTAATTTTACATCTATGGCTGGAAACAGTGACAGCGAGAATGCCGCGTTTGTAACCATGACAACAGGTATGCTACCCGTGGCACTGTATTCGACCGAAATTCCTTTTGTAAGTTAAAAAGATAGTACTATAAAATAAGAGATGTATATTAACCATATTTGAAAAGTCTACGCCAAATATGATGAACGAATATTATCAGAACAATAATAATACTTTACATTATGCAAATCAACAAGCACATATTACCACAACTCCCGTGGTCAAAAGTCACAATCCATCTTCGGTCATGTACACTCCACCTTATTCACAACAAACAAATTATTCAATGTTGGAAACCACAACAACAAATATTATGAATAATTTTAATTCGATGGAAATAGATGATTATTTTACTCCAAATACTACTATGGATAATACTAATATGTTTTCAAATACAATTTATTCTCCTTCTACTAATTCAGTAAATTCTTCTATTATGATCATGTCTCCTACTTCTCCTACTCATCTCATGAGTCCTCAAAATCATTTAATGAGTCCTACTCAACCAATGGTAATATAACAAAAATATTAATAACAATATACATACATATATTAAATTATATAGTAATATTAAAAAAAAAAATCCCATAAAAAAAAACTGGTATTTTTAGGATACGTTTGTAACACCATCTTCTACGCCTTATCACCATTTAATGATGGAAAATCATGTTTATGCTGAACCTCCTATCGTACCAACAAACATTGGAATGAACTACAATCATCAGGGTATGATGTACAATGGCACAGATGATATGATGTTGCATCATCATACTGCTTCTGCAGCAGTACAACCTTATATTGATCGAAAAGGCAGACGTCCGTTACCTAGAAGACATACTGTTTCAACACCTTATGCAACAATTAATAAAGGAAAGGAACCTATGATTGAAACCAAGTCTGATTTGAATAATAACAATCTTCAACAACAACAACAACAACAACAACAACAACAACCCGTGACAAAATCTCGTAAATCTTCTTTAAAAGCAAAACGTCATCGCTCTTTAGGAAAACTTGATATTTATGCTAATGCTTCTTCTACTTCTCCTCCACCTATTCCTGATCATACTAATTTTGAGCCACTTTCAACTAAACTTGAATTATGGACACACGAGCAATTGTTAGAAAGAGTAAAGGAACTTGAAAAAGAAAAAGAGGAATCAGTCACACAAAATTCAAATAAATCAAATGAAGGTAAAATTACATATAAAAGAAAAACAATAGTTACGTTGTTTATATTTTATAAACAAGTAAAATTTATTACATGTTATTAAATTACATACCATCTCACCTTTTTTTTTTTTCTCTCTCTCTCTTTCCTTTTATCTCTTATACTTCTATATAGTGACACTAGATGAAGGCGGTGTACCAAATACTTCTACTACTACTTCAACTAACACTGTAAAGACAGCAATGTTTCAAAAGACTTGTACAAACAAAGTTAGATCTGCTTCACATACAGATACAGAGATGGAAGAAGATGATGAAGAAGAAGACGATCCGCAAATCTGTAAATGGGATAATTGTTCTATTGAATTAAATTCACTTGATGATCTGATTAATCATGTCAAGATAGATCATATTGGTAGCGGAAAGGTATACAAAAAAAAAAAAACTTATATGATTTGTGATACAAAATTATTGAAATCCGAATTTTTATTAGCCAAATTACTATTGTTGTTGGAAGGATTGTGTACGTAAACAAAAACCTTTTACAAAAAGACATAAAATGCATAATCATCTTCGTACGCATACAGGAGAAAGGCCATTTGTTTGCTTGGAGCCAGGTATATATACATTACATAAAAACTTGTTTTTTGTTAAAACATGTTAAAAAAAAAATTAACCTTATAAATTCTCCTATAAAAAAAAATAGACTGCGGTAAAAGGTTTTCTAGACCTGATTCCTTAACAACACATGCAAAAATACATTCAAATATTAGACCTTATATTTGTAGTTTTAACGACAGTGGTAAGGCCTGCGCTAAAGCTTATTACCATCTTCGATCGTTACGCAAACATGAAAGAAGTCATCAGTTAAAAGATGATACTCCACCCCCTCCGCCTCCTCCAATTCCTGTTGTGATGTCAAATGTAACACATTCAGATGACTTGGATGTGGCACGAGGAGAAGAAGTTTATTCAGATTGGGGATTATCGGCTCAAGCAGCAGTTTTTAACATTATGAATAGAGATAATTCATCATTCATATAGTATACCCTCTACAATTCTATTACACCCATATAAGCACAATTAACATACATACAAATTCAGACTACTTTTTGTCATCACTCCCCCCCCCTTTTTTTTAATTTCTTCTATATATATATATATATATATAATATAACATATGATAATATAATGCCACTCTAAAATTTGTTTTTTTTCCGGAATCCAAAAGGGATAAGGTTGAATTCCCTTATAAAGGATAAGACAATTTCAATTATTAAAATTAAAGATTTGTCTTGATGATCTATGAATTATGTTAAATTGAGCTTAACTTCCCTTCTACCATAATAATAGTGAATCAACTAATAAATTAAGCAATTCCGATTTCCATAGCAAAACTTTGAAAATAACAACCATTTGCCAATCATTTTGTAGATAACTAGTGACACATAATGGATGCAGTTTACAAGCCGCATTGTAAATAAACAAATGTATGAAAACCCCTTTTTTTACATCTTTATTTTCAAACAACTTACCTAATCAGGACATTTTTCGGAGATTTGGTGATATGCAGAAGGTTTTTTTTTTATTCCATTGCATTTTGCTCATCAGATTGATTACCGAAAAAAAAAAAGCGGTATACATTGGCTTTGCAAATTCCCACCAATTAAAAAAAAACAAAAGGAAATGAGTATAACAGATTATATAAAGATAAATATCTTGGCGTATGTATAGATTATACGTCAATATAAACTGCAATTGAGTAATAAATAGACAGTGTTTCTCGAAATTTTTTGTGCACCTAAGAAATAAAAAATCGTGCACTAAGTAATAAAAAAATCATGCACTAACTAAAAACAAATGTGCACTTCAAAAAAAAAAAAAAAAATCTTGCGAAAAGTAAAATAAAATTCGTGCAATATGATATTAAAAATTCGTGCAAGATGATAATAAAAATTTGTGCATTTATTATAATGGTTTTCTGTTTAAACAATCATCAAATCTAGCTACAGAGTGTCTGCAAAAACCTTGTAAATCACTTTGGAGCATTTGATTGCAAGCGTCTCTGATTTTAGAAGACAACGTTTCCTCTTTTAAAAGTGCTTCTCTCTTCACTTTACTTTTACATACTGACCAAAACTGCTCTATTGGGTTGAGTTCAGGTGAATAAGGTGGTAGATAAATACAACCGTAGTCATGAGCTTCGATATACTTTCTAATGTCACCATGACTGTGGATTGGACAGTTATCCATTAACAAATAAAAGCCCTTGAACTCTTCGTACTGGTTCATAATTCTAATTGTTTCAGCAACAAAGTTGAAATAATGGCCTGTAACAGTTCCCCCTCTTCCCTTCTCTTTCTCAAGTTTTTTGGGAGTTTCGCCAGGTTCTTTTCTCTTTTTTACCAGCTCTGGGCAGTAGTACCGGGTAGATTTAACTCCTTTGCAGCGCCACGAATAGACATACCTTTCTCTAACACCAAAAAGTAAAACTTTTCCATGCCCTCTTTCTTGTATTTCCGGTATGTTAAGCTCTGACCTTTTTGGGGATTGTTTTCATCCTTGCTATAGGCTTTTTCGATTTCTCTGGAGGTTTAAGGTCCATATAGGTAGTGAGGGTGGTCAGGGTAGTAAGAGGATATTGCTCATCGTCAACTTCCATCAGGTACTCGATAACCTCCGTTCCGTTCTCGTCCGTATACATCTCATCGCCGTTGTAATAGCGAAAATTAGACATTTGAATACAGTTTTATTAGAATGTAAAGTAAAAAAGAACATTACTATGAACGAATTTTAATATAAAAATGCTTTTTTAGTTAGTACACGATTTTTTATTTCTTAGGTGCACGAAAAATTTCGAGAAACACTGTAACTTATTGTTTATTACAATGTTTCTCGAAACTACAGTGTTTTGCGTTTAAAAATAGAATTTTGGGGAAATAATAATAGCCATTTTTGTTTGGCTAATAGAAATGTTTGAACTCAATAGAATCTTTGCAAGTCCAGTAGAAATTCTTAACAATCAATAGAAACTTTTGACTGTCAGTAGAGATAATTGACTTTTATTATAATTCAGAAAAGCTCAAAAAAGCAGCAAAGAGTTTCTTCCTTTGGAACAACTATTAAACCAGAATTTTCCTTTTTCAATTCCATATCAACACGTTCTTCTTCCTTCAGACATAAAAACAACGTAGCAATTAGTTCAAACATCTTTACCCAGTTAAAACGGTCACTCCAGTTCGTAGGGATATCTGCTGATCTCAATTCAACAAACTTCCATAATCGATCTTCTTTCAAGTTCATTTTAGAGTGGGTGATTGTATGTTTGATCACTTGAACACCAAAAAGTTGTTTTTTTCAAGGCTGTTTTTAATCGGCTATTCTTAAAATGACTAAGAATGTAACAAAGCGCACCATTACATTCAACTAAGAGCTTTAAAGTGTCTTCAAGAGTATGACCGATATTCTCTTGCAGTAAACCACTAGAAGATTCAATAAACATAACTTAGGAATTATTGGTTTTTCCAAGACCATCAGCATATTTCCTATCTGTACTTGCTGATGCATAATCAACTTCAACGATTTGTGCGTATTTTTGAGTTTAAACTAGCTTTTCACACCACGAGAAATCAAGTAAACCGGTTTCTTTAGATAGGTATTTAAACATGGGTATAACATATTCAACAAATGGAGTTCTCTCGTGGTTATTGTTGAAGACTATTGGCTGTTTACAATTACAATGAAAGTCTGTTAAAGTGTATGATATAATGTTGGCAAGATATTTAGTATCGATATCTATTGACTTGTGAATCAAATGGCTCCAAATTTTATATGGGAATTCAGCAAAGTCATAGTTTAGAGCGTCATCAAGAAAATTCAGGATATTGTTGATTTTTGACAATGATTCGTTTTTCTCCTGCATTTTACAGTTTTCCTTATATTCCTTCATTGCATCTGTATTTTTGTAGTTTTCATCGTTCTCGAGAAAATCGACCCCTAAAGAACATAAATCAGCTATGGCTTTCCTATTTACTTTTTGAATTTTGGGTTTGTGCGGTGTTGATAAACAAGATAATGCTGAATTTAAAATAAATTTTTTTGATTCTTTTCCATAGTTATGCTTTTTGCATTTGGTTCGTTTAGTTCATGTTGAGTACTTGATACGCTTGTCTGGTGTAGACTACGTGATTCAGCTTGCTCACTTTGTCTTGCATTAGAGACATCAATCAATACTTCTGATCTGGTGCCAGCAGCCGCGGTAATTCCAGCTCCAATAGCGTATATTAAAGTTGTTGCAGTTAAAACGTCCGTAGTCAAATTTTAGTCTTTAGGCGAAGTGGCCTGGTCTTCATTGATCAAGCTCGTTTCTGCCGAGACTTTTTTTTTGGTTATGCTATGAGTGGCTCCGGTCATTTGTAGTCTCAAGCCAAATAATTACCATGAGCAAATCAGAGTGTTTAAAGCAGGCTTTTAGGCTTGAATGTGTTAGCATGGAATAATGAAATATGACTTCAGTCCCTATTTCGTTGGTTCAGGAACTAGAGTAATGATGAAACTGTTTGATAGAACTGTGTGTCATGTCTACACCTAAAATTTCGGCTTCTTGTGCTGTTCTCTTCTTTGCTTCTTTTATCTTGATGTTATTTAAATACTCTTTATTTTCTTTTAAAACCGTATTTGCTTTTAGAATTAATTTCTTTTGAAAAGCTTTTTTTGGAACAGTATGTATAAACTTCTTTGAGATATATCCGGGTATCCTTATTAAAATCAGTATCATTATTGTATCTATTGGATAGCAAATATAACCCTTGAATCAAGTTGTTGTAAAAGTGTTTGATATTAAGTTCAGAGAGAGTTTTGATGGGGATTGCAGAGATGTGTTCCATTGGGTCACAGAATTTAACAATGGAACTGTTAAGGATATAGGGCTCAAACTCTAGCTCTTGTCTGATCGCCTCTGGTATCACATAATTTTTTGGGATGCTACTTGGTAACTATGGTTTGGCCCTTCAAGATTTATACGCAACAAACTCTCCAAAAAAAAAAATGAATTTATCATTGGCTCTTTACATCACAAGTTATGTCTGACTTGCAAATCTGATTTAAAACATTACAAGCAAATAATAGATGACGCAGAGGTAAGAAAATTGCAGCTTTTACATTGTTAAGCCTATAAATCCAAAGGGAAACACCCTCTTCAGTCCTTGTCAAACCAGACAGAAGCCAGTCCTGGAAGGGAGGGAGGGGTCTCTGTAACTTTTGGTTGGTATGCAGAATCATCTAGCGTTTGGGACGTGATGGTGGGGCTCGCCGATGTTCTGTAGTAATGAGTTTTGCTAGGAATTAAAAGCCTATAAATCCAAAGGGAAACACCCTCTTCAGTCCTTGTCAAACCAGACAAAAGCCAGTCCTGGAAGGGAGGGAGAGGTCTCTGTAACTTTTGGTTGGTATGCAGAATCATCTAGCGTTTGGAACGTGATGGTGGGGCTCGCCGATGTTCTGTTTAATTGACCTAGCAGCTTTTCTGGTTAAGAGCTTGTAATAAGGCAAGTTGCATTTTTTTTTTTTTTGGTAACATTAAAATGACAATACTAATTATATTAATTTTATACTATTTTACATCTGCCAAGTTTTTACAAAAAGAAATTTTCGCAGTGAATCTATAGGAAAGGACAAAGCTCTTAGTTGAATGCAATGGTGCGCTTTGTTACATTCTTAGTCATTTTAAGAATAGCCGATTAAAAACAGCCTTGAAAAAAACAACTTTTTGGTGTTCAAGTGATCAAACATACAATCACCCACTCTAAAATGAACTTGAAAGAAGATCGATTATGGAAGTTTGTTGAATTGAGATCAGCAGATATCCCTACGAACTGGAGTGACCGTTTTAACTGGGTAAAGATGTTTGAACTAATTGCTACGTTGTTTTTATGTCTGAAGGAAGAAGAACGTGTTGATATGGAATTGAAAAAGGAAAATTCTGGTTTAATAGTTGTTCCAAAGGAAGAAACTCTTGCTGCTTTTTTGAGCTTTTCTGAATTATAATAAGAGTCAACTATCTCTACTGACAGTCAAAAGTTTCTATTGATAGTAATATTACGATTGGGCTGAATACGCACACATATATAACCGCCTCTCATCTTCTAAATATAATTCAGTCGCCGTTTGGTTCAATTACATACAAAATTTATAAGTAGTGTGTGATAACTAAGTCATGAAAGAAACCATTCTGTGGTTTATTGTTAAGATTTGTATTATTCAGCACTTTATTCAAATAAAATAGTAATATTTAATGTATATATTTACCAATCTTTATATTTAAAAAAAAAAACATTATCTAGTATTTTTTCTGTGTAATATGTATATCTAGATGCTCTATTTTGTAATTGAGAAAAGCAAATTTATCTTAGATCTCACAGGGCTGTTAGATTTTATTTTCATACCATCATCTTTAGCTCAGACTTTTTTTTTAAAGTTTTTCTGGTACCTTTATTCATGCAGTTGCAGCCAATCTTATTTTTAATGGTTTAAACTCAGTTTTCGACACGAAAAATTATAATCAACAAACTCATAAGTACTGTTTGATAAAAGTAAGGCATTTCTACCATTAATATTTCAAATACTGTATAGCATCTGCTTTTACTTTTTCCAATATTATTATATTAAGAGTAAATAATATAATCCTTGTTTCAAAAAGTTTAGTCTTTTGGAAAAAACTTTTGTCCCTGAATTTTTCCTTTGCTAGTTTTCTCGGGTCGGAATCGATAGTACATTCTAAAACTTTTATATCGTATCAGATTTTACCAGTGTATTTTCTGATGAAAGGTTTTAAGTTTACTTCTACTCACGCGTAAAAAAAAAACCTTTATTTTGTAGAAAATATAGCTTTCTGAAACACGCACCTGTCAGATTAATATTTTGATTTGTGTTGCATTTTAGGTCTTTAATTTTGATCGCCTGTCAAAAATAAAAGTGAAAATTAAATCATTTCAAACCTATTATTATACATATGTACACACATAATTTGTAAAAACCTTTATGTAACTATTAGTTAATTTAATCTGTATGATATGTATATCATATACTGAATTACTTTTTTTTTTTGGATTTTTAAAAATGTACAGGGTTCTTCGATAACTAGCCTTTTTTTTTTTCTGAAGTATAGCACTCTTATGCTTAGATACGTATAGGCTTTAACATGCCAATTAAGCTTTTTTTTTAGCAGTAAGTCAGAGCTCAAAAACATATGTGCTGCAATTGCTCTGCAGGACCAGCCAAAGTGTCGTAACTGAATGCTACACCTGATGTGTATTTGAATGTAGTTTATCGTTTATAAATACGATAGCATGATTTATATAAAGAATCAACTAGGCATTTGGAGTAAAAAAAAATCAATGCATGTAAGAATAAAAGGAAGTTGGTTTATGTCATTATATAAAATCATAGTATATACTTATTCAAAATGGCTTTGTGTTATACACGAAGAACCATGTTGAGGTTTTAGGCCTCAATTTCTGAAATTTTAAGATACAAAAAAAAGGTGGGCCCACTGATAAGCCCAATTATAAAAAGCGTACTGTACCGCACCAAAATAAAAAAGAAAACGTACCGTCTCTAATTTTTTATGTCTTCTTTGTAAAAATCTTGGACTTACGTATTATGAAGTTCATAAGTTTATTTTTCTATAAATGATAATTGAACTGTCTTTTAGGCTAGTTTTTCAACACTTAATTGAAAGTGCTATACATAATCTTAGGATGTATAAGATAGTAGACTAAGCTTAACATTTTATATAATTAAGTTTTTTTTAGCTTCATAACTATACATAAACATTAAATGAAAACTGTATCGTTGTGTCTCAGAATATAATATAATATAGAAAAAAAAATGCAGGCTGCATTATTTCTAACAGTCAGAAAGTCATAAATCATATTCAATATATCATTTAAGAATATTTGTGTCGTTTCTTTGCGATTAATTTACGTTAACGATTAACCAAATCCGGGAAAGCTAAGACTTCTTGATTTTGTATCAGCATAATATGTATGTATGTACACACCAGCTCTTGAGTGTTTTGATATAAAAATATTGATGCTAGTGGTGGGAAATTTATGAAATAGAAAAAGAAGTTTTTGATACCAGTCTGTGAAAATTTACTTTTATCATTATTATACCATATATTTATCCCAATCAAGACAGTGCTTGCTTTTCGAATTATAAATGGCTATTTCCATGAGACATGTCACCTCGTTACTTGAGTACCGCTCTTTTAAGAAGGTTTATTAAATCAAAATTAGACAAATGTAGTGACATATATGAACTTAAAAGTGACTCCAGTAATTACAAATTAACTAGTAAGTCACTTTTTTTTTTCCACAAACACTAATCGCTACATAGCACCACATTATATGAAGTTTATTCGTGCGTTGTATAGAATGTATATCAACTTGCATGAATGCCGGAATTTTTTTTTCGTAAATTTGACTTTTTTTTTTCTGTTTTTTCTCTTTCAGTTGGGTTATATAGCAAAAGACGTACGAAGCCCAGAATTTATTGAAGAGCACATATCAAATATCTACTTGCATGTATGCTTCATTTTAACTTTTTTATTTTTTTTTATTTTTATTTTTATTTTTTTTCCTGCTTTTTTTCTTGTTTTCTTGTTTTCTTGTCCTTCTTTTACATAGCTTATATTCAAAGAGATATTAAACCTCAAATTTATTGAAGTACATCAAACATTAATACAATATACTGTATATAGTAAAGCTGGATTGAGCGAAGGCACATTAAAATGATAATGAACTCATGCTGCGGTGGATACAAAAGGCATAGCTTCGTCAACACCCGCATGATTTGCTAACCTTTATAGCCATAAAGGTAGAGGTTAAATAAATAATCCTTTTTGAGAAAAATATTTGATAATTAACGCATCAGTACATTTGAAGAAAGAAATATTGCTGTGGTAAACTATTACTATGTTTCAACCTAAATGAAAAGGTATGTACCAAACGTTATACATGTCTAAAGTTAAAACCATACCCAAAGTATTATGTCAAAGCTAATAAATTAATTCATCTTTTAAGAATCGCAAACAGTTAGTAGCTGATCTTACAACTCTAGAAATAAAATAAGAAAAAAGTAAAAACACAAACTTACAAATTAGTGGCATATTGTAGCCCGAGATTGTTGAGTATGGTTTTATGAAAAGTATTTTTGAAATTATGCGGAATATCAAGGCAGTCTTTTTAATTGACAAAAAAAAAAATCAAGCCATTTTTTTTTAAAGAAAAAAATTAATCTGGGTAGGTACATGTATTTGACCTATTGAAAGATAATTAACGAACAAGGTTGGATGGATCTTTCTAGCATATATCGGTACAGAAACTATCCTAACGGAGAATCAAGTTTTGCTTAAAAAAGAAATTTCTATAATTATTCAAAGAGCCAAAAGACAGAGTTGGAAAGTATTAGTCATTGAGATACAAGCAGACTAAAAATGAAAAAAAAAAACATGGATTATTGGTACACAAATAAATATAAAGTTTTTTTTTATTGTCAATAATAAAATGTGCAATGTTTATTTTGCTTTTTTGACAAGCAAGCAAAACCAATCAGTTTAGGATTGTTCAAATGCCGATACTTGGTTTTAATATATTTGTCATAGAAAAGATAGACTGCAAAAACACTACAAACTAAATAAAATCAGTGATACAGAGGCATCAAAGCATACAATGCTTTAGATTTAACTTTATAAAGAAATGATCACCTCGAAGTACATGTTTTTGTTTGTCTTTGCGCTCAGACCGGCATGACTGCTTTAGACGGAAGCTAAAATCCTTTTAAATGAAAAGCATTTCATTCGCGAAAGAAAAAAATAACGGGGTAGTAAAATTTGCTTCTATATAACTTTTTTGTATTGCCCTTTTTTCCCTTTTAAACAAATAAAAAAAAAACCCCTCAAGAAAGACGTTTATAGATTCCCTCAATGTCTAATTCTTATAGTTTAGCTGATTGTTCCAAAAGAAGAGTATCTTATTTTTATGACCGTAAAGTATAAACTGTTTTTGTTCTTAAAAACAAGTAACTTATTCTTTTTCCTATTATTAGACGATGTTGGAAATTTCAATTATGGACCTGGTGAGTAGTCTATAGAACCAAAAAAGAAAAATTGTATACTTACATATTTTTCAGGTCATTATATGAAGCCAAAACGTATGCATATGGTTCACAACATGGTAGTGAATTACGGGTTATATAAAAAACTCGACATTGTGGTAAGGATTAACAAGAGAACATTTTGTGTGTTTTTTTAAAAAAAAAGGACGGTATCTTTATCTATTTTTCTCTGTTGTAATAGAAACCTACAAGGTGTACCGCTTATCAAATGACTCGTTTTCACTCCGATGAATATGTCAACTTTTTACAAAACGTAACGCCTGATAATTTAGAATTACTTGCTATGCAACACGGTGGTTTAGAACAAGGCATTGCACGCTGTAAAGTACATTAATTTACTATTCAAATTTCTTTGTACTTATTTAATATTTTTCTTAATAGTTAATGTGGGTGAAGATTGTCCTGTATTTGAAGGTCTATTTGAATTTTGTTCAATTTCAGCTGGTGGTTCAATTGGTTAGTGAAAAAGTTTAAAATAAGATTTTTTTTTTCTAATCTCTTTTATTATAAAGGTGCTGCTAATAAATTATTAAATGGTGAGGCAGATATTGCTATTAATTGGTCTGGTGGACTTCATCATGCTAAAAAGACAGAAGCTTCTGGATTTTGTTATGTTAATGATATTGTATTGGGTGTATTAGAATTATTAAGGTAAATATTCAATTTTTGTTTTGTTTTACTCGTTTAAAGATACAAACAACATTTATATTAGATATCATCAACGTGTTTTATATGTCGATATTGATGTTCATCATGGTGATGGTGTTGAAGAAGCATTTTATACAACAGATCGTGTCATGACTTGTTCATTCCATAAGTTTGGTGAGTTTTTTCCAGGTACAGGTGATATAAAAGATACTGGTCTTGGAAACGGAAAGCGTTATGCGGTTAATGTACCTTTAAGAGATGGTATTGATGATGAGACATATAAGAGTGTATTTAAGCCCGTTGTTCAGCATATTATGGATTGGTATAAACCCGGAGCAGTCGTTCTTCAATGTGGCGGTGATTCTTTATCCGGCGATCGTTTAGGTTGTTTCAATTTATCTATGCGTGGTCATGCTTCTTGTGTCGAATTCATTAAATCATTCAACATACCAATGATGATGGTGGGTGGTGGTGGATACACAATTCGTAATGTAGCAAGAACATGGACATTTGAAACTGGTTTAGCTGTAGGAGAAGATTTAACACAAGAAGAATTACCATACAATAATTATTTCGAATATTATGGTCCTGAATACAAATTAGATGTTCCTTCTAATAATATGACAAATCATAATACCCGTGAATACTTGGATGTTATCATGTAAGTAGAAAAAAAAAGGAGGGGAGGGGAAGATTTATATTAACTGTTATAAAAGAGCGAAAATTGTAGATAATCTTAGGAGCATGCCTTTTGCACCCTCTGTTCAAACACAGGAAGTACCTAGAGATTTTAACATAGATGATTATGTTGATGGAGAAGATAGTGAGGCAGAGGATGCAGATCATAGACAAACACGTAAGTCTCAACAAATATACTATTAATATTTTGTACATGTATTTACTTTTTTTTTCTTTATTAGAACGTCATAAATTAGAAAATATGGGTGTCCTGTAATCTATATCTTCTTTTTTTTATATAGTTAATTAAAACAATTCTCTTTTTTTTTATCCTACTTTTTTTATACAATTTCTTTTGTTTCTGTGTTTACAGGGAATTGGTCATAAAATTCCAAAAGATCAGTAATCACATCTCTTACAGCTTGAACAGAGATATTTTCAGATGCACCCCACAAATCTACATATTCATTCATGGACATTGACATTTCAACTCCAGATGTACGTAGTGCAAGATAAAGGCATCCAAGTCCGATACCAGGTATTGAGTGTGTTAATGCAATTTTTGGTGAACATAAAATATCCCAAACATACATCCACGCTAATCTTGCTATTGTACTCATTTCTGGATCCATATCTGTTTTTATTTAAATAAGTATTTTTCATACAATTTCTTTTTCTTTTTTCTTTTTTTTTTACCGTGTTCCATTCGCTTCCATATTTCTTTTTGTGCTGGAAAATGATGTCTTTTTGACTGTTTTTTTGTCTCATCTGTAACAAAATATCGAATTGACCCTAATCCTCTTAATACATTTAAACAATATGCAAATGGTAACTCAACTTCCAAGTCAAATCCTAATGCTCTCACTAAAAGAAGTTCACTTGTCACGAGAGATGATCTCATTTTAAAATAGCTCTATACTACCGTTTAATTATTCATCGTTCTAAATCATCAAAGTATTATATATATTCTTACCTCATCTACATTAAGTGTAGTACCATTAGGATGATAATATCTAACCATAATGTGTAAATTAATATGTCAACCTTCTGGATACTATTTACTTTTTACCTGTATCCAACATTCACAAGATCTCTTACTTTTCTAGGTACTTCAGTCGCTTTACAAGCTAACTGTAAACACGTTGTCGTTAAAAGCTATTGACGAATTTTAAATTAATATAAAGAAAATTGAATACAATCAATCAAAACTCGTACTTCTTCATTATTATACAGGGCGTCTTCTGCATTTATTGATCCATCCATGTTTACAACTTTTTCTCGATTACTGATAAACACATTAAAGCGATGAAAATACACAATGGCTGTAGCTGTTGTTCTTATAGGCCTATCGTAAAATGTAGAACCGTTATAGATCTCGTGTCTATCAATGTATATAAAATAAAAATAAAAAATAGAGAGTCCAACTTACAAATCCAGCATAGAACTGGTCTGTCGCAAAAATTGAATAGCTGACATGTTTGGTATCAAAGGAATATCTTTTTGCATCGTATCGCTAGACATTTTTCTTTCTATTTATTCAATGAAGGGAAGGCGTGTTAAAGAAAAAAAATTGTATAAAAAAAAACGAAAAAAAAAAATCAATCGCTGTTTTAAACAACACATTTTAAGTACATATTTCCTTTTCTTACGCGAAGATAAACTTCGAATAAATACATTAATCGTATTCGAACGAGTATCAAAATATCTGTGAGGATTTTTAATACTTTTATTGGTCTAGATATATTTAAAGCGACCAGAAGATCATAAACTTTTAATCTCTTACGAATCAATCAACATCAAGAACAACTTCTGGAAACTGTCAGATAGCTAAATGGTATCGAAAGATACTACTGTATATTTGAGTTTGGATTATATAGGTACTTTTAAGAGATTTAAATAAGCAAAGGTCGATTGAAAAATTGTAACTTCATAATCTTTTCATATTCTGCTTGTTGAGCAGCTAAAGCTGTAAGTTCAGCTTGGCTTTTTGTCTTCATTTTCTTCTCTTGCTCTGCATGTAATGTTGCTAAAGCAGTGAATTCTGCCTGTGTTTCTTTAAATGTCTTTGGCTTAACCTTCTCTTCAGCCTTTGGTTTATCCTTCTCTTCAACCTTTGGTTTATCCTTCTCTTCAACCTTTGGTTTATCCTTCTCTTCAACCTTTGGTTTATCCTTCTCTTCAACCTTTGGTTTATCCTTCTCTTCAACCTTTGGTTTATCCTTCTCTTTAACCATTTGTTTTTTCTTGGATTTATTCTTCTTTTGTTTTTTCTTTGGTGGCATCATTTTTAAGTCAACGGGGAGGTGAGGTGATGAGAGCAAAAGTCCCTTTCCTGCCATTAGTTTCTCAGATTTCTTAGCATCTTTTTGTTTCGTTTCCAATAATTGACCTTTCTTCGTTTTCTCCTTTAAATTCATCTTTATTGCGGCATTAAGCTCTACTTTTTCATTTACAACCATATCCCATTGATAACAATAATTACGTTCAAATCTTTTACGGTCATATAGATTACGAAAGAGTTGTTTCAACTTTTTATAATCTGGTTTTTGTGCGTAATCTAAACTTCTGGCGTATTTAAGACACTCAACGAACTCGGGTTCAAGGCCTTCGCATAACTTTTCTGGTTTAGTTTCACACTTTATTTTGTAGATTACATTGCTTTTTTCTTCTGTATCTGAAATTTCGACACCTTGCCAAGGCAAAGAACCTTTTTGAAGATAGATTAATACGTACATCATAGATTCTATATCGTCCCTTCGGGACAAAGCTAACGGGATAGGGGTATAATTAATAAATGGATGTTTTATCTTTTAAAAAAAATCATTTCTAGTAGCTACCACCCCCTTCATGATTATTAATACTTGCAAAACGTTTGGTACCAATTACATAGTCGTGTTCAGTCCAGCTAACATGATAATTATTCATTTTAAAAACTTTGGCGATACCTAAATCAACCATGAACAAGAGTTTTTGATTCATTCCAGTTCCCATTATCAAATTTTCGGGTTTGATATCCCTGTGTACATAACCTAAAAGATAAAGTTAGATATATAAAAATTTATAAGCTTTTATGCTAACATACAATTGCTGTGTAATTCTTTTATACGATCGATCTAGTATGAAGGTAATAATAATAATATTAAAATTATCAATGTATATACATATATATTCAGAAGAAACTTACAAGTTGGTCTGCAATCAACAGCGTAGTTTGTAAGTTCATGTGGTTTTCACACTGCCGTAATTTTGTTTCCAATGAATCTCCAAGTAAGGTCATACTCATGTAGCAAGAAGACCCAACTTGAAAATAGTCATAAATAGTGGGGAAGCCAAGTTTACCTTCAACTGACCGATAGACATCTCTTTCATGGCAGAGGGTGCTATGTCCGTGAATTCTTTCAATTTTTATAGCAACATTCTTTTTTAAGCGCTCATCGTACGCTATTTTAAAATTAGACATGAGTACTTCGCAGTAAAAAAAAAAAAAAAAAAAAAAAAAAAAAAAAAAAAAAAAAAGAGGGTATTCGATTCTGTTTACCTCTTTTGACTACTCCAAACCCTCCTGAGCCTATCTCGACTCCAAGTCGATAACGATTGTTTAGAAGAGTGGTTTTTTCAATAGACATCGATATTTAAATAGGTTTATTTTGGTCAAAATAAAGAGAAAAAAAGACACAAAAAGAAAAAAAATCGCGTGTAGTAGATATTGACGCGCTCAATTATGCCGAAAGAACTTCATCCCCATCCAGTTCCACATGATCCAGTAGAAAAAGACAAGGCCTGTGATTGGTAGTAATAAACAGTAATAATTATCATGTTTAACCCAATCCAATAACTAAGAATATAAGTTAGGTACATACTGATTAACAAATTCTACATATATGCATATTATATATAGTAAAATATACCTTGATGTTTGTATCAGGCATGTATGGACTCACAACCATTGAATAAAACGAGCTCATAAACATAAAAAACGTGAATATTAATAGTGCATAACCATATAAATAAGTTGTATCAGGAGTTGTTTCTGGTAGATGAATGGTCATTCGCCTCGCATAATTAGGCTGTCCATTAGTTATATTTATGTTATTATTTGTATTGTTTGTCGATAAGCGAGGTAATAGGATTGATTTTGAAGATCGTCTTCGATGTTGAGTGTGCATCTATACAATGAAAACAGAAAAAACAAAAATAAAAAAAGGAATGGAGTACAAGTTAGTTGAGGGTGTGTAATGAACCCCGCTGATCCGCCTCGTTACAATCTGACCTTTATTATGTTTAAAAAAAAATATGGCTTCTGCTACTATATATTATGATTTATTGTTAATTCTATTGTATCATTAATCTTCCTTTCTCATTATTACTGCTGTAATAAGTATGTTATTTATTCTGAAGAAGTGCTTTTCTTGAGTTTCTTAAGCTTTGGCAGGAAACTTGTTATGTAAAACTTCAGGCTTCCTTTTTCCCCTTGCACAAGCAAACTGGATTGTCCAAATAATTATGTTAGTATATTCCAAATCTTAAGAAAATTTACCTTTGCTTGCATTATCCCAGTAAACAAAACAGAAAATTCCCAAGCTGATACTGTTGTTGAAGTAAATTGTAATCTCTCAACTCTACCACTATTCAATGACTCTTGTTTTTCTAACGGTGGAGTTGAATCAAAAGTATTTGTTAAATCCTGTAAGTGATATTTCATCAGTATATTTGATTTTTAAGTCATCATAACAACAAATATTCACTTCTATATGATTTGATGAGACATTATAACTGAAGTTATTGAAAAATGAGAATAAGTCATGTACGTAATAATTTTTAAAGTTACCTGCTGTCATTTTACTGGGTAGCATTTTGAACTTTGTTATGAAAAACCATTGTATGCACGTGAAGAACCACTCGCTGGCATGGTAGATAATGTGGGAGTTTGCTGCATCCCTGAACATTGGGTTTTTGTTACTATCACTAGTCCAAGATGTAGGTATAAATAACTAGGTAAATAATATTGTCCCTTATTTGAGCTATTGTCTAGGTATCTTCCAGTCACTGAGGATTTTCTCAGCAGCAACTCTTGTTTTTTTTTAGCAATTAATTGTGATTGACTTATAAAAATCAATTCTTGTCTGATTAAGGCATAGACTTCATAACAACTCTTTCCATTTTGATTTCGTTTTTATATTCTTAAATAAAATTTTCGCAAGTAGCTTTATTTAGCATTTAATATAGGAGACGAGTTGACCTACTCGCTTATCTTGCTGACGGCCATCTTGCCCTAACGAGTTCGGGTGGAATATCTTCCCTATTCAATACATGCAATATTCTTCTTTTTTTTGTTTTTTGTTTTGTTTTGTATATTTCAAATGAATCCTCCTTGCCGACACCATCATAATATCTTCTTTGAAGAAGTAAATAACTACATATAAAACCTACATACCTAATGCATGTTGTCAGAGGTAAGTCATAT
The DNA here is from genome assembly GCA_025716855.1 of Pilaira anomala. Classification (NCBI taxonomy): domain Eukaryota; kingdom Fungi; phylum Mucoromycota; class Mucoromycetes; order Mucorales; family Mucoraceae; genus Pilaira; species Pilaira anomala. The sequence goes on from JAIXMQ010000029.1 coordinate 263,476, forward strand.
CAAAACTCTAATAACTTTATCAAAAAGAAGTGATTCATTGTCTAATATGTAAATCTCAATAGATAATACTCTTTTCTGTGAAGATGATAGCTACGCGTGATTGTAAAATAAATACCCAATGTTTTTAGAAGGAGGTGTTCATCAGACGATGCAATGCTAGCTGAGTATTGGTTGGAACATAACTTGGACGTTGGTACTTAAAATAGGTAGATACGGGAAGAAATACAAAGGTCATTTACGATACTTGGCTTGTTCAACATATATACCTTCCCAATATAGCAAACTTGGATTAATCCCTGTCCAGCAAAGAATAAGCATTTAGCTGTGGATATTGATGCTACCAAGCTTAGCAGATCCAAAGAAGTATTTGGTATCTGCCCATTACCTGATTATGAAATGAAAAGTTTAAACATTTAAAAATCAATTATTGTTAAGGACCTTGATGAATATTTGGCCATACTTCGATTGAAAGATATTGGGTTTTTTTTTAATTATTGGCTCCACTTTGAGAATGAAAAATGCCATATACATTTATGTCACAAAAAAAAAAAAAAAATAAAATAAAAAAAAACTCAAAACATGCAGTAATAGATATACATACATACACTTGAAGAAAAATTTCATGAATACTCTTATCAATTCTCTCACTGTTATTACTAAAATTAACCATGAGACCTTTGCTAAAATGTGGAATGGTAGCTATACAAATGGAGAAATTTTTTTTATAAAACAACTGTACAGCATATCGAAAAGTATCGTAATCATTGGCGGAAAGAGCAAAAAGTAGTTAGAAACATGCACACTGTTCATAATTCAATTATTGAAACTATTAAAAGTGGTATTCGTGCTCAAAATCATCCTCTTCAACCTTTAAACGGCTCTTTCACCAACAATACACAACGGGGAATTTTTCTCGGGTTTTTCGTTTTTTACAGATTTCTACAGCTTCTTTACAGGTTTCTACAACTTCATTCAATACAAAAAAAAAATACATTTTTGGTTTCAGGCAGAAATTTGGTGCAGCTGAACCCATTTCAAAAATTGCTAGTTTTTTTTTTTTTTTTTTTTTTTTTGTAATAAAATAGTTACTCCCATTCAAATTCTGCCTTAATTTTTTAATCACGTTTTTCTATCAATTTGAAATGCAAAGTAACCGTTTTACTAAGAAACAACATATTGCTCAGTTAAAGCCTAAGCGGAGGAGAGTTCAATAAGTTTAGAAGAGAGATCAGTTGGCGCAAGCACGTTTTTAAAGCGTGTCCTTTCTTACAATCGGTTCTCAACTCATGAAATAGACAATTATTAGGTATAAAGCAAAGCATAAATGGATAATAAAGTTAAGTACACCTGGGGTTTTATCATAAATTTCGATATTTGTATTTTATTTAAATAAATATGTATTATTTGTAATCATTTGTATAATAAAGGGTTTAAAGTGAATGTATAAGCAAATGGAATAGTGAGGATGCATACTGCTGGACCTTTCAGAATGGATGTAAAAAAGTTAAAAAAAGTTGAACTTTTTTACATGTTTTGCAAACTGACAAAATTGAACTTTTTTTTTCAGCTTTTTAACTTGAGTGCAGCTACTTTTTTACATTTAAAAAATTAAAATCTCAGCCAAAATTTCCTGTCGTGAATACTTGCTATCATAACAGTGATGTCTTTGTTGCAAATCCTACTTCTTGTGTAATAACGCAACCAGTAACTTAAATTAATTATATACATAATCAACATCAACAAAAAATACCATTATTTTTTTAACCTTTATCCATCGCTCGCTCCAACAACTTTCACTTGATTAATAATATTCATCATTAATCAAGATATACAACCTAGACACCTAGCTTCTCAAAACAGCCACAATGCTGCGGTTATATCTCTTCCAATCCTGACCGAACTGATTTTAATTCATCACGCAATCAACCGCTCGCCCATTATTACCCTTACCCTTTTAATACTAATATTCAATAACCACTCCATGTCGTATTAGAAGCTGTATTGGCTGTGGTGAGGATAAAAAAAGCCCCGAAAAATCGAACAGAACACATAGCCGAAATCCAAAATGCTTTAAATGTGGTGAAGCCAACAACTGTGATGGCATTTGGACTGTAAATAAATGCTCCAACGATAACTGAAACGATCTTTCTCAATTATAATCACTTTATTAAAATCAAAAAAAAAAAATCTATTCTCTTATACTCTAACCTCTTTTATTTTTATTCAATTACAATCGCATAATATCAACAATTAAAAAAAAATATACATTATTAACCAAATTGATAAAAGTTTTATATATTTTATCGTCAGTTTTTGTCTTTACATAAGTCCTTTTCTTTGTCCCTCTCCCCCAGATATGTCACCCGAGCCGTCATTTTATTTCTTATTGTTGGGAACATAATCCTTTGACAAATCGATATGCGATAAATGAGTATTGGTAATCTTAATTCTCTTATTTCTAGTCTTTGATCTCTTTGGCTTTGTCTATTATACAATGGAGGGAAATGGAATTAGTAATTGTATTATGTATTTATATAAGAATAAAACCTTACATCCGAAGTGATTTTCTTTTCAAATACTTCCATTGTTTTGAGACCAGCTATTTTTAATGTAAACAAATTAATATACGATATATAGTTATACGCAACCTATTAAATTTACCATTTTCTAATGCTTTAGGTAAATCAGTTTCATCAGGAATATGTATTTCAGACCACATCTTTTTAAAGTCTATAAATTATCTTATTTTTAGCAAATACTGTGCGTGTGTGTGTGTGTTTTTGCAGTCTTTTGTCCATACCTGGATCAATTGTTGTATTATATTGAGCATCATTATGGAACAATACACGAGGATTACCATCTTTGTTTCTAACAACTAAAATCTGTCCTTCTGAAGCCAATTCTTCCACTGCACTGCTCAATTTGGAATAAGAGTCCTTTAAATCCTTATAATCCATACCGCCTTCATTCTTTTTTTGAATCAACAGACTTAATAGATCTTCTTTACTTCTAATTTGGTATGTTGGTTTATACGCAAATGTCTTATTGATTGGATCGTAATCGATCTTGTCATTATTTTCGAGTTTTTCCCATAACGTAGGGTTCTTTGAAATATCTACTTTGGTACGAGAAGCAATACTAACTACTGATTGTGGGTTGTCACTATCCTGATGGTTATATACATTAGTTAAAAAAAAATAGTCTCGGTATATGATAAAATAAGACATTTACTTTTAAAAACTGAATAACTGTATACAATTGACTCATAGCATGGTGGCCGGTACCAGTATTTGCAGGTTGTGAATAGACTAATCAAATAGATGAATACACACTAGTAGAAACGATACATCTATTTTATCGTTACCTGTAGTTTTCTTTCTTTTTTTTGGTTCATGCGTTGACTCAAAAGAAGCTTTCGTATTATTTGAAATGGTACCATTGCTACTAACGATTGATTCTTTAGAAGGTCCTGCTTGGCCAGCACGTTTTACTGCAACATCTGCATTAGCCTTGAACGACTTTTTGAAACTTTTTAATTGACTATTCAAGGACATGTTAAGGGATAAAAAAAAAAAAAGAAAAAGAAAAAGTTTTACAATCAAAGCAACGCCAAAGGACGAAGGGCGTGCTTCTAATTCTCAATGGACAATTAATTTTTGTTATGTAAAGGGCGGCTTGGAGAACTAAGTTGGATTAAATCATCCTTCAAACCGCTTTTGAAAAACATTCGATAAACACTCTCGAGGGTATTTTCACGGGAAAGTATTAGATTGTAGCCGCTAAATCCTCAGTGTTCTACAATTGACCTTATTTTTGACTATAGAACATAACCGTCCGATAAGATTATTCGCGTGAGAGTAATTTGAGAGGTAAGCATACTTGCAACCTCTCGCTTTAGTTATAGTCATGATAATCTTCCTCTTAAACTTTAACTATTAAGTTGAAATACGTAATGCACGGATTCTGGGGGGTAGAAAGCAAGTTTACAAACAAAAAAATTCATATATAATGCTCGTTTTTAATCTTCGTATAAAAGCTTCTATTATTAACTATAACGAAATTTATATTCACTAACGAATATTTCGTTAACACGTTCGATAATCATATCATAACTTAGACCAGCTGAATTAATTCAAACATAGTCTTCACTAAGTCATCTAATCTTATTGTGTGTGATAAATTAATTCCACTTGAAAGTTAAAAGGCATCACTCCACTAAATAACTCTATGTCATACTGGAGCCTTTCTTGTTCGGAAAATGAAAACTGACCGTCAGTTTTATAAGTATCAAGTCATTCCCCTATCTCTTTAACCAATAAATATTTTTTTTATTAAGTTACGAAAAGAAGATATTATTATGGCAGCTAATTATTGGGCTTCCACACAAAGGTAGATTCATAATATATATATATATTTTTTTTTCATTAAAAAATAAAATAAAATAACGATGTAGAATGCACTGGATGCTTGATCGTTGGAGTCTTGCAAAAAGTAGAGAAATTGATTTAAAATACGTCTCTGAACCCGATTACATTAAAATCAGAATATGGTTTTGTCACTGTAAGTTTTTTTAGAAGAAGAAAAGATTTTTGTATACACTGATTAAAGCTGTTTAGAATAGTGATTCAAAAGTTAGCAAAGAGACTTCAGTTACGACAACAAGTAGTTGCAACAGCTTTTGTCTATTTTAAACGATTCTACATAAAGTAAGAAAAAAAATCATGGGTTGAAACGAGATATTGAAGAGAAAGCTGATACGTTTATTATAGCAATAGCTTAAAGCATACAGATCCTATTCTGGTACTTGTTACCTGCGTTTATTTAGCTACAAAGATTGAAGAGTGTCCTATTCACATCAAGATGGTAACACAAGAAGCCAAAGTTGTTTTTCAAGGTAAATAAAACTAATCGAAAAAAAGAAACTTTTAACTTATTCATATACTTAGCAGAATTTGGTGGATTTCCATACGATAGTTTCAAAGTAGCTGAATTTGAATTTTACTTATTGGAAGAGCTTGAGTTTTATTTGATTGTTTGGCACCCTTATCGATCATTAACGCAGATATGTAACGAACTTGGAATGAGAGAATCCGGGTTACAATACGCATGGTTTATTGTGAATGATTCGTATCGAACTGACGTCTGTTTGTTATACCCACCTCATATGATTGCTTTATCTGCCATTTACTTGACCGTCGTTTTAAATCATGCAGATTTCGCTCCTGGTTCTGCTGGTGATCAACGAGATATGAAGCAATGGTTTGCAGATTTGAATGTGGATATCAAGAGTATTATTGAAATCAGCCAGGAAATTTTATCTATTTATGAAGTCTGGGCTGATTGGAAAGAAGAAAAGATGTTGCCATTATACAAGGAAATGAAGAATAAGCCTTAATAATTTAAAGTAAATATTTGTACATAGTTTAAACGTTATATACAGCTTTTTTTTTTTTTTTTTTTTTTTTTTTTTACATAAAAAAAACTTGATTGACACTTTTGATAAATTATGCATTTATCATGCTGCTAAAGAAAAAAAAAATAGAAGTGATACTACATCCTGCATGTGTAACAATGCAAAGTTGCATATACAGTATCACCTAAAACTGTTTCAATAACAATAACTTATTTATTTTGCCAAAACTAATACATACGCTTTATAAATATACAAATAAAATTAAGTGATGTATATTCGATAAACTTCTTTTTAGTTATTAAAAAGACTAGATAGAGTAAATATATGATCTGCATACAGAAAACAAACCTATATTTTTCCATCCTCCCCCTCCCCCTCCCCCTCCTCCAAAAAATAAATAAATGATAAAAATAAGAGTTTGTAAAATATATATTTACGGAATTCCAGACATAAATGTATACGCATATATATTTTTTATCAATTTATCCTATTTTTAAATAACTTGAACAAACATAAACGTGTATGTTTACCTGAAAGTGTTGTGTCGCATGTAGATTTGTCATATGAAGATCCTTTGAAACGAAATATAATTCTCCTTTATTTTAATATATGTCATAAACACACAACAGGATAAATACATAGTAAAAGAGTACTTTATCTAAAACGTATTTGTTCAGATACATACAAACATTCCCAAGCAATAAAAAATTGATGTCAATTTCAATAGGTATGACATTTTGAAATATACCAGTAATGAGGCTGGTTTAACAAAAAAGTGGGCGCGTCCCTACTTTTTTTTTTTTGAAATGCATGAAATTAACTTCCTTTACATTTACTTTTTTAAATGGTAATGCCGCGTGGGGCTTATTTCTCACTTTTTTTTTTTTTTGGTTGACAGTTCGATATGTTTTTTATGGATAATAAGCCAAAAGAAATTTGTTTATTTTTAGATGTTGATATTATGTACAAAATGTTGTAATGATATATGCAAATGTGTGTTTGTGCGGGTGAATGGTATTATTGTATATTTCATAATATAAAAAAAAAATAGGAGAGAGACAGAAGTTTAAAAATGCTATAGCGAAAAAAGAATAAATAAAAGGGGCAGGTGGGAATAAGTAATAATAGATAAGTGTAATACCATACATAAAAAAAAAGAGAGAAAAGAAACATAGGAAAAAAAAAAAGTTGAAATTAAGCGTGTCCGACAGCTGCATTTACAGAGACAGAGTGATGATGATAAAGAGGTGTAGGATTAAAGGTAGATTGTTGAGAATCTGAAATAGCATACAAGAAAGCATCAAGTTGAGTTGCTGCAGCTTGAATAGAAAGTGTGCTATCTGCGGAAGCACTAACAGCAGACGTACGTCTGTGGTGACGAAGAAGACTATGAGCAGAAGAAGCAAGCGTCTGTCGGGTAGGATAACGCTCTAAAAGAGATGGGTCTCGATCTAATGCCAAGTAAATGGTCGATCCAAGTCCTTCTACTGTTACCGCATCCAAGTTACCTCCCCAATGACTTGCTAATGCTTTTGCAGACCTCCAACCATTCAAAGATTCCCATTCTACACCTGAATAATTTGTGTCATCAACTGTATTGGAGCCAGTCTGAGACAAGACTGCTCCACACGTGGGGATACCGATAGGATCACGAGGAATGCCAGGTAAAAGATCTGTCTCTAATAAAGGTGCGGAAGAGTCCAATCGAAAACCAATACTGGTAGGTCCACCAAAGATACGAAGTGATAAAGGACGCGACTTGTTGGTTTGGAACTTTCGTTGAAACCAACTAGAGCCACGATGGATATCATCGTCTTGAAGTGATTGGGCTTTTAAGGATAACAAGCTTGATTCGTAAAGAACACGATGCAAGATACTTGGGATATAAACAAATTCGGTATCTGGATCAGATTTTTTGGTCTTGATGGTATCTTTTTTAATTTCAATCGTTGGAATATCTTTATCTGTACCGAATGAATCTGAAAATGCTTTTCTGGCATCATCTACTGCCCTATGAGCAATTTCTTCCGTACAGACTACTTGTGCATGATTGTTTTTATCTTTATTCCAACAAAGGTGTTGATCTAATGTATATAAAAAGTCAGTTACATGCCAAGACAAAATTTAAGGGGATAAATAAATAAATAAAATAAGCAGGATAAGCGAGAAAAAAAGAGTAATAGAGAGAGAGAGAGAGAGAGAGAGAGAGAGGGGGGGGGGGTAATATCTTACCAAGTAAAAGATGAATACCAAAACCAATTGTATTGATATTTTCCATTAATGTAACTGAAGCAGAAGTTGGGTTTGATAAAAGCGCATATTTTAACCGAATCAAGTTAGTTGCTTGACTTTGACGTAATCGGGTTAATACATTTGAAAATGCTTTTGGTGAAGTACCCATCAAAGAAGGATGTAAAAGAGTACAAATATCGCGGAAGTAACTATGTGATACATTGCGAATAATAGGTGATTGAAGCGAATCATGAGATAAAGTAGATAATAATCTTAAAATGTGGGTATATCTGACTGGTAATTCAGTGCAAAGGAATTGTGCTGATGTAGCTGCAGGTTGACTATAAACAATAAGTAAGTCAGATGCCCATTTAATGTCAATTATGTTTGTGTTACCTTTCTTTTGTATTGGTTGTTGATTTGATCGGAGCAAGATGTGAGAGCTAAAAGAAAGATGTATAAATATATTTTGACTTGGCCTTATTATATATACATTTATATATAAATTACCGAAATACGAGTTTCTTGTGTTGCCCATAATCCAGCTAAAATGCGACGAGGCAATACGTTAATGATTTGTGATTGAAGCATGACGGATATATAAGGTAAACAAAAAAAAAAAAAAAAAAAAAAAAAAGGAAAATAAGTATATATATGAAAAGTAAGAAAAGAAAAAAGAAGAGAAAATAAATAAGACTGAATTCCTTTATATACTTTATATAGTTTCCTTGATTTCCATTAGATTTTCTTTCCCCCCTTGCATTGTAGCATATATCCCTTTTTTTCAGGTACAGTTGCACACTCTTGTGTCCCCCCCCCCCCAAACTTGTGTATATTAATCTCATATCCAACTATGTATTATGCAATACCTTCTTTCTTTTTTCTCCGGTCAAGTCTTTTGACAACTTGCATCTCTAAAAAGTCTATCTGCTCGAACGCGCTTTTAGGTTGTTTACTTTTTTTTTTTTTTTTTGCCACCACCATTATTAGATACCATGACTTATTTATTTTGAATATCATTAAATCGAATATTAATTGTTATATAACTATTATATAAACAAATAATATTATACACGTATATTTACGAATCCTTCACTTTGGAAATTATGTTTTTTTTTCTTCATATCCTCTTCTTTTTTTATTAGGAGAATGCTTGGCATAGTTATATAAATATATATATTTATAAAAAAGGAGCATTTGAATGGTATAAATATATATTTAAAAAAGGAGATATAAACTATATATTCTGTTATGATTACTGATGGTTATTATTCAATATATGTTATCAATAAAACACAACATGAATAAAATCATATATAATTTTTTGTGTTGTTTTATTAAATATCTATTAAAATTTTTAGGATGATCGTAACACAGCACAGATGCAGTCAAATACATAAATTATATCTATAAGGTTCAATTGCGGTATCAGTTGTATATAAAATGGGATGAGTAGTAACTATTTATTGTTCTCATACTGGCCATGCTATATCATCAAGACCGATATACGTATGTATATCATTATAGCACTTGTAAAAAGATACGCTTCTTTATCTGCTCCCTGTCTCTATCTCCTTTTGTGTTCCCACCCCCCAAATTTCTCCAGAAGTTATGCATCCTCCTTCACTGAAATGTTATTTTATAAAAAAGAAAGGACTAAAACGCAGTTCTTTATGAAATTCATCTTTCTTGGCGTTTTCCGAGAAATCCATTCAATACTAAATCTTGGACCCTCTTTCTCCCCCCCACATTTTATTATTTATTCTTAAAAAAAAAAAAATCAACATTTGATCGCCACCCTCATTTCACAGTAGTCTGTATACCAATAGGCATTTTTTGACGGGCTTTCTATAATCTTCACTTTTTTATATAAATGTACATTACATGTAGTTAGGCTTACACTAGAAGGAAAAATAAATGCTAGTTTTGCTGGATTTGATAAATTATTTGTGTTTATTAAGAACCCTTTTAAGCGCATAGACTAGACAATGCACATTTCTACCAATTACTGGATAAAATATACATTATCTCTCATCTCTGGAATTTAACAATTACAAATAACGCATTGCAATCTACTCAGATTCTATATCATCCAGATTTTGCATTCTATTATTCCATTGATACCTTCTCTTTTTTTTTTTCATACACCTTCTTTTTCGTTCCTCCTCCCCTTGGAGTTTGTTTTTTTTTTTTTTTTTACGCCATAATAATTATATCTCACGTTTGATCTAATCGAATCTTACCCCAATTGACAACCTTTATTTTTATTTTCATCCTCCGGCAATAGTAATCAATCACAATTGTATCATCTTAATGTTATGATATGAATGTTATTACCAATGCATGTTATCATCCTAATGTTATTATTATTATTAAATAAACACTCGCTTAGTTTTTTTTTTCTTTTCTTTCTAAATTAATACAAGTACATAGGATAAGGTTTTTCATACAAAGAACCTGTGTATATAGTACATCAACTAAACGCCTCAAATGGGGAGAAAAGAAAAATGTGAAGTCATACATATTATATTTCAAATGATTTGCCTGCTCCACTTATTCTGGATAGAGAGAGAGAGAGAGAAATGATTAATGCGAGAAAACAATCAGAAACTATAGTTGGTAATATTACTCCTTTTGATTTACGTAATAAAGGGGGGGGGGGTTTATTCTTCTTTTTCTACAAGTGTGGCTTTTTGTACATTGCAGAGGACAGGGCAGAACAATTTTTTTTTACGATCATTTGGTTAGGTTTGTTTACGTGCTAGCTGTATTCTACCAAGACTGTGTATCCCTCTTTGACATATATAGTATCTGTATCGACGGTTAAAACGCCTACATCAACCTTTGTACAACTTTAATGAACGATGATTCGATGGGGAATTGAACAAACGGGACGATACGGTCGGCCTGGAAAGAAGATGTCAATATAACGGGAGGAAATGAGATGTATACGATATGTATCAAAACTGAAACAAGTGAAGGTAAAACATGATCAAACAAACAATATTATCCGGTTTGATCTCGAGGTCATTATTACTTCTGGTTAAAAAAAAAAAAAAAAAAAAAAAAAAAAAACTTGATCGCAACATTAAAGTCTATTAGATCGCACGGGTTACCTATTGTCTAGACTTTTCTAAATATTCTTTCTCTCCTTTAACTATATTATGAACTAAGCTAATGATAATTATCCGAAGTTAAAAAATAACTGCCCAAATTATCTTTTTACCTGCCAAGAATAAATAATAATGACAATAATAATTATAATAATAATAATTATAGTAAGTATTTTGAAAAAAAAAGGAGGAGAAGTCGAGATCGCAGTAAGTTCAAGTAAAACGATAAACTTGTTAGTCATAATTGACTCATCATTTGCGCATGACTTCAGATATCGTCATTTATTTTTTTATTTTTGGCATTTCACAAAAAAAAAAAAATAAAAATAACCCAGTTCTTCAAAAAGTCAAATTATCAAAGGCTGTCTAAATGGAGTTTTTATCCATCTATTCTTGGCGCTCGAGCAAAATGGCTTTTTTCGGTACATAGTCTTACTATTCTAAATAAAAAAGTGAGCAGATGCAATCCATCAGAAAATACCAACAGCTTCTCGTGGGTTCAATAGTATGTCCTTTTTTTTTTTTTTGAGTCTCATCTGATTCAATATAAACAGATTGATCTTACAGCTTTAAATGCATAGCATGTTCCTAATTGTATATTGTATTCCCGGGATCGTATCAACAAAAACGCTCCACTATTGCTTCTTTCATTTTAAACCAAACTAATGCATACATAAAAAAAAAAAAAAAATTAAGTTTACTGCAAAAAAAAAAAAAAAAAAAAAAGTTTGATTCAACTACAAACATCCAAAAGACATACAAGATTCAAGTGAGTTCTTAATGAACAAGTGCCCAAAAAATTCATATATTTATAGTTGGAATTGATATGTGAGAGAGAGAGAGAGAGAGTGTGTGTGTGTAAAAGTGTATGCATATACATATTATTTATAAAAGATATAAATAATAAAACGAAGAAATAAAAAAAATAAAAAAAAATAAACAAAAAAATTTCTTTGTTGAAAAAAAAAAAAAAAGAGTATAATGTGAATTATATGTATGTATGTGTTTGTGTGTGTGTATATATAGAAAAGTATATAAAAGTAGTTTCGATGCTGAAAAAAAAAAAAAAGAAGTATATGAAAGTGTTGTAACGAGAGTAAAAGAAAAGGATTATAGAAAGAAAAGAAAAACGATTATACTTGTATTGTGGTGTGCGAGGGTGTAGTATGTGTTTGCTTAATTGCTCATTGAGAAGTTATGATGATATACTGGTTGTGTTTGATTTTGAACTGTTGAATTGTTCATTAACGCTGCGTTGTATTGTGGGCATTCTTTATGAGATACTAATAAGGTCTTCAAGTCCATGATTTCTTTACGCAATGCATCGGTTTCCATTTGAAGTTGGTCATTATCATTTGCCAAGTAGTCAACACGTGCTTGTAAGTTAGTGAGCCATTGCTTTTTTCTTTGGCGACACTTTAATGCAGCTGTAAAATAAAATAAAATAAGTAAGTAATTGATTGAATTAATTAGGTTGATCATTAAAAAAAAACTTACCGAGACGGTTTCGTTCCAAAAAGTTCTTTCTTTTCTCTTCATCTTCCGGTAATTTAACTGTGCGTGTTCTCTTTTTTGTTACTTTAGAAGGTTGTCTTGTTGATTTTATATTGTTGTTATTAACAAATTGTGTTTGGTATTGATATTGTTGTTGACTCATATTACTACTACTGTTACTGCTATCACTATTGTGTCTCTTTGGTCGTTGTTGTTCAAATTGATACTATATAATTGATCGTTAGAGTACGTAGTATAGAGCGTAATAATAATTTAGTTACTTACGGCCATGGGTTTTGTGGTGTTATTAAAGGTATCGTCACTATCTTCACTTGTAGGGTGATGGTCAGAAACTGAATATACATCTATAATTGAATTTAGGAATCAATTGAATTATTTACGGTAAAAAAGAAAAACTTACCATTATTTATAGAGCTTGAATCATAAGAGTAAGAAGAGGTATCGGATACCCAGACATCTACAAGTCTAGCGTTACCGTCATTTACAATCTTGGGCGAACTATAAGGGTTAACCTTTATAGTAGCAGAAGAGAAACTTTGTTCAAAAGGGTTTTGTTCTAAAAAGTAAATATATAAGAGAATTATGAGTTATGAGAATTATTTTTATGCTTTATAAAAAAAAAAAAAAAATACCTTGGTTAGATACAGTTGCGTTCATATTCTATCTTTTTTTTTTTTTTTTTTTTGAGTAATTCTATAGAACACGAAATCTACTTATTAGTCTTTATTTTTTTTCTAAATTGTAACTTAAATGATATTACCGAATATTTAAAAAAAGAAGATTTTAGAAGTTTTTAGAATGTTGCAAGAATAATTGAAGAAAAGAGAGGAAAACAAAAAAAAAATGAAAATCAAAAAAAGAAGTCTTTTATTACCTGTTTCTTTTTCCGCAACTTCAATTACATCATAGGAATTTCCTTTTTAAATTAACTTTAAATTACACAAAGGTAACTAATTTTTTTGTGGTCCCTGAAAATTATAACTATGACGAAATTTGTAAAACCGTCGATTCTTTACCGAGTTTTTGGTTCATAGAGATTACGTTCTTCTATTTTATACTTTTTTTTTTTTTCACATATTACAGAAAAAATAAAGCTGTTTTTTTTAACAAACAAACCCTTCTTTTTTTTTTTTATAATAAAAATAAAATAAAATTGATCAATCTATGAATTTCTTGTAATTTCCAAGAACAATTTAGAAGTTTAAATAATTATAAATCGACCGTTTTTTTTTTTGCGGTGATAAGATTTTTCGAAATGAAATAATATTAAAAAAACAGGATTTTTTTTTTTTTTTTTTTTTGATAGCTTATATTTTTATTTACCGTCCCTTTGTTACACGACGCAACCTTTGCTGCAGGGTTATAAATCTTTATTTCATGGCTCACTTAATTAAAAGAAAGAGATTCTATCGAAAGTTGAAATGAACCAACCAGGAGCGATTGATTTGAAATTTTTTCATATATTTTCGAATTTTCTTCAAAAAAAAAAAAAAAAAAAAAAAAAAAAAAGAAAGTGATCGTCATGTGGTCTTTTAACAAGATATAAATGATGTTATTTTGAAGTAACACCACTTTTTTTTAAGCAACAATCAAACAGCAGAAAGTGAAACAAAAGCAACTAAAAAAAAAAAACACTGAGTTAAAAATGAGCCTGGATTTTTTTTTTTATTTTCCTCCCCCCAAAAAAAACAGCTTCTTTGTAATTTTTTTTTTTTCCTAGTTGAAACAGTCGTTTTAATATATTTTTTTTTTAAAAAAAAAGATGAGCACATTCTTTTTTTTTTTTTTTCTTCGAGAAAATAAGTTTATTTCAACTCTAATATTGCTTTGTCAAAAAAAAAAAAAAGACTAAATTTTATGTGTACAACTTGATCTGGAAATGAAAAAAGATTATGAAAGGTAATATTAGAATAAGAAACACAGGTAAAAAAAAAAAAAAAACAGGAGAAAAAAAAATAACTTTCTTTTCTTTTTGTGGGGGGAAACGGGTAAAGATACCTTTCGTTTCATATAAAGTTGTATTTTATTAAAAAAAAAACCCTTTTTTTCTTTTTCCTTTTTTCTTTTCATTCTATATAACAACTTCTTTCTTTTTTTTAAAAAAATTAAAATGACTGATAGTAATAAAGGATCTACACCAGTTCATATAAGAGTTCCTCTTAATACCCATCCATCACAGTTAAACAACACCCCTAGTTCTAGATATGGTGCAGTCTTGGATGAAAATCAGAGTAGTTATTATTACAGTGCTGCAGGTGATTCTCGAAACAGTACTCCCTTCGGTTCACCAGCTTCCTTTCGTGGCCAGTTCGAATCCTTTGCTGGTTCATATTCTAGAACCTCTGCACTTTATATGGCCGAGAATTTGAGTATCACTCATCGTAGCAACAACATAAACTCAAATCCACCTACTAACCATCATGGTGAAGATGATTTAGAATCATTACAACAACAACAACAACAAGAAGAACATAATAACAAATCAAAATTATTACCCATAGATTATACTCTAACTCAAACCTTGTCTTCTCAACATCAAGGTGGATACCATTTATTCCCTAGTCTCTCTAGACATACCACTGTTGCATCTGTTATATCTCAACAATTTAATACTTCTCAACAACAACATGATCCTCATTATACTGCAAGTCCTATTCGATCCACTTTTATACAATCGATTTTCAACTCCATTAATGTCTTGGTAGGTATTGGTGTATTGGCTTTACCTTTAGGCTTTCGATGTGCTGGTTGGTTATATGGTTCCCTCATCTTCTTTTTCTGTGTATTTGCTACAAATTATACTGCAAAATTAATTGCAAAATGTTTAGACTTTTATCCAAACTCTACTACTTATGGTGATATGGGTGCTGCTGCTTTTGGTGATCGTGGTAGAACATTTGTGAGCACAATATTTGTAGTAGAACTTATGACGATTGGGTAAGTGAATTATGTATGGCCTTAAAAAAAAAATTTTTTTTATTAATTTTTTTTTTATTCATAGTGTTGCCATGGTTGTGTTGCTTGGTGATGGTATTGAATCCTTATTTCCAAATGTAGACATGTTCTCAATCCGTGTTGCTTCTTTTGTTGTCTTGACTCCAATGTTATTCTTACCTATTAGAAAATTGGCTTATACAAGTTTGATCGGTATCATCAGTTGTGCCTGTCTTGTGACCATTGTACTTTATGATGGATTCTCAAAGACTACAAAACCTGGTAGTTTGATTGAACCTATGGAGACTGAAATCCTTCCTTCTGTTTATTATAATATACCCCTTAGTTTTGGTTTAATGATGGCTGGTTTTGCTGGTCATGCTGTCTTTCCTGCTATTTATCGAGATATGGATGAACCCAAACGATATGAAAGTATGGTAGATATTACTTATGTAATTACTGTAGGTGTTTATATCACAATGGGTGTGGCGGGTTATGCCATGTTTGGTTTAGATACAATGCAGGAGGTAATCATATTATTATATTACATGTACGATGTATTAGTTTATTAATGAATTGTGATGTATATATATATATATATATATATATATTTTTTATAGATTACACAAAATTTGGCTGCTACACCGGGATATTCAAAATGGATAAACCGTCTTGCTATTTGGTTAATTGTATTAACTCCACTTGCAAAATATGGTTTAATGATGAATCCAGTGAGTGTTACTTGGGAATTATGGATCACTAGTTATGCCAATGTAGAATTATGGTGTAAATATCATAGTTGGAGAAAACCATTCTTAGGTGCTGTAGGTAGAATCTTGGCAAGTGCTATTGTTATCATGGTAGCTACTGTCTTTCCTGGTTTCGATCGAGTCATGGTAAGTTTTTTTTTTTCTTTTTTATGTAAATAAGCCTCATCTAACATGTGTTATCTATATAGTCTTTATTAGGCGCACTCTTCAGTTTTGGTATTTCCGCAATTTTCCCACTCATTTGTTATGTCAGATTGTTTCATAATGATTTGACCTGGAAGGATAATATTTTGATTTATAGTATCTTGACTGTCTCAATTATAATGGCTACATTAGGTACCATTTGGAGTTTCTTGCCAAATAATCTTTAAAAAAAGTTTTATTTTTTTTTTAAGCAGCAAATTGTGTAAAAGAAAAAGAAAAATACAAACATTATCTTATTAAAAAAATATAAAGAGAGAGAGAGCTGAGAGTGAGGAAAAAAGAATGATATAATAAAAATTAAAAAAACAAAATAGTGTGTTAAAAAGTGATAATAAACAAGTGGGCGCGAATAAGAGAGAAAGATTGAGAGAGAGGGAGAGAGAGGGAGAGAGAGAGAGGGAGTTGGGGGAAGATAATAATAATGTGTGTGTGTGTGAGTGTGAGTGTGTGCGTGTGTGTATACTGGCAAGTGTAAGAATATGAGTGTACACGTGTATGCACTTTTTTTTTTTTTTAAAAAAAAAAAAAAACTTAGATTTCACCTTCTTGTTCTTCATCATGTTGATAATCCCTTTTTTGCTTTAAATATTCTTCTTCTTCTTTTGTTTTAATTGCTCTAACTAAATGAACATCATCGTGAGTTTGTGGTGGTGAAGAGGTGGACGGTTTATTTACATTTAAAGATTTCATATCGTTAGCCAAAACATCCCAATCTTGCTTTGGTTGTTGTTGTTGTTGCTGTTGCTGTTGTTGTTGTTGTTGTTGCTGTTGTTGCTGTTGCTGTTGCTGTTGCTGCTGTTGCTGTTGTTGTTCTTCGTTGGCACTTTCAAAGTCACCAAAATCATCATCCTCGTCTTCATCCATTTCATTTTTAGTATTATTTTCGGTAACCAACTTATAACCTCTTAAAGAAGCTCTTCTTTCTAATTCCTCTGCATCAGCTAAATGATCATAGTCTTCTCCATCGTAATCTTCATCATCATCATCGTTAGCTGAATGACTAGGAATACGACGCAATGTTGAAGGTTGTGTGAATTTAGAAAAGTTTCGGGTCCAATCAGGTGTGACATGATTATCATTTTCCTATTTTACAAGTACATGTGAGTAAAAAAGAAAAAAAAAGAAAAGAAATATATAAGCAGAAACTTACTTCTTCATCATTACTGTTATAATCATCTTCTTCATCTTCGTCACCATGTGTACCTTGGCCATCATTTTTACCAGACATTGTGTAACCAGTACCATTAAAATTATATTCACCTCTATTAAAGTCATCTCTACCAGTAATCCAATGATCATTTTCATCTTCATCATCATCATCAAAATTACCTTCTTCACCACGTTGAGCCATAAATCTAGAATACTGACTAGCAGCTACACCATCTAAAGCATCATCATCGTCCTCTTCATCACTTTGAGGTACGTCTATATCATCATTAGGACGTAAACCGCCTAAAGGTAATTGGTCTCTATCCTTTGTTTCTTTCAATTCATTATTACAATAAGCGTTCCAAGCATTTATATCAATATGATCTTTAATGACATTTACAATCGTTTCAGGGTATCCTTCAAATAACTTCATAATTTCATCTGAGATAAAAGTTAAATGACCCATATAACCTGCACGCATTCCTTTTGGCTTGGCACTACATTTGTATTCATTTTAGTAAATACTCCTCTCTTTTTTTTTTTTTTTTTTTTTTTTTTTTTTTGCTCTTTCTCCTTACCACTCTTCGTCATTGGATTTTTGTGCCATTACAATCTTATCAGTTAATCCGCCATCTTTCAAGATTGAAATAGCAAGACTACGGTTTAAACCAATATCCATACGACCATTAAATACTTGATGAAGCATATCATAAATTACATAATGTAAAAAGTTATTCCAAGGAAAAGAAAAGAATAAATCCTGTATGTATAAAATATTAAATCTCTTTCTCTCCTATCTTTTTTTTCTTTCTTCTATACTCACAACACAAATAGGCATGGCTCTATTATTAACAAATTTAGACTTAAGATAATCACCTACAGATAATTCATTTGATTCCTTAGGATTTGATTCCTTTTTCTTTTCTTCATCAGTATCTATAATAGCGTCTAATTCAGATTCTTCTTCTGCGGTCAACATATAATTATTTAAATTTGACATGTTGGAACAATGTAACAATTCGGCAAATAATTCACAAATCTTTAATCTTTCGAATCCAAGTGGTTCCAAGTTACCCAAAGTAGTACGAATAGGACCATTGACAGATCGAGGTTTTAATAATAAGTGTGTGAATTCAGCAACATGATCTCCCATGACCTTTAACATATCTGCTAGTGATACCGAGTTATTGAGACGAAGTTGTTGTTGCTGTTGTTGTTGATATTCATATAATCCTGCAACAGCTGGATCATTTTCAAGGTCACTATTGTTGTGTCGAATAATGTCTATAATAATAGATACTCCATTGATTAATGTAGATGTAGCATTAGGTGCATCAGGGTCCAACATGTATTTAGCTAATTTTTGCATCGTACTTGCACTAATCAAACGTAGGGTTGTTTTAATACACTATTTTTTTTTTTATACACACGATTTTTTTTTTTTTTTTTTTTACCTCTTTAAATCAATAATTAATTCGTTAATGCCGATACTAGGTGATTCAGGTAAACTGGTTTGTGACATGCGAATAATTTCACAAATACATTGTTGAGCAATAGAATGTTCCTTTTTAATATAATTGTCAATATAACCCAATAGTTAAATAAACTATGTATAAATATACCTCACTATCAAGATAAGGATCCAATCTTTCTATTAAATTTTCAAGTAGCCCATGATCACTTAACCACTAATAATAACAATAATAAAGTTTAAAAATAAAATAAATAACAAACTATATTTTTCTCTTTTTTTTTTTTTTTTTTAGTTACCTTGACAACACCTTTACCTTCAGGTAATTCTTCCATACGAACCAAAGTTAATAATAAGTCCATAATAGCCGAAGTTTGTAAATGAGATAAAATCTTGGTCAAATTTTGAGGGTCTGCTTGAATAAATGTCATCATCTAAAATAAGAAAATGTTAACTTTAATAAATTACCCGACTATATAAATATATATTTGTTTTTACTTCAATAGGATATTTTGACAATAAAACACCAATCGTTTTACAAAAATAAGAAGCTTGTAATGAATCGAGTCCAATTTCTTCTTTTTTTTCTTCAGATGTATCTGATGCACGTCTTTTAGGATATGCTGGTCGATTCAAATAGGACCAAAACTCTACTAAAAGTTCTTCTTTATGTTCAATCACAATAGCGTCAATAATTTGTTGAAGTTCACAAGCAATAATCTCGCTTGCAAGGAAAGGATATCTTTATTATTTAATTTTTTTTTTTTAAAAAAAAAAAAAAAAATCGTTAGTTTATTATCGTTCTTTTATTTTTATTTTTTTTAATAAGAACTTACTTGAACCGTTTCGTTTCATCTAAATCTGTTGCTGTAATGTAATTCAATAAACTCTTGATATGTTCTGGTTTACTTAGACTTTTTTTTTTTGTTTTTGTTTGATAAAGTAAAAGAATGTTAAAATAAAAAAAGTGAAATACGCGTATGGCTTGATTTATTCCTTACAATTCAACAAGTTTTGGGTTTAAAGATTTAGCTTCTTGAAGTAAATCTTCTTCTTCCATAACTTCCTCAAGTGTTACATCCTCTTTATCTAAAAGAGTATCCAAAGTCGAATTATTAAATCCAAAACGCCAAAACATATTTATTAGCTATATTAATATGGAATAAATGGAATAATATATATATATATATATATATATATAAAAAGAGAGAAAAGAGAAAAAGAATAAGCTAATAATACACTTATTTTTTTTTAAAAGAAAAGAGCGAGAAAAATAAAACGAGAGAAGGGCCAAAAAAAAAAAAAATCCGTGTGACGTCAGATTCGAGGTTTTTTGGTCCTTTTTACCCTGACTACTATTGCATAATCAATCTGTTTGTGTAATAAACCTGTTTTTCTTCACAAAAAAAAAAAAAAAAATACACAAAACTTAATTAGTAAACAACAATTTAAAAGAGAGTAGGAGTCGTTTTCTTACATATCTGAAATAAATGTCACTAGCCTGCATTAAAATACCTAACTTAATGACGGGAAAGAATCAATTGTCCTGCATAATTGGTTTAATGTGTACTAATTATTTTTATCGTAAAGAAAAAAGGTAATTATCACTGCATTTAGTCATAGTTATTTTTATATCTGAAAGAGAAAAGATAAGAATTACTTTTTACTGTAAGACATGTCTCTTATTGTACTTCAATAGATCAAGTTAACGTATATACATACAGGTCGTATAGTATCGATTATCGTTAATATAAGTTCGTTTATTGAAAGCGGTCTCTCTAGCTAATCTAATTTGTCTTTTTATTTTTTATTTTATTATATCAAGGTATTGTTAATAATATACAGTGTGTTTCATATTAAACATGTATGTTATTATGAAGATATAATATAGTCTTTTGATATAATTAATAGCATCTTTTGCTTCCTACATATTCTTCTTGCTTGTCTTGCTCTTTTCTTTTCGACCTTCTCAATTTTGTATATGATCGACTCATTTCATTCATCAATATCTTGAAAAGCTTTTATTGGCATATTGGTAGCGGTCGGCTACAGTTTTAAGCATGGCCAACAAGACAAACAGGTCCTTTGAATTGTCAAAGGTCGCTTTACCATGATCATCATATCCAAAAGCGCCTACTGTTTCCAAAACAAGGGCTTCCATATCTCCCAGTCCCTCTAAGCAGAAAGTACTATCTGCCCTGTAATTCTTTCGCTTATCTTCTTTAGATCCCAATTTACTTTACTGTTTTGTCATCGCAGTAAGTTCAATTTCAACAGGAATAAAATACGGTACATGCTTGAGTTCTTCTTCTTCATCATAACAAGCATTGCTTTGATACAGGGAAAAATTACATTTGTATTGTAAGCAGTTTCTGTCAATGTAACTGAAGGTCTCTTCGAATAGAACTTCTTCACTCTAATCCATATAAAAAGTTAGCTTGTTGTTGGGATAACTAACTAATTATGATAATATTATGCGTACATGATTTTACAGATATTTTTTTATACATTGGCTTGCTTCTTTCTTATATTTTGTATCAAGTGCCTTCATCTCAAGTTTCTCTTCAAACTCATGGATTGATTATCCTAATAATAAGAGATAATAACGCATTAGTTGCTTGAAAGTAAACTCAAGGTTTGAATAACAAATATATTTACAGTAACAACATATGCCTTCACTGCTGTACAAAGGTCAGTTACCTCATTTCTGGCTTTAATTGCCTTTTTTTTTTTTTAATTGACGGTAAACGTCTTTGTCTGCAGGTAGCTTTAATATCAAACGAATTAAAGAGTTCCAAAAGATTAATATCATGCTAAATGACGGTTGGAGTCATGTTTTTCGACTCTTTTCAAGTTATGCAAAAACGTTTTTTTTTTTTTTTGGAGTCTTTCCCAACGAAATATTTCCAATTCTTTTTAAAGGCTCAGCCAGAAGCAAGTTGGTCACAAAGTTACTTCAAGTAAGTTTTTGTCACCTTACCACTAATGGAATCGAGCGTAAATATCTTCCATACCCAATACATGTAGTCGATTGACCCAAACATCTACACAGAAAACAAAAGTTTACTAGACAATGAAATACTTCTTTTTTTTTCTAATAAATCACTACAGTTAGGAGATATCTTATCGTCAATAACGAGAATCATACAAGTTTTAAAGTAGTTCATCATAACTTGATCTTGTCTGGGTAGAGCACAAAAGTGACAAGTTGATAATAATATAATAAAATAAACCTGTTTGCGATTTATTATGTGGCGTATGAAAAGAAAGTAGTCAACAACAAACACAAAATCATGACTACTTTTTATAAAGCACGTTGTATTTTTAAAGATGTAAAGATCAATTGAAGTATTTATATCGTGCAAGTTTATTTAAGTAAAAAGTGGTTCACAATATGTGATATGAGCTATTTTATTGTCGAATATTCTTCGATAAATTTAGGTCATTTAATGCAACACACAGATAGCGCTAACTGGATGCATGATCTAATAATAAATATAGACTTACGCTCTCAGGTGTTTGTCACTGTGATGGATTAGCAGTAAGTCTTACTGGAAGTAGTGTCCTTCCAATAGGTAGATCTGTGATATTTTTTTACTAGCTGTTTAATAATTCTAGTAAAAACCTGGACTACACTAAAAGTAAAAATTAAACTGTCATTCATAGTAACAGGTAAAACTAGCACCAATATGATGCCATGTGCGGGACTAAAAGTTTATCGTACGTTTTTAAGTTTGGTATTGTAGGACATTGAAATTTCCCATTTTTCAGGGAATACAAGAATATTATGGCATGATTTGAAAATGGCTAAACCAACTTTAGACTTTGCTTTCGATTTTATATGTTTCTTACAACTAAGAAGCTCCAGATAATTAGTTTCCCAAGTGTCCAGGTCCTTTTAAATTGATAAACCTTTATTATAATTTGCTTAGTATAGGAATATATAGAAAGTAACACCAATTTTATTATTTATTAGAATAAAGAAAAAAAAAAGAGAGAGAGAAATGAAATTAAATGTAATTAGATAATACATATGTAAAATGGTATGATAGATGAAATAAAATGAAATAGTTAGACAAAAAAAAAACCCCCCCTTAACCTTTGATTTCACCCCAAAGGAAAGGTAAAATAACGACACAGGCTGTATAGAAAACAGAAAATGATTTGATTAAATTTTGAGGAACAGAATAAATATCATTGTCTCTAAACATGATATAGATTGAATAGAAGGCAACGCGAAAGAAATGGTAGATCAGAAACAACGGAGATTTTTTAATCCCAGATAAAAGTTCAATAGGGCCATCAATGCAATCGCCACCTAATTTAAAGTACTCGAAACAACCGTTTTGAAGCACCATCATCTCTGGTGTTTGAGCAGCAAATAAAGAGTAAAGTGACATAGCTAAAACGTTGATACAAGTAGAATAAGATTTACGCTTCCAGTGGAAAGCATCCATAGCTTGAATCACTAGATCAAATTCAGTAAATGATTCGATGTTTTCTTTTGAAAGTAGATCTCGACATGTGATAACATCTTCAAGAGCGACTGTCATACCGCCACCAGTTAAAGGAGAACGCACGTTCAAAGCGTCACCTAATAGAATTGTACCGTTACGTTGATTGAGGGAAGGTGGAAGGAAACCGGATGGCATGGGTCTTAAGCGCTCTGTTTGAAGTGCTTCTATAAATTTCTTTTGCATATTGACAGGTATTTGAGGACAAACAATTTCTTCCATGTATTTTTTAAGCTCTCCTGTAGATGCGCTGGGTAATTCACCTGGTACATCTACCAAGATACGCGTATCATGAGGTGCAATTTGATACATTAAGATAGGAGATGGCTTAGCGATACAAACAAACCCCTTTTGAGTATAAGGTAACTCAAAATCATGAATAATAAAACCAACAAAATGTGACATAACTTGCGTCTGAACCTCTGTAAATTCCTTTCTAAATTTCGAAAAAATACCGTCTGCAATTAAAGTCAAAGGGGCATAAAACTTTTCTTCTTGTCCTTCCTTCATTGAAGTAACTACACCAATTACTTTATCGGTCCCTTCTTCCGTAATTAGACGCGAGACCGTCTTTTCTTTTACGGTAACATTGACTGTATTTGAAGCTGCCTTTCTCAAGTTTTGGATAAAACGACCGTGATGAAAGGAGACACCTCGGTGCTGTTTATTACTATGGGGATCATATGTATAAGGAAGTTCGACCAATTGGCCATCACGATAAACACTATACCCAAAGCAGTTGATGGATTCAATATTCTCTGTGCAGTCTAAAAGAAAATAAAAAGGGTTTCAATTTTTGTCGCTCCTCTTCATCATTTGAATATTTTAGTACCTTCCATCCCAAGTTCTTTTAAAGCATTCATCCCACCAGGCTGCATAAGTTCACCAACAATTCGATCTGGTTCAGATAAATCACGTTCAAGTAATAACACTTTTCGACCGTCTTCACCAAATGCTTTAGCTGCTGCAGAGCCAACAACACCTGCTCCTACAATGATTAAATCGTATTCTGATGCAGATTCCGTGGTCATATTTTTTTAATATAATTTTAAATTAAGAGAAGAGAAAGGAATCAAATGTCAAAAGTATGTTCTTTATAAATATATTTTTTAAAAACAACATGTGATATTTTTTTTTTTTTTTTTTTTGTAAAAGCACAGACACCACAAATTAAGTCTGAGTACCAAAAATAGTTGCTGCCGCTACTGAAAAAACGGACCCAAATACAGAAACAAAATGTATATGTAGACCATAACGCCATACCATACCACACACAAAACATAGATACTATCTATCCTCATCTAATATTCGTCTATAGGGCTACGGAATGAAGAATAAGATGGCAATAGTAAGCATTTGCATACACATAAGCTTTAGGGTCGATAAAAATGACCTGAGTCGTATATCGAAATGAGTTGATCCTTGTTGAAGATCGAATTTTCACGTTGTGAAAAGTAAAGCTCATTACAATAAACTAAAGCAAAAAATCTATTATTTGTGTGTACTGTCAAATAGCTATCACGAATCTCTTCTTTAGAGTTATAGTATTTGTGTTATCCTCGCATCAAAATATTTATTTTGAACAGTCGAATGAAACGTCCGCTATTTTTTTATAAAAAAAAACATCTGTTTTTATCAAGTATCATTACAATAGAGCTGGCTTAATGTTTGTGTTTCTTTCAACAGATTCAGCAGAGATTGAAAACCGGTGCGGTGTTCTTCTGAGGTACTGCGTCTTTTGTAAGGATTGGGTGGAAGTTCTATTGCTACGGCGCTAGACCACTTTGATGGCTTGCAGTCCCTTGGCTCAAGGGTTTGGACAACTACTTCTCATTAAAAGCATCCAACACTGCGTTTATAATTGGTGGGGATGGCAGGGTGGGATTGTCCATTTTTCAAAGGAGATTTATTGATTGAAAATCTTTTTGGTGCGTTTTAACTGAAGTATGAATTTACTAAATCATTTAACTGATGATACTAAACTTCTTTTATAAACGCATCTAAACTTTTGGAGTGCCATAAGAATGTTGATCGTACTGGAGAGCCTGTCAATGTAGCTCTGTCTGTAGTGGCCGTTTGAATGGGACGCTAAATCTTACCATACAAAGAAGATTATTTTGTCACGTTCAACACTTTACCTCTTTGTTTAAGGAAAGGCTTGTGCTTCATTTTTGTCTTGTTGATCAGGTAACTACTGATTTACGCATAGCTCAAAGACAAATAATACATGGTTCACACCCTCAATCTGCCCAACAAGCACGATTGACTCAAATAGTATCGAAAAAGAGTACATACCAGTACGTATTGTCCCCTTTGCTCGCCTGAACCCAACATGTTATGCAATATTGTGCTGTATTGAAAAGCAAGGTCAATAAGCGAATAAAATTTAACAAAGTATTGATACTTGGCCCAAGAATCATCGAAGCATGCATGGCAATTTCTATTGGATGCTTACAACGTTATATCAACTGGCCCAATAACCAACATAAGAAAGACTATATTTATACGCTCTCTTTAATTTGAAATAAAATAAGACATGCATATTTTATATTATCTCTTTTATTATTCGAGTCTTTTTAAATCATACTATCTTTTATACAAATTGTATGAAAAATTAAACGGCTTTATTATATGTAGAAGAAGAGACTTTAATAGTGAGCCTATCTTGGCTTTTTTATACAGAAATAAGAAAAAACTGAGTCGAGAATACTAAGGATTTCATTTTTTTTTTTTAGATGGCAGTCGGGACACACAAAAGTGTGAGACAGTAAAAAATAATTAAAGACATTGTTCTTCATTCAAGCATCGATATCGGAAGGATTCTGCATATCTTGTTTATATAATGTAGTATTTTCGAGAGAATGTTTGACAAACATTCATTATTCGAAAGGTCAAGATAGGTATCGTAAAAGTCAGTTGTAGCATATTTATTACAAGACGCTTAAAGACCTACATAGTTCCGCAGTAACAGTCACAAAGTGCACTTTTAAACAACCAATTTGATTTTTTTTTTTTTTTTCACTTTTTTAAAAGTTGTTAAAACTAATTCCAAGAAAAAAGACGAAACGAAAAACATGGGAAGACGTAAAGATTACATGGACGATGGAGACGATTCTTCAGATGAAGAATTCGGCAGAATAAATTTTGATATTACTGATGCGGATTTAGAAGAAGAAATGGCGGGTTTTAACGGTGCACTACCACGAAAGCGTCGACACAATAATAACGACGACAGCAGTAGCGATGAAGATGAACCTATCCGAGTTAGTTTTAAGCCTGCTACATTTACACCTGCATCAGGTTCTAAAAGTGTAAGCACAAGTAAACCTTCTACACCTACAAAAGAGAGAGTACGTTCCAAACCCTCTTCTTCACCTTCACCTGGTCCTGGTTTTGCCCAGTTCAATAAATACACTAAAGGTTTCGGTCAGAAAATGTTGGAAAAGATGGGTTGGACAGGAAAAGGTCTTGGTGCCGACGGAGAAGGTATTGTAAATCCTGTAGAGACAAAATTACGTCCAGCGCGTATGGGTTTAAGTTTTAGAGGCTTTGATGAAAGAACAGAGCAAGCGAAATATGAAAAGAAATTACGTACAGGTGATGAATCAGGCGAGGAAGAAGAAGAGGCGCCAAAAGGTAAAAGAAGAAATGCATGGAAATCAAAAGAAAAGAATGATGATAGCAGTACTACTAGTGTTCATAGAAAATCGAGGAAACCAAAGACGATTTATAAAACAGCTGCTGAAATTATTGCCGAGACAGAATCAAGTCAATTGGATACATTAACACCTTCTGCACAACAAAAAGTGATTGATATGACTGGGCCCAGTATTCGTGAAATATCAATTTCAGATATCAAACGAACCGACTCACCAACTTTAATGGAAGTCACTACACGATTACCTGAATTAAGGCATAATTTACGCCTGATTGTCGATTTATCTCGTAACGATTTAGAAAACCTGACTCGTGAAAAGAAATCGATTGCGTTCAATATGAAATCACTTCAAGATGAATTAAGTAGTATTAAATCTTACATGGATAAAGAACAAGAACGACTTAGAAGATTAGAACAAGCCAAAGAAATTGCAAAAAATTTAGAAAATGCTAGTAAAAACGCATTAGCAACAGGCGCATTTGAAAATGGAAATATTACTGCTTTATTTGGTGAACAATTTGATATTTTAGAACGCGATTTCTTAAGCGAGTTAAAGGAAATGAATATAGATTCACTTGTCATTGCAGTGTGGGCACCTGTATGGAAATATAGAGTCATGACTTGGGATGTATTAGAGGATCCTACTTGGGGTTTAATAGATGTAAAGCGATGGAAAAAACTATTAACCAGTAATGATGATGCAGATGCGGAAAGAGGATGGACAAGATCAAAACCAAAGATGGAAATGGTGTGTACACCGTTTGAGACGATGATGAATACAATTTGGCTTTCTAAAGTTCGTAGTGCGATAAAGTAAGTCTATAAGAGATTGTATATATATATATATATATATATATATGATTATAATAACTAACATATTTATATATACACGTAGTAATAAATGGGATATTCATGATCCAGATCCAATTATTCAATTAATGGAAGAATGGGAGCCAATGTTACCTAGATTTATTTTTGAAAATATTATTAATCAATTGATATTACCAAAACTTAGTCAAGCCATATCCGATTGGAACCCACGTACAGACCCAATATTGATTCATACCTGGGTTCATCCATGGTTCCCTACACTTCGAGCATGGCGATTAGCAGACTTATTTACAGTTATTCGACACAAATTATCAGTTGTATTACGTCAATGGCATCCATCAGATGAATCAGCACTTCATATTATATCACCTTGGAAGGATGTTTGGACACCAGAACAATTCGAGACATTTACAAATAAATCAATATTACCTAAACTTACACTCGTTCTACGTAATGAATTTGAGGTGAACCCTCGAGATCAAAATATGGAACCATTGATTTGGTGTTTAGCTTGGAAGAATTTGATATCCGATACAATTTTTGGTCAATTACTACAAAATGAATTCTTTAACAAATGGCTTCAAGTATTAAAGCAATGGCTTTCATTAGATATATATCACATTAATTATGATGAAATCAGTGACTGGTATAGATGGTGGAGACAAGTATTTGATTCATATGGTTTAGATGCAAACAAGATGGTTATGAAAGAGTTTAGAAAGGGTTTAGAAGCAATGAATGAAGCCTTGGGTGGTGATGATCTTTATTCTTTGGGACTGTCAAATAAATAAATAAAAAAAGTCGCGCTTTCCTTTTCCCCCCTTCAAAATTTTTTTTTATCTCAACACTTGCAATTAACTTTTTATCTTTTTTTTTTTTCGTTGATACGTGACAAAACGTGCTCTTCTCCCTCCTCTCTCTCTCTTTCTCTCTTTTTTTTTTTTTTTTACGTTTATATACACATGGTCCGTATTACAAATAGTGTTTATCATGAGGCATATGATTACATTAAACGTGACTCGACAGACGGTAATTGTATTGTATTTGTAGCTTCTGACGTTGATTCCATTTGTGCTATTCGTATATTTCAGGTTTGCTTTACGAAATAAAATAAAATAAAATACAAGTTTATTAAATAGCAACTTTTTTTTCTTCTCCTTTTATAGGCTTTATTAAAAAGTGATATTATTCCACATAAAATTGTTCCTGTATCAGGATATAAAGACCTTGTTACTGCCAACGAAAAATTAGTGAGAAGAGACGTTGATGTAAAGAAATAACGATTGAATAATAATAGACTTGACTGAAACTAACACACATAAAAGTTACGTTCTATAGTTATGATTAACTGTGGTGGACTTGGCAATATTACAGAATGTTTCAATCTCACACCATTAACAAAAGTATACATTATTGATAGTCATCGACCTTTAAACTTGGAAAATATGCATGCTGCCAATACCCAAGTTTGTGTATTTGACGATGATAGTGAAACAGACAAAATTACCGAAGTATTGGAAGCTTATGACGCTGTTGTAAATATTTAAAAAATATATATATTATACGATTTCGACGCACACAAACACAGTATTCACAATTATTTTATACAGTATCAAGAAGAAAATGATGATTCAGAAGCAGAATCTTCTGAGGAAAACGATTCTGATGATTCAGAAGGAAGAGCAAGAGATAATAGAGCCCGTCAAAAGCGTAGAATGAATGATGATGCTGTAAGAATAGAATTTGCCCTGAATCAAAAAAAAAAAAAGCTTATTTATATTTTATAGGATTTATCAAGAGGAATGAAAAGAAATTTAAGGAGGAGACAACATAGATTATTAGCAGATTATTACGCAGGTGGAGCTTATTACGCTAATTCTGTTTCAGGTGCAATTTATGAGTTAATCAGTCAATTAGGAAAGACCAATAATGAAATCCTTTGGCTTGCCATTGTTGGTGTTACATCTAAATATATTTTTGAACAAATGGATACTTACAAATATGCAGAAAAATTGGAAATGTTTAAAGATGATAGAGCAAGATTAAATATCGATAGAAATGATAATAATGGCTCTATGCAGAATCCAAGTGTTGTTATTAAATCAGAAGATGAATATCGATTCATGATGTTTAGGCATTGGAGTTTATATGATAGTATGTATCATTCAGGTTATGTATCAAGTAAATTAGGTGTTTGGAAAGATGCAGGAAAGAAAAGATTAAACAATATGTTTGCAAAGATGGGGTAAAATAATGATAATTACTATAGCGTATATAAATATAAATAGTTATTAATGCTTTTTTATAAAACCTAGTTTCTCACTTCAACAATGCCAACAAGTATATACCCACATGGATATGGATTTAAAACAAATGCTTCGAAACAAAATTGAAGTTGTAGCACCTCTTTATGGATTAACTGATATTTGTTTTCCAAGTTTTACACGAAGTTATGGATGGGAATGTTGTTTATCTGCAAGCGACGTTGTCTATGCACTTTCTACCATTTTAGAAACAAGTCCTGCTGCTGCTATTAGGTTAGGTGTCAGTGTCAATTGGAACGAAAATGAAGATAGTCAATCTTCTTTAGAAAATGTAGATGATGTCCTTGTCAATGGATTAGGAAGTGATAGACGTAATTGGTGGATGCGAAATTTTTATACTGCTTATGATGCATTAAATGGTTCTTCTCCTGATAGTATCTTGCGTGGACTAAAATTATGTATGAGAACACAAAAAGCCATTGTACGTCAAGGTACTGCTATTATCGATAAAAGAATGGCTAAATTAATCAATAACTTTCGATTTGTCAATATTCGTAATGGCCCTGATATTTCCATTTTCCAACATCCACTTACATTAACAAAACTAGCATTATTCCTTACCGATGCCTACAGAGTAAAAAAGTCTTTTTTTAGGTGTATACAATGTAAATTCATATAATTTAATATATATATATATTTTTTTTTGTATGTAGGAGCACGGAAAAAAGAATTTACCATTCGTGATATCTTCTCTAGATGAAGAGCATCATACTTGTTTATTACTATCATCTTACGGCGCACCTACATTTGGTGAAGTTCGTAAAAAGTAAGTACTTTTTTTTTTTTTTTTTTTTTTATATATATATATATATATATATATATATATATATTCATTGATAATTTTAACCCTATATTTTTTATTGATAATGTTAAACTTATATTTTTTTTTATCAGCACTTTCGGATTAGCATATGAAGAAGCAGCAGAAAAAACAGGTGCGCGTGTCTCCTTTGATAGTTTTGAAGCTTCCATTGTACAGGTACATGACGGTGATATAGAGCATTTCGTCGAGACATTGTATTATAAAACACGTTAAAGAAAAAAAAATTGAGATTATATCCTTCTAAATAAATTGTAAATAGTTTTTTTTTTTTTTTTTTTTTTTTCTGTGTAGTTTATCCAAAATTTATTATACATTCATCTCACAATGATAATGTGATTTTCTTGATTCTCTTATCAAGACAAAAATAAAAACAAATAAAAATAATATAAAAGAAAGGTTAGCAGCAAGGACAGAAGTACTCTTATCAAGTACTTTGTTTAAAGATTGGTTATTAGCTAAAGAATGAAAATTAGGGCGAGTAAACTCATCAGGTAATCGAGGTATCCAATCAGGCTGATAAGGAAGTCCTTCCTTAATATAATTCCATTTACCAGCTGAAAAGCAGGTATCATCAACTAAAAAAAGATCCTTATTTTGTTCAATGTAAGTTCTACCTTCTTGTTTGGCTTCCCACCAAGGTATTAACCCACGACATACTGAACAATAACTTGATCTTTCATTAAAAGCTAATGTATCACTCCAATTAGCCAAGAAAGTAGGTTCTAATCTATCCTTAGCAGAGATATCAAGCGCATCTCTTCTGAATGATAGATATTCTAAATAAGCTGTATCGTTTCCATCTAAATAGCTTATATAATCTGCCAAATCTTTTGGGTCAGGGTAAGCGTCCATATAAATAATTGATCTTTCTGTAGGCACGTATCCTTTATAAGATGAGGGTCCATCTACAATAGGTACGGCTGACATACTTAGGGTATCATATAATTTTTCTGTGACTATTGATTTTTTTTTTTTAATTAAGATGACCTAAACTATGCATTTTATTTCTTTCTTACCATAGTCATCACAATTCGAATTCTCCACAGATAAATAAAATTTGTATTCAGCCATTAATTCCATCCTTGACGTGTCGTTAGGAAATTCCTTATTGTTTAAACATTCACCATAACTATCTACGGTAATGTATTCTGATAATTTTTCTATATAATATTCTCTACCATTGGTTGCTCTACAGTTCTTTGCAATCCACAAAATTGGTGCACCCTTTCTCTTTGTTTTCATAAATTCTTTAGGTAAAGGTCTATTAACTACGTCTAAAATGCTGGCGGAGAAGTAAGAGAAATAAAAACTAGATCGCATATGATAGGAAGCTAAATAATTAAAGTCTTCCATGTAGGCTTTATCTGATCTAAAGGCAGATGAAAATGGTGATTCTAAAGTTTCTAATATCCAAGGTTGATTTTCTTTGTCTAAATAAATTAAATAATAAATAACAACAACGCGCGACTATGTGTGTATTATTTTTTAATGTTAACCTTACGCGGAGGTAAATTATGGAAATTCATATCAGGAGCATGCATTATAATACCAGTAGCGTTATCCATTTCTTCTTTATCACTTGTTATTGTACACCATGATTTGTTTTCTGTCAAGTTAAAAGTGTAACCTTCAGGTATTCTACAGGTTTTACCAATCTCTTCATCTTTAGCTATCAAGTATTTGTTTTAAACAAATGCCATACTTTTTTTTTTTTTTTACTAATTAAGAAATAAAACACTTACAAAACTTTGGACTACCAAACCAAGGTGAAGCATACACTATTTTTAAAGGAGGTAATACTTTCACCATGGCAACCAAAATAACAAACAAAAAAGCAAAAGGAAGTAGAAGAAATAAAAAAAAGAGGCTTTTTGTCTCAGTTACCGAATTTTATTTGAATTTTTTTTAAAAAGTACGGAGTATGTACCACAGAAGGGCACTTGCCTATAAAAATTTCAAAGTAAAGAAGATAGTTAGAGCATGCATGTACAGCCACTTGTGTGGAAACAGCAAAATGTTAAATTTAAACATTTTTTGCTTCCAGCACCCAAATTAAATTTATACTTTTTTATCCAATTTTTAGTGAAAGAATACACTTTGGCTTAGCTAATAAAATCGTTTTTGTTATTTTTTAAAATAAGTTACAACGTACCCAATACTGGATCTAGAAAAAGCTATAATAACAGTAGATCTTTTTTTGAATCGAAGTTTATTAAAAATGGAACATTTCCTTTACTTATGTGTACAGCAAAAAATCAAAAATATTTATTTACGACGAAATACTAATGCAGCACCATCTCTACCACTACTAATATTTACAACAGCTTCCTTTCTTGGCACAGCATTTCGATGTAAAAAGACAGCTCTATTGTTACGGAGTTGTTTATTCGTCTTTTCTACTTTAGGACGGTTACTGATGACTTTAACGGTATATTCTCCAGCAGATCTTCCCTTATGTGTATTCTTTCTCTTTTTGGATCTTTTAGCTTCTTCTGCTTCTTGTTGAGCAATCATCTTTTCAAATTCCTCTGTTGAAATATGCTTTCTCTTTTTAGATTCTTCTTCTTCTTCAATCAAAGCCTGTGCTAATAAATCTTGTGGTAATAAATTATCTTCTTCTTCTTCTGTCTCTTTCTTTTGTTCCTCCTTTAACTTTCTCTTTTCTTCTCTGGCTAAAAATTCTTTGGCTTCCTTTTCTGTTTTAGCCTTCTTTTCTAATTCCTTTTGTTGTCTTTTACTCTTCTCTTTTTGTTCTTTCAATTGTTGATCTCTTTGTCTACGCTTTTCTTTTTCTTCTAAAGCAAGTCTATCAAAAAGAAAAGAAATAAAGAATTTAATTAATATTTCAATTCCAAGTCTTGCTTAGCTTTTAGAAACTTACTTTGCTTGAGCTTCTTTCTCTGCATTCACTTTGGATAAAACATTATCTTTTGCTTTAGAAGTTGAAATGTCTTCGGGAGCCTCATCGTCTGATGATTCTTCCAAAATGTCGTTATCAACTGTCTTTTTGGTGGATTCAGGAACGATAATTTCCTCGTCTTCTTCAAATATAATCTTGGCCATGCTGTAATTTCAAACAATAAAGAAAAAAAAAAGATAAAGGTGCCTTTCCATTAATTCAAAAAAAAAGGTAGTAAGTGGCTTAAATACGTGACAGTTTTCACTCGTGTCTCAATTCATGCCGCTTTCACGTAATATAAAAAGCATCGTATATGATCAATTCGCGTTTTCGTAGCAATTGAAACTAATAATAAACATGTCGAATTTAATACTAGGATTATCATAGGGATTTGTATGGAAGAGAAAAATTCTATATATACTGGAATTAACTATTGGCACTGCAATTTTGGAAGAAAAAAAAAAAAAAAAAAAAACTTAAATTTAGCCCTCTCACTTTAAAAAGTAGTCATTTGTATTATAAAAGCAATAGCATCGAAACAGAGATATGAAAATGTAATTCGAATCAGAAAAAAAAAAGGGAAGTGTCAATGGCTTTATTTTTGTATATACAGATGAATTTACACTGACACCATGTAAATTAATTATAATGCAATAAGATTAAATAATGTAATTACATGAGTTTAAATACTGATAAAAATGAACTGCATTCAAAGAAAATGTACCTGCGTTAGCAACTGTCCTGAGTAATTTTTAGCGTTAAAATGGTTAAAAAGACAAATACAAGAAGTTTATGTAAAGCCCAAAACAGATTTACAATAAAGTCAACATAATATATTTATATAGGCTTATGAATTTATAATGTGAGTATGAATGGTTTTCTTCATATAGTACATATATATATATATATATATATATATACTTTTACAGAGAAGTAAGCAACTTTCACTTTTATTGTTACATAAAATAGGTTATAATTTCCTCTGCTGGAGTCCAGTGAGATTGATAAAATGAAGAAGCTTTATATTAACCAATGAAATTATCACAGGAATACCAAAATTATAAAACAAATAAAACAAACTCGTTTTTCTCTCTCATATTAGTTCTATTTTAATTAATTAAAAATGAACCTTCTCTTATCACTGGCGTTTTGGCCGATAGCCATTGGCCTTGTGGTGGTATTTACCATTACAGCATTAAAGTCATGTATTTCAAGCACGAAAAACGAGAACCGAGCACGACTTTTACAAGAATTAGGACCTGATGCACTCAACATTCAACGACCTTCCTTTGTTGGTTTCTTTCATCCTTACTGGTAAGAGAAGAGAATATAAATAAGAACCACAAGTTGCTGATAGAATAACTTCTTATTTCAAGTAACGCAGGAGGTGGTGGAGAACGTGTACTTTGGACAGCCATACGCGATGTTCAAAAAGAGTTTCCTGACGCGATCTGTGCAGTTTATACTGGTGACATTGATGCAACAAAAGAACAAATATTGAAAAAAGTCAGAGTAAGTTGTAAAACTGATTGAAAATTCTATCCAGACTTTGTTAAAGTTGACAATTTAGAAATAGAATGGATTTGATATTGAACTTGAACCTACACGACTTGCATTTATTTACTTGAACAAAAGATATCTTGTAGAGGATTCCTTGTAAGATTTGAAACTGAACAACATATAAGAAATGAATACTCATATTTGCTTCATATATAAAAAGATATCCTAGATTTACCTTGATCCTCCAAAGCTTAGCATCATTGGTTGTTGGATATGAAGCTATTAGCAAATTAATACCTGATATTTATTTTGGTAAGATGACACAAAATTTAATGCAAAACGTCAAAATTTATTAATTATATATATATATATATGTATAGATACTATGGGCTATGCATTTACTTACCCTCTTGTGAAATATTTCACACAAGTCAAAATTGCTACCTATACTCACTATCCTACTATCAGTTCAGATATGGTCAACCGTGTATACGAACGTAAAGCAGCTCACAACAACGATGCCAGACTTGCTTCTAGTGCTATCTGGAGTACAGGAAAATTAATGTAAGAAACGGTTACCTTACATTTCATAAGAATTGACATCCACTAACCACATAAATTAGTTATTACCGAATTTTCGCAAAGATATATGGATATTGTGGATCATTTGCAGAGATCGTGATGGTAAATTCAACATGGACAAAGGGACATATTGATGAATTATGGCACACAAAATCAGAAATTGTATACCCACCTTGTGATACTGAGCGTTTAAATGTTTTACCTTTGATAGGTAGAAAACCTATGATTGTCAGTGTAGCTCAATTTAGACCAGAAAAAAATCATTCGTTACAATTAAAGGCTTTAGCAAGAGTATTGGAAAAATACCCTGAAACTAAATCAATGGGTGTTGAATTAGTTTTAATTGGTAGTTCTAGAAACGAAGGCGATGCAAAGAGAATTGATAACCTTCGTAAAGAAGCAAATGAGTTGGGTATTAAGGTATGCCTTAGAAGAAGATATTTTTATTTGTATAGATGATTGACGTAAAAGATGGTGTTATTTTGTAGGATTATGTAAGATTTGAAGTCAATGCACCTTATGACTTATTAGTGTCAAGTTTAG
Organism: Pilaira anomala; assembly: GCA_025716855.1. Taxonomy (NCBI): domain Eukaryota; kingdom Fungi; phylum Mucoromycota; class Mucoromycetes; order Mucorales; family Mucoraceae; genus Pilaira; species Pilaira anomala. Next base: position 299,951 of record JAIXMQ010000029.1, read on the forward strand.
GTATGGCTAAAGTAGGACTACATACAATGTGGAATGAACATTTTGGTATTGGTGTAGTTGAATATATGGCAGCCGGTCTCATTCCAGTAGCGCATAAATCAGGTGGACCATTGTTAGATATTGTTACTGAATACGATGAAAAGCCTGTAGGTTTCTTGGCAGATTCTGTCGAAACATTTGCCGATGCTTTACATTCGGCTTTATCTTTATCAGAAAAAGAATACGAGGCAATGGCTTCAAATGCTCGTTCTTCTGCTTCTGATAAATTTTCTGAAGAGGCTTTTAGTTCTGACATTTTATGTGCTCTTCGCCCATGTTTAACTTGAATTATTTACATGAATAAAGTAAAAGAGTTTTTTTTTTTTTTAAAATAGAAGAAATCTGGTCATTTTTACAATGGAATGACCTATTATAAAATCTCCAATAATATATTTGGTTTCATTTTGCTGTTTCCAAAGAAAAAACCTTAATTACAAGTAAAAATTGCCAATTACATAGCTGAAAAAATATATTTTATTGTGCCTTCAATCCTTCAAGGCAAAATAAAAAATCGGGAACAAACCCTTAAAAAATTTTTCATGATGGGGAACCCAATCAAAGGTACAAACAGAGAAATCTATGCAATCTGTAATTAATAAAAACTTATTAAAAATGTTTATATTTTCTTTATTCTTCTCAATCAAATGTTTTAATAGGCATACAAAATATAGACACTTCTATAACACTAGACGTTGTAAAACAGTACAAACAGATAAATATTGATTTAATATATATCGTTATCATGCCTTTTATTAAGCGAAAATTAAAAAAAAAAAGAGCTCTTTGATTGTTCTATATAATAGGAGAATGCTTTACTTATTCTTTGTGTCGTTGTGAATAATAATAAAAAGCTATAAAAATGGTTTTTGTTTATCACTTACTTTTTTCTTTATAAACTATTTTTTAAAAATAAATTCAAGAATGAAGAAGTTCTTCTGTTGCATTTTGATGTTGGTGCTTATTTCAGCCACCAATGCGTTGGAGTGCCCTCCAGGACAAATATCTAAGTGCTGTTTTATTAGCACAGATAATTGCGAGGATACTATCAGAGGAAACTATGGACTTAATTGCAGATCTCCTTTCTCAAGAATCTTTTGTATCCATAGCGAGAATGGTATTGACGTGTATACACAATTGACCCAGTTCTCTCATGAATAAATAATTTTAATTTATGAACCCTTTTTTTTTTGTATTTGATCATGTTATTTATATGTAAAATGAAGAAGAAGAAATAAAATTACTGCCGTATTATGTCTAGAATTTTCTCTGTTTATTTTTGGTTTATAGTGTGTCCACTCCCACTTGGACACCTCTTTTTTTTTTTTAAATGTTTTATTATACGTATGTACAGTCCTCACGGTCTATGTTATATAATAACCCACAAACTATCAAGTACATATACATAATACTATAATGTTAACTTAAGCCGACTTCTTGGATAATACTTTATCTGCTGAAGACATTATTTATTTATAGCCTATAGTATAATTAGGTCCGCCCAAATAGGATCTTGACAAGAATGGTTTGCTTTTAGCTTTTGAAGTACACTCAGTTGAGAAGAAACCTGATATAATAATCTTTTGCATCAAATAAGAGCAGACAATCATCATATTACACTTGTAGATAGTTGGCAATTGATGAAACAATTGGGATATATACTCAATGCTTTAAAAATGTATGTAATAAAAATAAATGTCAAAGGACTATAAAAAAAGAGCCTTATTTTGTTATTAAAAAAAGATACCAGAAGGGCCTTGATATATGTATGTATGTATGGTAGTTTTTTATTTCAATTAATTTCGATAGTAGTTTTCAGCATTTATTCTACATTGAGACCTATAAATTTTTTTGATAAAATATTTTTACATTTGATAAAGGACATCGGCTGTGCGATAAAATCCCAAAAGTTGATCTTAACGTTACATACAAAAAAACTAATGGATAACGCTTAATTATAATACCCGCTGATCGATTTCAAAGTCTACAAAAAAAAAAAAAAGGTCGATAAATCGCATAGTTATACTATTTTCCCGATATAAAGATTCAAATGACTCAATCATTTTTCATCATATACTTTCTTGCAGTTCTTTATGATAATGATCATCTACCAAACTTGTACAATTATGAGTGAGCACGAAACCTCTTTCTTATTACAGATAGTCTGCCTGATTATGATGATATTAATTGACATTCTTTACACAAACACACGGTAACACTATATGAGTACTTGTGTTGTGTTTCATTAAGCTATTTAACTTAAAAAAGCGATCATGTAATTTCTTTTTTTAGTAACGCATTGATAGTACAAAATTACCAGTCGGTAACACAATTAAAAAAAAAATAGATTCTTGGTATTGTAAATTTTTTTTTTTTATTTATTTATATTTGTAGGGGTGGATAGAGATAAAAAAAAAAAGAAAAAGAAAAGAAGACGTTGTGTATAGAGGGGTATTTGTAAATAATGTTATAGTGTGCGAAAGAGAAAGAATATTCCTACAAGTTTAAATTTACTTGCTAGCATCTAAACCAAGTGTAGCAATATACTTTTCTAATAAAGGATTACCACCTAATCTCTTAATTTCAGTCATGGCTTCAGTTTCCTTATTACGAAGAAAGTTTTCAACATAAGTGAAACTACCAGCTCTCTTAATGATTTCTAAAGCATACTTTTTGATTTCAATAGCGGTAGGCTTTTGACTGATAATATTCAATAATTGACGGTTAGTTAAATCAGATCGAATAGCATGGATAATAGGGAAGGAGAATTTTCCTTCTGTCAAATCTTCACAAAAACCCTTGTTTTCTGTATACTTTTTCAGTGTGTTAGATAAAGAGTAATAAGATAGATTATTAGTTTACTTACAGCATCAGATTTGAGGTTCATATAATCATCACGAACTTGGAAATGAATACCGATCATATTAACCAAAGGAGTATAATCACTAATGAATGATATAAGTATACAATAATTAAACATTTAACAATAAAACTTATAACTCACACTTCACTTTCACTAGCAGCTTGCATTAAACGAACAGCTAATCTTAAAAGACCACCAGTTTCTACGAACAATGAAATTACAATAAAAAGTTAGAACTCCACGCTTCGATTTAGATTTCCTTAAAAATACACTTACTGTTGTTAACCATATCGAGGTATTCAGGTTCAGTAGGACAAGTCTTACTGTCTCTCCAATATAATTCAATACCTTGACCTTGATGTAAATGAATCAATTCTTCAGTACAGATTTCAACCATACCAGGAATACCCAATTTAAGAATATCTTGAATAGCTAAAAAGTAGACAAGATTGGCTGTGTTGATAGTTTGAGGAATACCATAAATATGGTGAGAGACAGGGAAACCTCTTCTTAACTCAGAGTCATCCTGAACGTCATCGATCCTGTTTCAAATGGCTTGAGTCATTTGCCTTTTTTTTATATATACATAAAGTAACTTACATTAAACTAGCATTGTGAAGCATGCCAATGGCTTTGTTAATGACATCGAGAGTATCCTTGGGAACATTAAGCCACAAGTTAAAAGCAGTAATAAGCTTGGTACGAATATCTTTTCCAGGATGAGATAACAAGTAAGTATAAGGCTCCAAGATAATCTATTATAAAGAGTTTAATATTTCTGTAAAAAAAAAAAAAAAAAAAAAGATACATAAAATAATTTCTTTACCTCGTCACTAGTTCTATTGTCTGATCTATTTTCGTTCATGCTCAACATATTTTAAAAAAATGATAAAGGGTTTAGTTAAAGTAAAAAAGAAAAGAAAAAAAAAAAAAAAAAAAAAAAAAAGTCGAATTATATATAAGCTTATGGTCTGTGCCTTTATATCGGCATTTTAAAAAAAAATAAAAGTTAGACATTTGTTATTCCATGTTACAAAGAACGAGTGATAAATCCATAACGGGTTGTCTCCCTTAAATTTTATTGATTACAGATGTCAATTTGTTTCGGAACTAAGTTTTTACCATGCCGTATATCCACCATCAACAATGATCTCTGAACCAGTTACAAAAGACGCTGCATCTGATGCTAAAAACACTACGACTCCTTTTAATTCATGAGGTGTTCCCAGGCGTCCCATGGGTGTTTCTTGTTCCCATATCTTTCTTAGTTCCTTTCCTTTTTCACCTTGTTGCGCTAACAAAGTACGATTCATATCTGTATCAAAATATCCTGGTGAAATAGCACATACTCGAATATTATGAGGAGACCATTCACATGCTACGGACTTGGTCAATTGTAGTACGGCGGCTTTTGTAGCATTATATGGAGCATGTGTATGAGGTCGATTAACTACATGAGTAGACATGGAAGCTACCGTAATAATAGATCCACCTGTACCTAAACGGATCATATGTCTAATAAAACCCCCTTCCCCCCATTAACATGATGTAATATATTTGTACATTTAAGATTATAATAAGCTTACTTTGCTGCTTGTTGCATACAATAAAATGTACCATTGACATTGACTTGAAAAATATTTGAAAAATCCTTTGCAGTGTAATCAATTGCTCGGCAAACTTTGTTGATTCCGGCTGCTGTTACCAAAATATCTATTTTACCATGGTGTTCCACAATGTTATCAAATATTTCAGCAACAGCTCCGTTTTCCGTAACATCACAATCCCAACCTGATACTTTCACATCATTTACAAGCTTTACTTTTTTAATTGCTTCAAGACATGAATCGAGTTGTAAGTCAATACATGCTACAGAGGCTCCACTTTCTGCTAATGCAAGCATCATTTCAAACCCTAATCCTCTAGCACCGCCAGTAACTTTGTGTAATAGAATTATTAAGAAACATAAAAGAATGCATGCACGAATTATCCCCAATGTCCCACTAACCTACTGCTACTTTTCCTTTCAAAGATAATTGAGAAACAACGGAAGGTGAAGGCTCCGATAAAGATTGCATTTTTTTTTAATCAAAAAAGTATATATGTAAATATGCCAATTATAAAAGAAAAAGGAGACAAATTCTTTGTTTATTTCATTATATATTGAAAATACAGGTTTTTTTTTTTTTTTTTTTTTTTTTTTTTTTAGCTCCTATGTGAATCTATCGTTCATGTAAGAAAGTGTGCAGCACGTTATAATAAATGTGCTACAAATAATGTATATGGAACTACCCAATCGCGTAATTTTAAAACTCATTATTCTTCCTTTGATTATTCTACTACTATTTTTTTTTATTATTATTATTATTCCCAAAGATATACATCTGATTTCTGCGATAAATTAATAAATAAAGATTCTTTCTGTTTCTATTATTCTCTCACAGGACACATCGATCATGTTACCACAAAAGCTTGACCTTATACACGTTACACAATAACAATGGATTGTCGTAGTACATTAACTGAAAACCTATCGTGACTCCAGCATTATTAGTGGCACTTGATTCTAGCGTGTTATGACATGTTCTGAAAATCCGGTTTTCTTCTTTTATTATCGTTTAGTGGTATCACATATGAAACGTAACAGAATATCATTTTAAGCCTAAACTAGATTATTCAGGTTGCATGAAAAAAAAAATTGTACCCTTGAAAAACGAATTTAGCTGAAATGCCAACGAAATTGCATTGAACAAAATCTAAAGAAAAACGATCGATTATATGGGTGTATCATTTACTGTGGTATTTAATAACCGTCTCTGTTACACACATTTAAAATTTTGCGGGTCGATAATTTGTTGTCTAGATACCTAAGATTTGAACGTTTCTTACCCATCTTATATTTAATGATTTCGTAACTGAAAACAGCATTTGTCAGCCATATAGATATTTTTTTTTTAAAAAAAAAAACAAAACTTCTGTTGAGAGTTGTAGTATATAACTTTTAAACATACTGGCAACTTGGGACTTGTGTGTGTCTCGTAAAGATATGTTTTTTGCTTTTGCCATCTTGGACCTGTCATGTAAAAACATTATATTCATAAGGTCAACTTTTGCCTTTTTAAAAACAAATGCTTGGATAATGTTGATGAATTTATCTAATGTTTCTTGAGCATCACCTTAATAGGATCCATAAAAACCGCACCACGATTTTTTAATTCGAATGCATCTCATTATCTTTCGTCTCTACTTTTGAATTGGATTTAAAAACAACTTTTCCGTGTACATATATTTATATGGAAGAAGTCGTCTAAGTAATTGCTTTGCTGACATGACTGCAATAGTACTTTTGGTTTTTTCTCTGAGAGAATCTAGTTATGTACAGCGGCTTGTGTGAAAACCAAAAAAAAAAAAAAAAAAAAAAAAAAAAAAAAAAAAAAAAAAAAAAAACTTAATTCAGAGACAAATTCTTTTAGTTATACCTATAGCTAAAACTATTATAACTGAATTAAGCGAAGAGATACACATGGGCAAAAAAATAGACATCTTTCTTATTTTAAAAAAAAAATTACTAAGGCCTTTGAAAACCACAACTCCAATTATTTTTTATGCACATTGAACACACACGATTTTGTAGTTTTTTTTTTTTTTTTTTTTTGTAAATTTGATTTTTTTTTTCAAGTCGCTGTAGATACTCTAATAATATGTTGAACATTATAACATCTTCGAGATAATGTATATACATAAAAAAAAAAAGGACAAGAAAAATGTCCTTAAATACATGTGTTTATTTCGATTCTTTAATGTAAGCTATACACTATTATGTAATTAAACTACTATTAAAAGAGACTATTCTCTGTGAACAAGCGTTAATGCTGCTTTTTGAAAGGTGAATTCCAGTTGAAGAGGTAGTGTCCAAATATTAGTTGCATATATTTTGATTCGAATTGATATCTTAGAGAAAAATAGCTACTGTTCAGTGTGCTGTATCTCAAATAGAATGTTATTATATACGTATAGTTGTTTGCTTGGTGATATATAAAAGGATCGTATTACAAACAACTCGTTTAAGGTCAGTCGGGTAAGTTTCATCCGTAATTTTACTGCTGATCCAACCAAAATGTTAAAAAGCACGAAGTAACTAGGTATAAAATTGAGGTTATACGCAAACGATGTAAACCAAGTATTAATCTCTTTTTTTAGGGGGGGGGGGCTGGATTTTGGTGAATACGATATTTGGAAACTCAAGAACTAAAACTGGCCAATCTGTTTTGCTTCTCAAGCAACAATCCCTTTATATGTCGTATAAGGTAGTTACATGAACTTGTCAAGTTACTTTAGCTTAGTAATTCTTGCTATAAAGTGTAATAATAGGTTTTTCTTACTTGGGCTATGTAGTTCTAGCACTATGTTATCTTATTAACTGAATGACGAGCAAGGTGGTTTTAGGTAATAGATGTGCACATCCTTAGGTATTCATCAAACTTAAGATCAATGCTTACGTCTCAGATCAACCATGCATGTCTTTTAATATTTTCTGCAGAAATATATTTTACCAAGCGTTATTCTCTACCAAAATAAATAAGATTGAGGCATCATCTTTGTGATGTTTTTTTTTGTAGGTACTGTTTCATAGGCTAGAGGCAATGAAGTACATAGACCTTTTTTTATATAATCTTTTCGAGCCTCATCTGATTCCTATCCTAACCCTGTCTCTTCTCAACTATCGACCTTGCTTCAACTGCGAATTAAGTGATGATAAGTGATATAATTATATTTTCCATAATCAAATATATGTGTTTAGCGTGCTTACTCCATAATAAATTGACTCTTCTTGAGAGAAAAAAAAAGGCTGTATATTTGCTTCATCATAAACTGTATTTTCTTGTTAAAAATAAGAGTTTTCTTGTCCAAATATAATTAATGTTCGTTTAGTTACTTTTACGGTTTAAATGAATTTCTCAACAGAGGTGGATATAATTGCGGAATAGCATTAATTTAATAAGTACCATGAAGCATGAATTTAAAATTAAATCGGTATGAATATTAAATAAATGCAACAAGCCCATTATATTTTTAGCATTATATATGTATAAGTATATAATAACTGGATGGAACAGCATAATCATTTATATAATATATGAGGCAACCTATATTATAATTATTGTATACCATCACTAAGGTATACCTCTTAAAATAATGAACAAAGTATTTTTCTGCTTTGGTAATAATACATGGCACAATAAGAAAAAACTGAGGAGCAGTCAATGATGATGATTATAATCATTAATCAGTAACCAGGGACACGCATAAAAAAAAAATTCGCTCCTTTTTCTTTTTTGTTTGCCTTAAATTTAGTAAGCAATTAGATTAGAAAATAAAAATAAAATAACTGAACTGCAAAGAAATTAAAGTTGTAGTAATGAAAAGCCTGTTATTGAACTCAATGAGTACAGTGGGAAGCTTGCTGTGAAAGGAAACTCGAAACAACAATCTAGAAGAAACAAAGTGTATTCCTTATCAAGATATACCTATTTACAGTAGAGTTATTACACACTCCACCAAATACAATGTCATCAATTATGCGTTGGAAAGAAATATATTACTAATGAAAATAAAGAATTATATCAACCACATATGCACACAAAAGTTAATATCAATCAAAATCGCTATTGTGATTATTCTTATCTATTACTTTTGCGCTGAATAACAAAAACATATGGATTGCTTTTAATGGCTGTTGTGTATATATGTATCAAGAGGATTAACAAATATCTGCATGGAAAAAAGACCTCACCAAACAAAACAATTTTGAGCAATTCATTCAAACAGTAAAAGTAACTAAACGAATATTAATTATATTTGGATAAGAAAACTCTTATTCTCAACTAGAAAATACAGTTTATGATGAAGCAAATATACAACCTTTTTTTTTCTCTCAAGAAAAGTCAATTTATTATGGAGTAAGCACGCTAAACACATATATTTGATTATGGAAAATATAATTATATCACTATCATCATTTTACTTTGTTTTCGATATTTATCAATGGTGCAATTTGGAATTCGTTGTTGTATGTTAAACAGCTTAAATTAGTCTTTGTTCAAGTAACTATGGCAATCTATGTTATTTGTGTGATCGGATGGAATATGTATAATTTATTAACGGATTTATCGTTATGTGCATCTTCTTAGTTTTTTTAGTTAGAAAAGTATAGATAAATAGAACAAACATTGTATTATAGCATTATAAAAAAGTTACAGTCAACCTACTACTATGTAGAAGCAGATATGATAAGTGAAAAAAAAAGGAATGCAAATACTTAAACTAGTGATAAGTTTGCAAATTATTATGATTTATACTCTTGCAGCTATGTGCTTTTTTAAACACTAAAACAAACCAAATTATAAATAAAGGTCAGTCTATGCACATGTATGAATTATTCTCATTTTCCTCTGGTAGTTTTAATTAATAGCTACACACTCAACCTTATGTTTTATTTCTTATTTATTTATAAAAGAAGGAATTATATGATCGGATGGGGGAGGGGTTTTTTGGAAATGATATTACTACCCAATAAAAACCCTTTTTTACAGAAAAATACATACATTTTTTTATATGTCTTAATATCGATAGGAAACAATATAGTTAGTGAAGGTTGATAATGACTCCATGAACAAATACATATACAAATGAAGCTGACTAATTGAAAAATCACAAATATATAAATATATTAAAGCTGTTCAATACTACAGCAATAAATTTCTTACATAGCTTCCACCCGCATAAATAACTATATATATTTTTGGACATGTTATGCACTGGTTTCTTCACATTATATGTACTTGATTTCTAAGTATGGTGTCGTCTTGCTTATTAAAAATTTATAAAGAAGCTTTTTAATCGTGTTTCTTTATATCTATAAAGATCCAAACGATGATCCTAACGTGTTGTTAGTACTATTATTATTGTTCAAGAAATCATAATGCTCCGTTGTGGCAGCTCTCTTATACAACAATTGTGCTAATTATTATTCTCTTGGTACAAAGCTAATTATCTCGCCTTACTTTGTGTATTTTAAGATTCTCTGGTATCACGAAGTAGTACTGCATATTTTTTTAAAGCAAATGCCCAACAAGTGTTGTGAACCAAAAAAATAAAAAAATCATTTTATATGCTACCAAAAATGAATGTAAATGGGGTATCTAATATTAAGTGAATGGTAATATATATTGTAATAACAGTCAGAATTCGAATTGAGTGTGCTATCATTTAATGCTTTAGCAACTTCTGATACTGCTTGGAATATACTTAAACTGTTTAATGTTTTTGCGTTGAAATATAGATGAACTACAGGCTACAAATATTTAAAGGGTTGATGTCAAAGATGATCGAAATCTAAAAGAAAAAGCATATTATATTAACGTGACGAAACCCTATCTAGTATCTGTTTGCAATACTGTGTCAAAAAGATATTACAAATACCAAGCGACTGCATTCTTCAAGATGATCTTACAGGGGTTAAATAGAAATCCAAAGTATTCGTTGTAAAAAGATAAAAATAAAAAAAATTCTCCCGCAAAGATAACAAGTTTAGTCGGTGATTTGTATTTAACCAGTTTCACCTGAGCAAGTATATTGTAAAACTCTATTTTTTTTATTTTTTTTTCTCTTCGTTCTTTCTTTCTTTATTTCACTCTTAACAAAAAATGATTGAAGCACCAAAAGTTGAAAATCTACCGAATTTATTTGAAAAAAAGCATCGCTCTTCTCATCGTAGAAATTCCGCGACTAGCCATAACAGTTTGGATTCACATCGTCGATTTTCTGCATATGCACCTAGTATTGAAAAACAATTAAATTCACTTGTGATTGAAAACAACCAAATTCAGCATGAAGAAACTTCTGAGCTATTGCAACATGATTTTGAGCAATCAAGTATTACAGATCATTATTATCCACCTAGCATATCTTTCAAGGACTTGCCCAATCATAATTCATTGAGTTCTTTAGCACATATATCATACAGCTCCGATAAAACAGATACAGAGAGCTATGATGTTTCATTTAATAGCAAAAGTTATATGTTTGATGATCAAAACTACGTAAGTCTATAAGTTTAATTTTAAAAAAGAAAAACTCAATCGTGCTTTTTTTTTTAGATGCAAGTGTTTGTTTTATAAATGAAACCCTTATAAGCTAAAATTTATTTATTCATACATAGACCACCACAAGATTTCTCAAGCTTTCCTTCTTTATTTTTAAAGAATCCGACTATAGTTGGTAAACATTTGGATTACTATATACCATTGCCTATCCGAGCCCGAAACTATTTAGATCAACCAGACCCAGCCATACTGACATCAATGAATTTACCTTATCCTTATCGTATAAAAGAGCCCAAGTCACAGAGACTAGATCGACTGGATGCCAGCAATGAATTAACAAAAGCTTTTAACGTAAAAAATTCGCCTTTATTACCAGATACAATCAAAAAACAAAATGAGAAAGCACCTATTGTATCTCCACGACGACCAGTTTCTCGACTAATTAAGAAACCACTTGAGCGACATAGCTTGGCGCTAGGCGAAGTAGATCAATTATTAAAGACTAATAGTGATAGCTTATTAAATAGTTTGTCTATAAAGCCAATACCCAGCTATGAAACAAGATCATGGAATAATAGATATAAACGAACACAGCAGCAATCTAGAAACAATCCTACTCCTTTACCTAGTCGAGCTGTGCAAAGTATTTTAAAATGGATACCGGATCATGATTCTGTATGGATAGAAGGTAATAATGGTGATAGCTTACAGATGGTAGAGATGTCTAGTAAACCTTTAAATGACACACAGAAAAGGTCGCTCCATCCATTAGACCATGCTTATGGAAGGTGACACATCATTTTAGAAATAAACATTTGATACTCAATTTCAAATTATTATTTTTTTCTCTTGTCAAATTTTATCTTCTAATATCTTTTCGACCTTTTTCGCTAGTAAAGCAAATAATGAATTCATACAAATTGATATATATACTTTTGTCTATAGATATCTCTAGTGAGTAAAAAGCTTATCAGGTACATGCCTTGAGTTCGTTTTAACATGAAGTGACTGGTTAAAAAAAAATATTAAATGCCAGCCATGTTTTTTTTACAAGCCTTCTAAAACTTTTCCTTTTATTTTTTTGTTTGTTGCTAATTTACCATCTTTTTTTCAAACTAAAAAAATAAAAAAAATAAACAACATGGCTGCCACACAAGATTTGACAATGAGAATGATTCCATTCTTGGATCGTCATCTCGTTTTTCCTCTTATTGAATTCTTGGAATTGAAAGAAGTAAATTTCTCTTTTACACATAGATATAAACACGAGATGAAACTAAACATTCGATCTTTTTTTTTTTAGGTTTATGCTCCTGAGGAATTATTACAAGCCAAGTACGATTTGTTCAAAAACTCCAACATGGTTGATTTTGTTCTTGACCTTTACAAGAAGCTTCACAAAACCGAAGAAGCACCCAAGGGTAAGCATCTGAGTAACGTTAATTTGTCAAAGTATTAAACTCTTTCTATAGAATTCACTGAAAAGAGAGAAAAAGTTTTGTCTCAAATGGAAGAATTAAGAACCAAAGCTCAAAGTGTTATGGATATCCTTGAAAAGCCCGAAGTAATTGCTGCTCTTCGCCAAGATAAAGCACAAAACTTACAATACTTGAAGGAAAACTACAAGGTAACGATAATTTACATTAGAAGAAAGACAGAGCGAGCGAGAGAGAGAGAGAGAGAGAGAGAGAGAGATAGAAAAAGAGTAAAAGAGTAAAAGAGAATTTATTGTATTTTTTTCTTTAATAGTTCACTGATGACTCTATCAACATTTTATACGAATTTGGTCAATTCCAATACAACTGTGGTGATTATGGAGGAGCTGCTGATTATCTTTACCATTTCCGTGTTTTATCTACCGATGTCGAACGTTCTCTTTCTGCTACCTGGGGTAAGATGGCAGCCGAGATTTTAACCGGTAACTGGGATGCAGCATTAGAAGAGATGCAAAAGTTAAGAGAAGCTATTGATCAAAAGAGCAACAGTACACCTCTTCAACAACTTCAACAACGTACTTGGCTCCTTCATTGGTCCTTGTTCATTTTCTTCAACCATCCCAAGGGCCGTGATGGTATCGTTGATATGTTCCTTACTCCTCAATATATTAACACTATTCAAACTTCTTGTCCTTGGATCTTGCGTTATCTTGCTACAGCTGTAGTTACCAACAAGCGTAGAAAGAATCAAATGAAGGAATTAGTCAAGATTATTGAACAAGAGACATACGAATATAAAGATCCTGTTACTGAATTTGTTGAAGCACTCTTTGTTCGTTTCGATTTTGAAGGAGCCCAAAAGAAATTGAAGGAATGTGAAGATGTTTTATCTAATGATTTCTTTTTGGCTGCCACTCAAGAAGATTTCATGGAAAGTGCTAGACAATTCATTTCTGAAACATACTGTAGAATTCATCAAAAGATTGATATTAAAGAAATGTCACAAAGATTGAACTTGTCTCAAGAAGAAGGTGAGAAATGGATTGTTAACTTGATTAGAGATACACGTGTTGATGCCAAGATTGATTTCGAGGAAAATACTGTTATTATGAATACACCAGTTACATCTGTATATCAACAGGTTATTGAACGTACAAAGGGTCTCTCTTTCCGATCACAGGTACTTGCTACCACCATCAAGAGACGTGAAGTTGCACAGACCACTTCAAATGAAATTGCTGCTTAAAATAATCTATTAAACGAAACTCAAAAAAATAAAAAAAAAACTTAATTATGTGCGTGTACCTTTTAAAAAAAAATTAAGGGGGGAATATGACCAGATGATTTATGACGCGTTGATTGGTTCTTGTCATCATCAACATCATCATACTCATCTTTTTGATGTAAACCTGGGGACATGAAATATATATTTACCTCCTAATTATCATATGATGACTTTATTTTTTTTTTTTTTTTTTTTTTGGTGATATAAATAAACCTTGTTTTTTTCATTTGTCGAGTTTACTTCTTCTTTTGCTTATTCTTTATTCTTTATAATGAGTAGTGGTGAGCAAACAAGTTTATTACAGCAAAAACCTCCACGTTCGGCTAGGCCCAAGAACAGAAGAAGAAGGTCTTCATTTGATCCTTCTACTTATAATAGTATTGGTACTATTGCTGACACCCCATCAAATCAAAATGTATCCAAAGAAGACGGATTAGGCTTATTACAAATATTAGGTTTAACTATTTGTATGGCTGGCGTGCAATTTACATGTATGTACTAGATTAAATACTTGTAAAAAAAAAAAAAAAATTAACTGATATGTGTATACATTTGTAAACATTCAGGGACGGTAGAACTATCGTAAGTATTATTATAAATTTTACTAATAATCGTTTGACTAACACAATTGTTTCTTTTAAAGTTATGGTACGCCATACTTATTGTCACTTGACTTATCAAAGGAACTGACGGCATTAGTTTGGTTAGCCGGCCCTTTGTCTGGTCTTCTTGTACAACCTGTAATGTTTTCTATTTGTAAATATTTAGTATTCTTAAATGTATGTGCTTACACTACTTTTATAATAGTTAATTGGTGCCTTTAGTGATAAATGTACTTCAAGACTTGGTAAACGTAGACCATTTATTATAGTCGCCGGTATCTTGACCTGTTTATCCATGATTGGTGTAGCTTACGCAAAGGAGTTTGGTGCCTGGATCGCACGTCATTTTTATTCTCCTGATGTATTTGATTCAACTGTAAGATGATATAAACATACAGAGCACATGTCCCTTATTTATTTATAACCCTTTTTTTTTTCAGGCACACACTTATGCAATTGTAGTAGCAGTCTCTTCATTTTATTTTCTTGATTTTACTTTAAATGCAGTACAAGCTATTTGTCGTGCCTTAATTTTAGATATTCCACCTCTTTGGCAACAAGAATATGCAAATGCTTGGAGTGCAAGAATGAGTAATTGTGCAATGGTTGTAGGTTATTTTGCTGGATTTATGGATTTGGTAAAGTATTTCCCTTGGATGGGTGATTCTCAAATTAAGGTATTTTGTGTGGTTGCTATGATAGTATTTGTGGTTACCTTGGCGATTACTTGTTTTACAGTTAAGGAGAAACAATATGTAGAAACTGAAGATCAGGATACATTGTAAGTTTTATTGGTTATATTTTTATTTTTATTTTTTTTATATTTATTTATATATACGACAGGCCTTGGTATAATACTTTGCAATACATTTGGAGAGCATTCCGTTTCTTACCTAAACCTATTCAATCACTTTGTAATACTCAATTCTTTGCTTGGATGGGTTGGTTTCCCTTCTTATTCTACAGGTAAAAACTTTGATTCTAAAAAAGGAAAAATGTTATTTATTACTAACAAAAAAATCAGCACACAATGGGTTTCTGACCTTTATTTTTCAACTCATCCACCCGTATCACCAGGTGAAGGTGATTGGGCAGAAGGAACAAGAGCTGGGTCCTTTGCACTCTTATGTAATTCAATGGTTTCAGTGGTAGCAGGAATGGTGGTTCCAGCACTTGTTATGCGATTTGAGAAAAAGGGTATCTGGTGGTTATCATTACTAAACGTGTATACCGGATCTCAGCTGATTATTGCAGCTGCTCTTTTATCAACATGGTTCATCCGATCCGTTACAGCCGCAACAGTTGTATTAGCTATTATGGGTATTCCATGGGCTGTTGTTCTTTGGATTCCATTTTCCTTAGTTGGAGAGTATGTAAGTTATGAAGATGAACGCCGTAAAAAGGGAGATATTCCTCAGCAAACAACAAGTGGAGCGATTGAAGATCAACATGATGATTTTGATGCGGGTATGATTCTGGGTGTTCATAATATGTACATTGTATTTCCTCAATTTGCTGTTGCCATCATCTCTTCACTTATTTTTGCTGCTTCTGCTGGAGAAGAAAAGGATCCCAATGATGATGGTAGATCAAATGTCTCTACTGTCTTGGCCTTTGGTGGTCTCATGGCTTTACTTGCCGCTTTAGCAAGTAGACGTATTGTCAGAGTCAAGAAATAATTTTCATCTTTTTTTCTTTCTCTCTCTCTCTTTAGTACATATATACAATAATAAATATATAAACATTTTTTTTTTCTTACTTCCAATAATTATAATCGGTACCTTTTTTTTTTTACCAAAAAAAGTATATAATGTTTTCATTCTTTACCTATAAAGGAGTAACCGAAAATTTTGAAGTTACACCACAATATGAACTTCCGACGAATATGAAATGTGACATATATGTACAGAACAAAGCAAAAAAAAAACAAGGGTTTTTGTTACCGGGTGTATATATTTCAAGGCGCCCATTTACTTATTTTATGTAAAACCAATCAACCTCGGTATATAAAAAAAAATTTATATATTATCATCACACCTTTGAATCGAACTGTCTTTTTTTTTTTTTTTTTTAAATATATCTTATCTCTCGGTGATATACTTTTAATTATATTTTACATATGCCGTTTTATTATTACTGTTTGGAACAGTTGGTTTATTTGTGATCAAATATATTGTGTGTGCCCTGTGTATAACTTAACTCGTGATTTCAGAACTGTCACACCAACTAAGAAAAATATTTTAATCTGTGAGCAGGCAGTGCACTCAGTTGTGTCACGGGGGGAAACGTGGCCTAATGATTTCTTATTGGCGTGCTACAATAGTTTTTCTACTTTTTTTTTTTTTTTTTTTTTTTTTTTTTTACGCGTTTTCTTAATAGATCTAGGCTTTTTCGGCCAGTATATCAAAACATGTGCCGAATCTTGAATTATTTAGGAGGTAAAAAGCTTTTGTAAAATTTATATTTGTACCGAAAATATGAGCGTTTTCATTATGAATTTCTTCACTCTCCCTTCCTTTTAGTTTTAAACTTTCTTTATATCATTTAATTAAAATGAGCCGATAGTTACTACCATTCTGTTCGTAACTGTTTTTTTTTAATTATTACACAATGCATATCATGTTACGTGTAGATCATTTCATTTCAGGATTTACAAAAAAGGATTTACGGAACAAAAATTAAATTTAGCCATGAGATAACCAATGATGTTTTTAAGGTACCAATCATTTGGACCGGAATAAAAAGTTGCTGGAATCAGTTGGTGTTACTCCCAGTTATATATATGCTGACCATAAACGCCGTATTTTGTTATGTTTTGGTAAAATTTAAGGCTGTTAGACCAATGATTCATAACGTACTGTACACGTAATAGTTATCCAATCATTCTGTTTTTATTATGAATGATATAGGAGCATGACAATACAAACATGGCTATGAAATAAGTAATAAAATACTTATATTGTTTTGATCAGCCTAAACTGCGTTGTATAATTTAAATTAATCTTATTTATTGATTCTTTTTTTTGTATATCTTCTTTGCAACGCATTATAGGATATGGCGTATTTGCATACCTGTGGGTTTGTTTATTTATTTTTTTAAAAAGAGTGTATGTACATAACCATTTTTGGATAAATATGTATCGACATTGTACATATCAATTCAAGACGAGGACTTTTATCTTTTAGAGAAGATTATTGTATAACAATGTTTTTCAAAGATTATGAGTTTTTTTTTTTTTTGTTAAACTTGTTTGCAAACATATTATATAGTATTTTTAAGCTTATAATCTATTGTATGTATGTAATTACAAAGTGTAATAAAAAAGTAAGTTTGTATCCGCAATTAATTTTGGTATATCCTAAGTTCTGTTTTTCATCTCATTTTGCTTTATAAACAAAATTGAAATTAATTAAAATAACCAGAAAACGCAAGCTTTGCGCTTGATCGTTCATTTTATTAGTGTCAATACATGAAGAAACTTGAAAAAAAAGCAACACCAAATTTAAAAGATAGAAGCTGCTTTGTTGTTTCTTTTTTTTTAAGGTTCTATCGCTTTACTTAGTTTTGCTTAGGCCCACCTCGATTACTGTTTTTTTTTATCTTTCACTCTATCTAATTTTCTTTCTTCTCTCATGCAATTAACTTATATGATATGTATACAAAAAGAATGAGAAATTCTTTCAAAATTAAAAGAAGTTCAAGGGTGACAGAAATTTCATCTTACTAGAATAGTATACGTCAATAAAACGCCAGCGAAAGTGTATTGTTGTTAATTTATGCAAAAAGCGATCAAAACAACCTTTTTTTAGTTTGGAGTGAACCTAAAGCGACAAATTAAAATAAACTCTCGTTCCAAGTGTAATGTCCATTACGCAGTGCGATTTTGGGCGGCATATACACCGTGTGTACTGTACAAGTGTAACCTCTTATAAATAGGCTAAAGTCCTTATTGCTGAGCGATAATTCTATGTGGTCACCACATGTCATCCACCTTTCTAAAAAAAAAAAAAAAAAAAAAAAAAAAAAAAAAAAAAAAAAAAAACTTAAAAAATATTATATGTTCTGTTTGTTCCCACTGGAAAAAAAAAAAGAATCGATTTTATTTTTGAATAAACGATAAATTGATATTTGTAAAAAGTTGAGTTTATTTTGAAAAGTTTTTTTTTAAAAAAAAAAGAAATTTTAAATTATGTGTGTGTGCGTAAAAGTTGGTTTGAGCACTTGGGGCCCCCACATCATAAAACTGTCAAGACGTTAGTAAAAGTAAAAAAAAAAAATTAAAGTTCAAGTGCTACCGTTTTTTTTATAGTTGTGTAATAGTGTGGTCGATAACGCTTCGTTGACAAGAGCTATCAAAAATATCGAATCGAACAGATGTGTAACAGAACAAAAATCACCTTATAGATTTTAATAACAAACCCAAAAAAAACTGTTCATTATTTTGAATAGTCCTATTTGTAGTATAGCTGTTTCTTTCTCTTTGTCATGGTTGATTAAATAATACAATGCTTTATAGTTACCAATGATACCATGTTTTATTTTAACTGGTTTAGTAATTAAATAATGGATCTACATGTAACGTTTTTATTTAAAAAAAAAGCATCACGACGGAGGAAAAAAAAAAAAAAAAAAAAAAATGATGCTCTGTTAATCTGTATAACTTTTTTCTTCTGTAATGTTTTGGTCTTTTTATTTGTCATTGCCTTGTTTGGAGTAGTTATCAGCCGACACCTCATGCTCTTGAAGCGTTGGTACTTAAAATACATGCTAAAGCTTGTTGTTTACAAGACTTGCGTAGTGATATTGACCGTGGGATTTCATTAGAAGTAATTGATTTAACGTAGAATTACTTGTATTCATTTTTAAAAAAAATTAGCGTAGACCAAATACTCAAATGAACATGCCTAAATAATAAAGTTACAAGAAATTCTCTCTCACTTAATAGCATTTAATCAGATTTTTCTTATTGTTTGTTATTCTATTAATTTGACTGTAAATAAGAGGGAAGCTTTTTAGCGGACTTTTTCATTATTAAATTTTAAAGCTCGAAGCCTTTAATTTTTAGAGGTTTTTGAAGGATCCATTATATTTATTTGTCCTTCTAAAGATGCTCTATGGAAATATTTATAAGATAGTTTTACACTTGTCTAGTTAAGCATATATGATAATAAGAAACAAAAGCCTTCCACTTTACATCGTCTCGCTTTCCAATGACTTTGGGTTCCTGACTTTGCTCATCGATTCGACTCAACTCGCTCGACAAGATAGTATGAAGAAGGCATATATATTATCCTTAGACCATAGCATCTCTATCCAAGTGAATAGAAGCAGCAGCAGGATACGATCTTAATTTTGAAACGACTGTAGATAATACGGGTAAAAAGTCGGTGACATTTTAACTTTTCGAGTTTCTAAATTAGGCTAACAGACAAACAAAAAAACTTGACTTTAATATTTCTGTAAAGTCGTAGCACAATTTATTATTGTTGCTAACATGAAGAATGTTTTTTTTTCACACATCAGATGATTCTTAATTAGAAGAAGCACCCAGATAAGTGTAACTTTGCTTTTATTATTATTATTATTATTAATATTTTTGACAGAAAGAGAAAGAGAGAGAAAGATAAAATATAATATATATGGGTATAATCTTAATATATAAAAAAAAAAAGAAAAAAAAAGGCAATATTAGTAAATTAAGAATAATATTAATCAGATACAGCTGTCACTGAAGATTTAGAAGAAAATAAACTCGAATTTGACGGATGAAGGATGGAAGTTGTTCTTGTGGATGTTGAGTTTGAATGAACAAGTGTTGGTGGGGCAGCGTAATATTGATGATAAGAAGAAGTTTCTAATAGGACAGAAGATCGTTTGATACTATTCTTTAATGATTTACATGTTGTATTTTGTCTTGTTCTCATAATGACGACTTTATATAATTCTTCAGTTGTTTTATGACTGTGATGACTTGATCTTCTTTGAGGAGATGGTTTATTATAAGGGGGTACAATATCCAGAAGTAACTCCGTTTGTTGAATAGGTGACAGATTAGTTGAATGCCGACTCGGGTGCGACGAAGAACAAGAAGAAGTAGTAGTAGTAGTAGTAGTAGAGGATTCATTAGGAAATGTAGTTGAAGAAGAAGATGGATGACAAGGTACAGTATTACGACCAGGAGGAGATATAACATCCCATAATAAACTATCTTTCCATAATTCTAATAAAGTATCACTATATTCTATCAATAATGTCCAAATTTGTGTCCATTTAGTATTTGTTTCAATAAATTGACCCATATCGTTCATCATTTTTGTACGTGTATGTCTTTTAACCCAAGAAGGAATTTCTTTTAAATTATGTTCAAGTCCTGTACAAACAGGTGCTAATACAACTGCTAAAGCTTCTGGATTCATCATGTTGATATCTGAGTGTTTTTGTATTAAAGATGACATGATGATAATATAATGAATTAAATGAAAATGTTCTCTTGGGAGTTGTTGAATCTTGAGTGCTATTAAATTGATAGTTGACTTTTTATTGAATGAATGGTCTATAAGTAAATAGGAGAGAGAGAGAGAGAGAGAGAGAGATGAATATTAATATTTTTGTACTATTATTACCCATGAATTTTTTGTTATTATTATTATTATTTTCACATTTACCGTATAATTGTATAAATTCTTCATGACAGGCTATTGGTATAACAGGATCAGGTAATTGCCTTAAATATTTTTTTACTACACCAGTAACAGCATGAATATCATAATCTTTCAAGTCAATATATTTTCCATAAGTTGGTGGTTTATCAAAGTCTAATAAGAGGTTTTCTACTTCGGGAGCAGCACCCGAAAGTCTAAATATACCTTCAACAAGTAATCCTAAATAAAATCATGCGCGGGAATACAATTATTTTATTAGACCTCAGCAGATTGTTATTGTTTATTTTACTTTACTAACCTCGCTTCATAATCTCTTCAAAGCATCGGTAAACAGGATCAGGAACTGTTAATCCAAATTTATTGCACGAACCACATAATGATGCGGATTTTAGTGGGGCACCAAAAATGCCTTTTGTGATCATGGCACCTACTTTTATTTTATTCAGCAACTATATTTATTATGTAATTTTCCTCCTTATTTTACCTTTTTTATGTGAAGAAGTGGTTGGTTGATATCCCATACTATTCAAGAAATGAAGTTTACCATGAGACAAGAATGATAATAAATTCTTTTGTCGTTTTTTTTCGCTAAGGTTATCATCAGATATCATCTTTTTTCTTGCATATATATATATTTTTTTTAAAGAAAAGAAATAAAAATAAAAAAATAAAAAAGAACAAGAGAAAGAAAGAAATTGAAAGTTATAGTTTCAACTTCCATAAACCGACACTAAAATTCTCAACTTTTTATGCGGGGTTTTTATTCTTTCCTGATTACGTTGTGTTACTTTCACCAGATGATCCGTGCAAGTGCTAATTACTTCTGTGTACGTGTGTATTTAAGCATATGTGATTCACTTTCCAAGGTTGTGCAATTATTTTATAATTCGGAAAGTTCTCTTTGCAAGACTTGATCAAAGCATTTTCAACACTTACATCCTAAATTAGAATTTTTATCATTGTGTGTGTAGCACACTTCTTTTTATTTACAATACATCATGTACTCAATAATAATAATAAAAAATCCACTAAATGCAAAAAAAAAAAAAAATAGATTAACGGTAAGAGATTTAGATCATTATGGAGTTTTTTTCTTTTTCAAGTGCTTTAGCTTATTTTAATTGTCATGGAAACTAAAATTTTTGTTAATTATTTAATCTGTCACACCAAATACATCATCGTCGCGTTTAACAAAGCACAGGCATCCGAGGGTGGTATAAGAAAACTTTTTTTTTTTTTTTTTTTTAATATGAATTACACATGGCTTTGACAACCTGATTCATCTATGTATTTTTATTTTTATTTTTACTGGTGAATAGATCTACAGTCTATATATGGTTTGATTTAAGGAGTAAGTTTTAGCTCTCTGTATCGTAAGTGACTAGGTTTTTATACATGTACACGAACAAATAAACCTGATGTGTATAGTTATTTTCAATTTATACCCTCCTCTCTTCTTTATCTCTCTCTCTTTCTCTCTCTCTATCTATTTCTCTCTTTTTGTCTTATATCATGATACGTACTACCACCATTTTATTAGTGTTCACTTGCCTATTTCTATTACAATCCGTATTTGCTGGCCCTGGTACACATAGATATAACCAGCCTCACTCCAATTACGGTGACGAAAAGAAAAATAAGCAGTAAGTAAAGATATATCAGCCCATTATTATTATTATTATTATTCTCGCGTCTAAAAAATAAATAACAAAAATAATAATAATAATAAAAAAAGACATATTCAAGAGCATATAAAGGCTATGGTAAAAGATGATAAAGCAGCAGATACACCAGAATTAACAGAAAAAGACATGATCTATTATCTTTTTGTAATTCACGATATAAACGGCGATGGATATTTAGACGGGCATGAGTTAAGAGCTGCGTTCACTGATTTTGATCATGATGACGAACACGGTCATACAGAAGAAAAAGAAGAATTAATTCCATTAGATGAAGTGAATGAAATGGTTGATCACGTATTAGAAGAAGATGATAAAAATGGAGAGTAAGTAAAACTCAAATTAGAATTACCTTGTTATTTTTAACCTTTTATTATTATCATATATTTACAGTGGTTTGATTTCTTGGAGTGAATATCTTGAAAGTCAATTATATCACGAAAATTAGTGGAGAATTAAAAAATATATTTTTTTCTTCTGTTGAAATGATATAGTTAATTTAATAAAAACATATTCTCTTATATTAATTCAGTTACACTGCAATCATACAGTCGAATAAGAAAAAGGTCATGTAATCCCTTAATAGATATTGTTATTCATAACAATTTTCTATTTTTTACCTTTATGCCAAGCCCAAACGAATAGAATTTATCTACTTTTGTACATAACAAAGAAGAACTCGTGAACATTTTCTCATTGATCCCCTATCTTTTTTTTTTTTTTTTTTTTTTTTTTTTTTTTTTTTTTTTTTTTTTTTTTTTTTTTTTTTTTTTTTTTTTTTTTACCTATCTTATAACATGTACATATATGTCACA
Organism: Pilaira anomala; assembly: GCA_025716855.1. Taxonomy (NCBI): domain Eukaryota; kingdom Fungi; phylum Mucoromycota; class Mucoromycetes; order Mucorales; family Mucoraceae; genus Pilaira; species Pilaira anomala. The sequence goes on from JAIXMQ010000029.1 coordinate 323,438, forward strand.
TTCTTAATAGAGTATAAAAGAATTACTGATTGACTACACATGCCAATGGGGAAAAAAAACAAGTTATTGATTAATTGAATCGTACATTACAACATGCCATGGTAACGATCAATGAATTTGGAACTCCAGCTATCGTGTATAAAAAAGGTATTTTAAACACTTTACCCGATAAGTCATCTCGGCTTTACCCCCGTATTGAGGAAGACCAAACCTTGGGGAGAGAGATGGATACTGCCATAAAGAAGTTACAAGATTTTATATTAGTGAAATGATCTGAAAAGATAAAAAAGATGTTACAAAATAAGGAGTTAACAGAAGATAAAGATACTTTTATTAAAAAGGTCAGAACAAATAAACCTAAATACAATGGAGGAAAAGAATTAGATATTTTGGAAACACAATTAACTGACCAATAATTTAAACATGCTACTACTGAATATATAGCTCCACCTGTTAATGAAAGACAAAAGTCGATCCATGACACACATATACTTGGACACTTTGGATCTGAAGGTGTTGTTAAATCGTTATTATCTGAAGATTATATTGGAATACCATAAATAAGGATGTAAAGGATGCTCTTCTGTCCTGTAAACCTTGTGCTATGCATAATATAACCAAAAGAGGATATAATCCAAAACGATCCATTGTTGCGTGGGAACCTTTAACCTTTGTCAGTTTTAATTTATGTGGTCCATTTGAAATCACGAAATCCAATAATGTAGACATCCTAGTACTCGTAGACATCTGTACAAAATATATAATAGCTCGATCTAATCCTAACAAGCAAAGTAATACCATTGCAAAAACATTAATGGATATATTTTGTGACTATGGGTTACCTAAAATTTGTTTATCTGATAATGGTCGTGAAGCAAGGAATAGTTTGATTGCATTCATAACCAAAACACTTGGTATTCAACACATGTTTAGCACACCTTACTTTCTCCGGTCCAATGGAGCCGCCGAAAATTCTGTGAAGGTTATTCAAAACACTTTACGAAAGTTATGTGGTAATGATACCAGTGATTGGGATGAAAAGGTGTCACTAGCTCAATTATGCGTAAATATTAAATACCGTCATAGAACAGGTGGCACTGCATTCTCTTTAATGTATGCTCGTCAGATGAATCGTCCTAAAGATTATACTGGTAAAGATGACATACAAGGACCAATGACAATTGATGAATTAGAGAAAAGAGTGGAAGTAATGAGTGATATAGCTTTTCCAGCTATTAAAGAAAGAACTCAGAAAATTTTAGCAGAGTGTGACGAAAAATATAATAAAAAGAATTATATATTCGACATACCTGTTGGCACCACTGTGATGGTAAGGTTGCCTCAAAGAGCAAGTAAGCTATCAGTTTTATATGAAGGGCCATATATTGTACAAGGAAAAACAAAGGCTAACAATTATAACTTGAAAACGGAAATGAATGAATTGTTACATCGTGAATATACTTCGACATCCGAAAAGAAAAGAAAATTGTCAAATAATAAAGAAAAAACTACTGGTGAAAACTCAAAGAGTTACAGACGTAGTAAACGATAACTCAAAGAGAAACTAAAAGTATTGAGTCATTATTTATTAAATGAGGAAAAATTAATCCCGTGGGCTATAAGAAATCGGAGAACAAAATTAGTCGCGATTTTATATAGTGCATAAATAAATTAATTTGGAATTATGAAATATATAAACTATTCTTCTATTTTACTTGATCTATGTTACAACTGCAATTGTAACAAGTGGAGGGCCATGTGGTGAATCCACAATAGTAAATATAGTAGATCTAAATCATAGCCAATAAAATTGAATATGCTTAAATAAACTATCGTAAATTTACAATGGATAAATAAATAAATCCTTACAAGCATATATGATCGCTTGGATAGTATATTCAAATGGATAAACATAAACTACCTATAAAAATATACATCCTTCAATCATATTAATTGAATGAATGGTGTAATAATTATCATGACAATATTATATATATAAAAGCCTAAACCATCTCTACTGACATTATTAGTTAAAATGAATAGCGGATGCATTATTTAAACAACATAGAATTACTTTAATCTTTATTTTTATAATAAAACCTACCCCGAAAGGAACTCTAAATATATTTTATATCTACTTACTGTTTTTTTTACTACTTTTTTTCCACAAGAAATATTTTCCACAGTGGCTTTTACTTGAATTCTAACAATATAATTTAGGTCTTCCAAATTTTTTATTAAAGAATACATCTCTTTTCTATTGTCATCTTTGGGAAACAAGGCTTGGATGTTTTGAATGTCTTTTTTAATGACATTATTTATACCCATGGCGTTTAAAGTCTACCACAAAAAAAAATCAGTATCTGGAAATAGTAAAAAAGATATACTCGAACTTTACAGCCATAACACTGCCTACAGAATCTTTATGACTGCTAGATAATATTTTAAAAATAGTGTCCATTACTTCTGGCTCTTGTTTACAATAGATAGCATATATAATAGGATCTTGTTGTACTTCATGGTTAATGCTTAAATTGGTTTTCAGTTACAATGAGATTATAAACTTTAATGTAAGCTGGGCAACCAAATTTTTGTGTGCTTTTTTTTTTGTATTTTTTCTCAATACTTTTATCGTCAATTTTATCTCGTTTGTACACTCCGTGCTTGCATATGTAAACATATTGACCTTTTGAAGGAGTGGATTTTGAAATAGAAAACACTATGTCGTGTTTTTCCCCAAATGTTTTAACATTGGCTTTCATTTGCTCAACTGAAGCAAACTTTTTTCCAATGCAAAATTCCTCATTGAATTCAACATCCATGTCAGTTTTTGTGCTTTCGGTTTGTCTGTACATTAAGAAATATATGTTTATTTAAAATATCAGGTTGGAAATAAAGAACTGTTCCTGAACAATATTACTGCTTTATTTATTCCTCCATACACCACAAAAAAACGGTCATAAATTTGCACTGGAGGTGTATTTGGAGGTGTACCAAGAATTAACCAAAAGAATTAAGTTAAATAACTACGAGCTGATCTACTCGCTTCGCTCGCTGACGGCTATCTCGCCCTAAAGAGCTCAGGTGGGATATCTTCTCTATCCAATACATGAAATCTGTACAGAAAAGAGTATTTGTTATTGAAAAAAAAAAGAAAGAAGAAAAAAAAAAAAAAAAAGTGATTTATAACGAAGCTAAAAAAAAACCTGTTTGTGTGGCATGTAAGAAAAAATAAAGTCCCTCAACCAGTTATTAACTTGGTACTGCAAATTAAAAAAAATAAAATAGATAACGCATGACAGCGAAGTAAGTGCCTAATGTTTTTATTAATTGTAGGATAAGCAGACATTGTGAATAGCTTATTTTCGTGATGTACATAGATAATATTTTTATTTTTCAAGTTGTAAATTATATTTAATTCATTATGTTTTATAAGTTTTAGGATGACTTGAAAAAATATATAAAAAAATTATTGCCTTAATCATCATTAACATCCTCCTCGTCAAAATCATCTTCGTCACTTGAATCATCGTCGTCAAGATCATCGTTATCTGCATCATTAATATCATTATCATCGTCGTCAACTTCATCATTGTTAAGCTCGTGTCCAAACTCACGCTCATCCACACCGTCCCAAACAATATTACTGGTACTAGCTACAGTGGTCGTTCGATTTACTGCAAAAATAAAAACGAAGATTTTGTGGCACTACATCAAATTTGGCACTAAATAGAATTTTTCGGTGTTAGAATATGTCTTAAATCAACAGTCACATGGGTCTGTACAGGTGTGATACTCAGAAAAAAAAAATTTAATTTTTCCTCTGGTTGTGTACTTGTGGCAAAATTGTCGCGATTGGAAAGAGAGTATCATATTGTACAAAGCTTATATCGTCAATCGACAGCTAGAGAATTATTATGTAAACCTATAGAGAAAGTAACATTATCTGATAGAATGATTGCGTTCATATATACACAAAGATTATTTCTTCTTTCTTTTTACTTTAATAAAAAAATTAAATTACGTGTTCAATTTTTATTTGTTTAATTGTCCAAGCTGATGCTGAAACCATTCAATGCAAAAAAAAAAAAAAAAAAAAACAGTAGCTAATTTTCCATTTTCCCAAGTGATTTGGCTTTAATTCAGCGTCATTCTTGCTTATGATGTATTGTTTTTGTATGTCTTGAACTAAAAGAAAATTGACGTATATGCTAATAACTACTGTAAAACTCTGTATACATACGATCCATTTGAGCAACTTCAACAATAACCTTATGTTGATCTGTTTACTGTCATAACACTAATGAACTGATTTAAAAATTTCAGTTGCCATATACGAATTAACCGCTCTAACCAATTTACTGTTATTCTCAAAATATTTGGCAAGTCTTTTTAATTCCCAATATTCTGAGCGAATGTCAATGCCATGTGAATCAAGCTGCAAGTTCTCTTTCTCTCTCTTTCGGATCTTTACAATTTGTGTGACACTTACCGCACTCGGCCTATCAAATTAAAGTACCTGATAATTCGCTCTCCCCCCAAAAAATAGGGCAATTCTTTAATTTGTTATTAATTGAAAAAAAAAAAATATTTTTTTCTCTCTCTCTCTCTCTCTTTTTTTACTTCTCTTTTTTAATAGAAATATATCATGGCTGTCTTGAGTGTACTTGGTAGACCTTTTACACCTTTATTCAACAGTTTAGAAAGATGGGTTCGAGCTATCTCAAAAGACTTACCTGAAGAGACAGATTGGACAGACTCTACAAAAGGATCATGGTATATATCAATATATATTTGCTGGGGGTATGAAGGAAATAACAATTTCTTATAACCCAGGTACCTTCACCCACGTCAACACGGTATAGAATTTTTTATGTTATCTACCGGATTTGCAGCTACATCCTATTATTATTTATCCAAAGTATTGAACCCTGCCAGTACAACCTGGAAGATCCTGAGTTCATTTAGACCAGTTGGACCAGCCACAAAGATAGAAAAAGTACTATTTGTATCATTACTTGGATCATTTGCATTGACAGCGGTTCATAAAGTGATTCGTAAAAACAAAATGTTTATGCTTCAACCATGTCATATGAGTGCTGCCTTATTGTTGGTCACTTTATATAACCCAAATAAGAGTTCAATCTTTACCAACTTATTATTTAATATTTATTTACATACACAATGGGGAGCGATTGGAGCATTAGCTTTCCCTGATTTGAGAGATCATTATTTGCTTGGTGAAACCTTTAACTTTTTTGCAGGTAAATTGATTTAAAGACCCCGAATGATCGACACACACACACACACTAAACTTTTTTTATTATTATTATAGAGCATATTTTAATTTTGGCCGCTCCTGTTTATATGATTTACAGCGGTAGATATTTGGTCATGCCTACATCAAAAGATATGGCTCTCTTGTCTTTTTCCATATTCAGTTTCTTTCATTCACCTATTTTACATATCTGTGCTTTAAAGTCAGGACAAAACTTGAATTATCTCTTTTCTCCTCCACCAAGTAAGTTTTGTTGTAATCTTTTTCTCTTTTTTTTTTTTTTTTTTTTTTTTTTTTTTTTTTTTTTTTTTTTGTTTTTCTAAAAAAAAAGCGAGAAATAATAGAATGTTTACTTGTATTTTTTTTTATAATAGTTGATACATTATTTAAAGTGGGTCGTGCCTATCGATTGGTCTTATATACCACTGCATTCGGTGCCGTCTTTATTACCCGATATGGATTAGTAGAAGCCATCATTTCCATTTTACCACGTAAAGCATTACGCATGTAAACAAAACGCATTTTCATCATAGATCAAGTTAAAAAAAGCATATATAATCATAATAATAATTTTTCTTAGAAATTTTTTAATTTATACTCTTCCAATAATTTTGCTATATTCTTTTTAATGTCTTTTCTAATCAAACCAGTTGTATGTACAGCGAAGAACGGTAAATTCTGTCATCTTGAATGTCTGTAACTAAAAAAAAAAAAAAAAAAAAAAAAAAAAAAAGTAAAGGCACTAAGCCGAAAGATGATCGTTTCCTTTATGTCTAAAAAAAAAACTCGTATGTTTTTTTAGTTTAAAACGCATAGTTAAAACATTGGATAATTTGTCATTTTAAAATGACGAGCAAATTGTATAGAATTTCTGCAATGGCATGACATGCATAACAATTCTATCAGACATTTTTAAGTAATAATCTCTCTTCTTATAATAACTTGTTCAGTTCTTATATTAGCTATACAAGTTAGCTTACAATAACGAATGATCGTTCCTATGCTCCTTCTTTTATTGTTATATTTCCATTAGTTATAATTTAATGTTTTGTTTATTAGTATACAACAATTTAAATAGTATTGAATTGCGCAACAACTTTATATGGAATTGACTTGCAAACTAGCCAAACTCAATTATACGAAATTTTTATGTTTCTTTTATAGTAGTAAGCATTGGTGTTACTTTTATAGCTACATGTGAACTATCCTCAAATTTGTCAAATTCCATGAAAACCAACAGCGCAGAAGAATTAGATAAGTAAAAACAAGCTCTTTTTTTTATTATTATTATATGTTGTAAGAAGATCATAAAAAAAAAGTCTACACTTAAAACATAAGGCACATTTTCTACATTCAGGGATATGTATTTTTTTTTAATGCAGTTCGAACAGGTAGTTAAATAAATTAAAAACAACAGAAAGAGAAAAATATGGAACTTGTCAAGAAAATAATCGACCCCCCCCCCACAGATTTAGAAATAACCACGCAATCACCTGCTTCTAACTCTGAAGAGCTGTCTGATGCTAATTCAGAATAAGTCCATGATAACAGCACCTCTCCGTACGATGAACGAAGCCAGTGGCTACTTTTTGAGCTTTTTCAAGAACGATATATAACACTCGATAACAACCATTCACTTTAATAACGATCGGGGAAGCTTGAGACCAATCAAGACACAGTGGTTAACTAGAAATTTTGCGTATTTATAGAAGAAGAAGAGACCAACGGTCGTTAATTAGTATACCACCTGAAGCACCATGGCATTTTTAAAGCGCATTTCAAGACCTCGTTTTGGAAGTAACAGCAGTAATACCTCCCACTATATATACCTCATTTATGATGTTTAACGCTTCCATGAACCTCCGTTCAGAAAGACCAGAAAAAAAACAAAAAACCAGACCAGTGATAATTTTACAATCGAGTCATTTGTTAAAGCTCAAACAGTTCTTAATGATGCTAATTTCGAACGTGCTCGTCTACAAAAAGAGTTTTCGAAAGGTATCTAAATTCTGCAATAAATTTAAATACAAAATCTGCAGATAATATGAATTCGTTTGCTTTGATGAGGGAACGGATGTTGGAAAATATGGAGCAACAAAGAGAGAGTTTGGAAAATTAGTTGAATGATTTCTTCGATAGACTCGTAGCTATCCCCTTACCCCCCTGGAGTCCTTCATTTATTCCTCAAATACAACCTACCAATACTTCTCGCTCTTCTCCAGACCACTTAAATGAAAGATTAAATGATCGCATTGAATCTTCTAGAGCTAACAAGAGACGTCGCATGTCAGTTTAAGAAAAATAAAAGAAATTTATCGCTGAAAAATTATATAAAGTTATCATAAAGCTTCTTCGCTCATTTAAATGTTTTATCAGAAGATTACAACGCGTAAGTCTTGCAGTTTTGTTATTTTTTAAAGGCTCTTCGTCTTCCAAAGGTCGCATGAATCTGAGTTAATTCGCACTGCCTTTTCTTTGTTTGATTCAAGTGTTGAGAGTTGGGAAAAAGATAACTAGCAGCGCAAAAAGATACGTCGAAAAAAAACCAATGAAAAAAAAAAAATATCCCACTGGGCATATCTTTGAAAGAAATTAAACATAAAAAAAAATTGCTCCAAAAGTATATTAATACAGCACGCTACATATCGATATTTTTATAATAAAACTATTTTAAACGCTTTGAAGTCAAAAATGCGTATCCTTTTTATATCAACTTGAGACAATATATTGTGACATTTCTCTTTACTGTCATCACAAGCACATAAACTTAGTAAAGAAAATTTACCTTTTTTAAAAAGCAAAATTTATTTAAGGTAATAAAATATATAATATACAAGAATTTTTTTTGATAACAGAAAGAACAAAAAATAAAAGAAAAAAAAATTAAGCATTGATATCAGGGTTTTCAGGAGCAGCGACAGTCTTTCTGTTCTTACGATAGAAACGAGTTTCTTCAGGATCGAAACCGGCAGCTTCATGACCATGAAGAGCCCATTCAGGAGTCTTTGCCATATAATCTAAACTATTGAAAGGTTTACCGGACTCCACGAGCTCAAAGAACTTATCATAATCAATATGGGTGTGCCATACACCATCCACCTTAAAGTTCTTATGCGCAATCAAAAGAGAACAAGAATGTGCATGCTCTGCAGAGATTTCATAATCACCGCCTAATTTAGAAACAAGCTTTTGACAGAAATCAATCACTTCTACATGGAAAGGAACGTTGGCCATAGTTAAATCACTAGCACCACTATAACCACAATAGGTAACACCCTTGACTTCAATAAAGGAAGGTTTACCACGACGAATTAATTCGACGTAACCATCAATTTCTGCAGTGTTATGACCCTTAACTAATGTCATACGGTACACAGTACGTTGACCCTTGAGTGCCAACTGTTCCAAACAGTTCAAGAAACGCTCCCAGAAATCTCTAAATAAGGGACGATCAATCTTCTTTAATGTTTCCTTGGTGGCTGCATCTACACTAACATAGAGTTGGGTAATGGGTACCATTTCAGCAATCTTATCGGGGAATTGAGCATTGGTAACAAGGAAAGAAGAGATACGCTTCTTATGTAACATGGTAACAAAGTCATTGATATGAGGATAAAAAATTGGTTCACCTACAAGTGAAAGAGCACAATGTTTGATGGTAAATGCTTCTTGGAAACGTTCAGCTTTAACACCTGGAACACCCTTTAATTGCTTAATCATCTTGTAATGGTTTTCCATTGCACCGTCTAAAATGAATTGAGGATCATCTACTTTCCATCTCCAAGTGGTACCAACAGGGTTAGTATGATGTCTCCAACAGAACACACACTTGTTAGCACAGGCTAAAGAAGGAGTAGTTTCCATACATAAATGACTTTGGATACCATAGAAAGCATGCTTATAACAGAAGCCACGACCACGCAATGCAGATTTAGTCCAACGACAGATCTTGACACCAGAATGAGTACCAACTACTTTATAACCTTGCTTAGTCAAATTCTTCATGATCATGGGAGAAACCATCTCACGGGCTTGAGGAGCACTTGCTCTTTCTCTTGGCTTATTATCATCCATACCAATCATACGTTTAGCCTTAGCTTTACTATTTTCAAAATCCTCTTCTTCTTCAGCACGTCTTTCCTTGGCAGCCTTAATCTTACTTGCCATATTACCCATATCTTCCAAATCGACCATTTCATCACCTGAACCACCATCCACATCAATATCAGCATTTTCATCTGATCCTTCATCCTCTTCTTCATCGGATTGATATGAAATATCTGTGGGTGAGAACTCTAAACATTGCTTGTCTTCAAGTTCAGAAACAAATCCATTTGACCAGGTATCGAATTGAAGCTTTTGATCTGCGTTTTTATCACATTCACCTAACGGGTAAATACGAGTAGCGCCTAATCTACCCAACCATTTATCAATGTTGGCAGCAGCTAAATTGAATTCATCACCATATGCAGAGTCACCTAAACCACATACTGCATAACGTAACTTTTTTAAAACATCACGATCTACACGGAAATCGTAACGAAGATCATGAAGCCAATTAGAGAACCTACAAGTAAATAATAATAGTAATAAAAAAAAGTTAAAAAAAAAAAAGTGTTAAAAAATAAAAATAAAAACTTCTTACCAATCTAATGGTCCTTCAACATTATAAGTAGACAAAATAAAGACACAAATACCAGTCTCTTGTAACAAATTATCATTGTCATATTCGGTAATATCCATCATTTCGATCTTGTTGACAGTAACCTTAGGATTTTGTTGAATTTTACTCTCGATATCGGATGCCATGTTTTTAGCTGTACCAGTTAAAGTAGAAAAGATAATCTTCAAGTTATCAATGATGACAGGTTCATTTTCAGTTCCTTCACAAGCACATCCTTCTTTATCACTACTGCAACATCCAGATTTTTGTTCTTCTTGCTTGGTTTCAGTCTTGCAACATCCGGATGTTTCTTCTTTTACTGCTACAGTAGAAGAACAACATGCGTCTGCTGTTGTTGTTGACTTGGTTTGACAACAACCGGTTGTTTCTTCCTTCTTGGGTTGATCTTTACAACATCCTTGTTCGGAACCACATCCACCAGACTCACCTTCTTTAGGCTCTTCAGGTCCAACAGATAAAATGTTGGTGAACCCGTATAACAAACTGTTTAATAAATTACTCATGAGTTGTTATTCGCAAAGAGAAAAAGAAAAAAAAAAGTTTTCAGGTCCTTTTTTTTTTTTTTTGCATTTGATGTGACTGCACATCTTTCTTATTGGATAGAAAGATCAAACTTATGGAAAATTTGACGTTTCCCTGAGAGGAGTTTCATTTACCCCCACAGAAAATAATTAATTTTTAAAGTGAATGTCAAGAAGCTTCAATTAACCTGTTATCAGTTTAGAAGTATAATTATGACCATTACTCTTTAACAATTTATTGTAATAAATAAGAAAACTCTATAGATTCTCTGACATGTAGTAGTATACATAAATACATAAAAGCATCTTTTAAAGAGTGTCCAAGTGAACATTTTCAATTAAGAGTAACTGCAGCTTTTTTTTTTATCAATGAAATGCACAGAAAATCATTCTCCGTTTATTTGGAATTTTCCTTTTTTGGTGATGTTTACAAAATCACCCAAAAAAGAATATTTAAATGCAAAAATGTAAAAAAAAAACTCGGATTATTATTCTTTTTTCTTTGTTCTGCTAATATACCCACTCAAAAAATGATCACCAGTTCAACACCAATATCTTCGCCTTCATGTGGTGTCGGTTCCTTTATACATAGTTATGGTTCGAAGAAATTTATTCGGCCAAAATCCGATGATGTTTTAGATGCGGTTGCACAAGCTAGATTCAATGAAAAGAAATGGGTTTGGATACAAGATGATCAAGAAGGTTATGTAAGAGGACATGTTATTAGTGAAGATAATGATACTGTAGAAATAGAATTTGAAAATGGAGGGGTAATTATATATATTTCATTAAGCATTTTTCCCTAGAAATTAATTTTATAGCTTTTAATAGACAGCCGTTGTACGTGTTTCCATGATACAACCTATGAATCCACCTAAGTTTGATATGGTAGATGATATGGCTGAACTGACTCATTTAAATGAACCTTCAGTCATTCATAATTTGACAGTTCGATACAAGACTAATCATGTTTATGTGAGTTCTTCCATGTTTATATCAATTATCAAAACTAACTTTGTATCAAAGACCTATTCTGGTTTATTTTTGGTAGCTGTAAATCCATATAGAAAGCTTCCTATTTATTCAGAAGAATACATTCAATCCTATAAAGGTAAAAGAAGAGGAGAGATGCCACCACATATTTATGCTGTAGCAGATCAAGCGTATCATGATATGGTACAAGACAAAGAAAATCAATCTATATTGATCACGTAAGTTTTAAAAGAGAAAGAGAGTAAGATCTACACAGATTATGCACAACGAAATAATTAACTTATTATTTTAGTGGAGAATCAGGTGCAGGAAAAACAGAAAATACAAAAATTGTAATTCAATATCTTACAGCAGTTGCCACGACAACGAATAAACCTACAACCAATATTTTACAAACACAAATTTTACAAGCAAATCCAATATTAGAATCCTTTGGTAATGCACAAACTATACGTAATAACAACTCTTCTCGATTTGTAAGTTTATTAATTTTCCGTGAACTTTGATTGAGATAGATTCTTATCTTTATTTTTTGTTAGGGTAAATTTATTCGTATTGAATTTAATAGTAGAGCACAAATCTGTGGTGCAAATATTGAATGGTATTTATTGGAAAAATCCCGAGTTCATCAACAAACTTCAAAAGAAAGAAATTATCACATCTTTTATCAATTACTAGAAGCAGATGAGGAAATAAAGAGTGAGTTTCCCTTTTTTTTTTTCTTTATACTCTTTTTGAAACTAAACATTTCTTTTTCATTTTAGAGCAATTATTATTAACGGGTCAACCTCAAGATTATAACTTCATTAAACATTCTAATAAACGTATTGAAGGAGTAGACGATTCAGAAGAATACAAAGCACTATGCGTAAGTATAAATTTATTTTCAACCAAATCGTCCTCTAAAAATAACACATATACACAGAAATCTTTGGAAATTATGGGTCTAACGGAAAAAGAAAAACTCGATTTATTTCGTATCGTAGCCTCAATTCTTCATTTGGGAAACATCTCCGTAACAGATTATCGTGACAGAGCCGATATTCGAGACTTTTCTGTAATAGAAAGAGTGTGTCATTTATTAGGTATCTCTGCTGAAGAATTCAAAAAGAGTTTATTATCACCTCGGATCAAGGCAGGTAGAGATTGGGTAATACAAGCCAAATCACCTACACAAGTTGTAGCTAGTTTAGACGCACTTGCAAAGACGTTGTATGAACGAAATTTTGCATTTCTTGTACAGCGCGTAAATAAGGCAATTGATGGACACAAGAGTAAAGATAAATTAGGCTTTATCGGTGTATTGGATATTGCCGGATTTGAAATCTTTGAGGTAAAAATGAAAAAAAAAAAAAATAGAATATACTAAAAAAAAAAAAAAAAATGTCATAGTCAAATAGCTTTGAACAACTTTGTATCAATTATACAAATGAAAAGCTTCAACAATTTTTCAATCAAAATATGTTTGAATTAGAGCAAGAAGAATATCAAAAAGAGAAAATTGCATGGAATTATATTGATTTTGGAAATGATCTTCAGCCAACTATTGATTTAATCGAAAAAGCAAATGTAAGTTTTATATCCTTTTATATTTTTTATAATACTTTCTAACTCAGTGATGTATGCATAGCCTGTTGGTATCTTATCCTGTTTAGAAGAAGAATGTGTAGCACCAAAAGGAAGTGATGGTCGATTCCTAGAGAAATTAAACAAATTCTGCGATAAAGACAACCCAGAAGCAAAATACAAGAGTACACGATTCCGTGATGGATTTATCTTGAAACATTATGCAGGTGATGTAGAGTACTCTGTAGATGGATGGATAGAAAAGAATAAGGATCCATTAAATGAAGATATTACAAGACTTTTGGCCAAGTCCAGTCAAAAACACGTTGCTCTCTTATTTGAAGATTACTTAACAGACGATGTTCCTTCGTCCCCGTCACTTGTCAAATCATCTGATTATCCTTCTTCCTTTGCAAGTATTCTCAAGTTAAAAAAGGGTAGTGGCTCATTCCGAACAGTAGGACAACGACATAAGCAACAATTATTAGCTTTAATGAACACTTTACATATGACACACCCTCATTTCGTTCGATGTATTTTACCTAACAACCTTAAACATGCAGGTGAAATTCAAACTAAACTTGTATTAGATCAACTACGTTGTAATGGTGTACTTGAAGGGATTCGTATCTGTCGAAAAGGATTTCCCAACAGATTATCATTTGACGAATTTAGAAAACGGTATCAAGTGCTCTGTCCTGATTTATTAGATCGTGAAGCGTTTATTGATGGAAGAACCGCTTGTCAAATGTTGGTGAATCAGATGGCTTTAGATGGCGATAAGTATCAAATTGGTACCACTAAAGTTTTCTTTAAAGCAACTGTCTTGGCTGAACTAGAGGAGCTACGTGATGCTAAATTAAGTGTATGTATCACCAAGTTTCAAGCTTATTGTCGTGGTGGGATTGCACGTCAATATCGAACTAGATTCTCTCGACAAACAGATGCTATCCGTATTATGCAAAGAAATGCACGAATTTATGTTTCATTACGTGAATGGCCATGGTGGAAGATCTATGCAAAACTAAAGCCATTGAACGCTGCGTACCGCGTAGATAGTCAAATGAGAGAAAAAGAACAAAAAATTACTGCATTAGAAACCCAAGTAAAAGAGCAATATGATGCTTTAAATGAAGCTGTGGTACGTAACCAAGAATTAGAGGGTGAACATCAAGACTTTAAAGAATTAATTATGGCGGAGCAAACAATGATACGAGAATTAGAAGAAAGTAAAGAAGATTTATTAGCTAAATTTACAACTTCAGAAGAACGTGTAGAGGAATTAGAGCTTGAGTTACAGGAAAAGACCGGAATTTTTGAGCAAACAAAGCGAGCACAAGCTGATGAAATCGAACAGTTAGTTACAAAGGTAGATACATCAAAATTAGTCAATGATAGATTGATTAGTGACTTGGAACGTAAAAAGGAGGAAAGCATACAACTTAAAGATCGGTTAAAACAAGTAACAGAAGAAAGAGATGGATTGCAATTACAACTAGTGAATTTACAGAATGAAAAAGTAGCTACACTAGAAAATAATCAAGCTTTATTGCAAGAACAAGACATTGTACAAAAAGAAAAAATCAATACATTAGAAAATGAAAAATCTCAATTGACTGAACATATTTCAGACCAAGAGATCGAATTAGAAGATTTAAAGCAAAAATTAAAATCTAGTTTGGAAAATGAAGAAAATCTCAAACAAGAAAAAGATACCCAGTGCAATATGCTTGAAATAGAATTAAATTATACTCGTTCTGCTTTAGATGAAGAGATAAAACTCAAACAAGATTGGGAATCAAAGTATAATGATCTAAAAGCTGATTGGGATGAGTTAACCGCTCTTGTGCGCTCTGAATCTGACCAAGCCAAAGCTAGGCAATCCAAGTAAGTGAATTTATAACCTGCTTTTTTTTCTTTAAAAAAAAGATATTTACTTTATTTATATAGATTTGATCAAGTATTAAGTGGTTTGAAATTTATTCAAAAGTAAAACAAATAAAAAATCTTTTTTTAACCTAATAATTGAAGGATTTCAGAAGCTGCTTTTTGCATACGTTCTTGACCAGTTTTTTGAGATTGAATACGTCTAATTTCTGCCTTTCCGTCCATAATGTTAGCTACTTCACGACAAGGGCCCGATTGTGCAATCTAATAATTTTCAAGTTAATATATTTACATTTATATCTTAACAATCAGTTTGACTTACCAAGGTACCAAAAGCCATTACGAATCTGTAAAGATTCTCATCATCTTGTTCATCCTTTAACAATTCAACAAGTGTACCAGTAAGCCCAAGTTCAATTTCACCTTCCCGTTTGCTTGAGAGTAAAATAGCAAAATTAACAGCTAAAGTACTTTGTGCTAAACGAGTTGCTTTTCCCTTAAACTTTCCAGATACATCTACTTGCAACATGTCAGAGATAATACTACGTCTATCCCAAGCCAACTGACGTCCAGCTTCTTGGTTGAACAAATTAGCTAACCCACGATAAGCTAACATAGCATTCGTCTCATTACTAGCAACTGCGGGAGATAGCCCACCTGCTTCTCTCAAGAACCCTACAACGTCTCTATGAGGAATAGCTGAAGCTAATGCATCAGGTGCATAAAGGGCAAATAATCGAACTAAATCCAAAGCAGGGAATCGTTTATCTAAAGGCCATTGAGTTACCATCTTGATGACTGCCAAGATACCTGCGTCGTTATTTAATGAAGTACCAGTTGGGTTCTTTAAAAATGCTATAGATAATGACAAGCAATCGAATTCTTCTGACGTGAGCTGAACATCGACAATTTCTTGGTTCAATGATCGGATCTTGTTGAAGACAGCGTCTGGGTTAGCTTGCTTCAATGTCAAGTAGCCACGGATAGGCAAAATCTTGCTTTGTTGAGGAGATACTGTAGATGCAGTAGGAGTAGTATTATGTTGACCAGGTCTGTAAGATCCACCTCCAGTGAAAGGATCAGTATAAGTGGGTGGGGCAGATACTGTAACGGCTGCATTACCAGGTTTATAGGATCCACTACCAGTGAAAGGATCAGAATAAGTATTGGAAGCAGGGTTAGCGCCACTAGCAGTCGCCCCAGGTGTATATCTGTTACCACCTGTAAAAGGATCTTGATATCCACTACCCATATTTACACCTTCAGCATTCTTAATAATGAAATCTGCGACTTGATCCATGAAAGATTGATCCAACTGATGTCTAGCCAGAAAGACTTGTGCAGCATCATAAGGATTTTGAGTGACATTATAAGGAAGTTTCAAGTTTCCATTGGGTCCAGCACCTACATCAATATCAAACACATAATCGTATTCTTTTCCTTCATAGGTTTGCTTTGATTTGTTTGAACCTACAACCTCACCAATTTTTTGCCATTCGTTTCCAGTCCATTGATGAGCCTCTACCGTTGCCCCCATATTAATCATCATCACTTGACCTTCCTTTTTACCAGGTCGTTGTAACGCTTCTGGACCAGATAGTTTATCCTTCTCAACATCACCCAGTTGGTTGGATGGGATAGATTGGTTTGCTAATAAATCATCAAATTCTTTTTGTGCTTCAGGAACTGCCATACGTTCTGAATCGCGGGTAAATACACGTACTACAGAATCACTACCACCTACAACAAGATCACCGTTAGGTAATCCAGCAACAGACCAAACAGATATACAAGGTTGTTGAAGGGTTTGAATACATTGTCCATCTTTCCAAATACGAACTGTACGGTCTTCACCTGAAGATACGAATTCTCCTGAGCTCAAGACAATCACTGAATAAACAAATGATGTATGACCATCTAACTGTTGAACACATTCTCCTTCTAAAGTCCAAACACGAAGTGTGCTGTGATAAGATATTAGCATTTTTTCTTACGTTGTATCTTTTTTTTTTTTTTTTTTTTTTTTTTTTTTTTTTTTTACCCATCGTTAGAACAAGATACAAATCCAATTCCAGGAACTAATGCAAGTCCTCTCACTGCTTCTGTATGGCCTTGATAAACGTGTGATAATTTACCATCCTTCCATAAACGAATCGTTTTATCAGCAGAGGCTAAGAAAGGCATAAGTAAAATAGATACAGATCAAAAAGTATATATTACCTGTCAAAACTGTTTCATCATCAATAGCAAGTACACCCCAAACAGCAGCTGCATGTCCTTCGAGTACATATACCTTTTGAAAATCTTTCCATACAATGGCCTTACTAAAACTATTGTTAGAAGACAAGTCGTTTACTTATTTATATATACGTACGTATCCCAAGAACCAGAAACGATATGTCCAGAAGGTGTTGTAGTTAACGTACATACATTCTCAGTGTGTCCAATTAAAGTATGGGTAGGTTCTTCAGGGCGACGAGGATCATATACATTAATAAACTTGTCGGATCCACCAGAAACAATAAGTCCTATACAAGTCATTACGCAATTAAATCAAATGTTACTTTTTTAATCTTGTTGAAAGTTTACCTTCAGGAAACATTCCGTTGGGTTGAATAGAACTTAAAGCATTCACGAAATGACCATGTCCCAAAAATACCTTATCAGGTGAAAATGTGTTGGGACTAGTACGTATCCAAGAACGCACTGTCTTATCGCGAGAAGCAGAAATGATCGTATCATTTGACAAGGCACATACTGCTTTCACCTATAATATATTATAAGTATATTTGAAAGAAGGATTTATATTTTTTTTGTTTTTTGTTTTACGTCTTGCTCATGTGCTGTAAGAATAGACTCTAACTTGTAGGGTGGGTATGTCATTTTTTTTTTCTGAAAGTATAAAGAAAAATGAATGATTGGAAAGGGGACGCGCAACCTATTAAATTTGCATTATAAGCCCTATGAACACCCTCTTTTTTTCACAATTCAAATCTCAGATAATAGTTTTCGCTCTGCCATGCGTGAGAACTATGTGCGCGCGAAATGTAACTTTCAGGTTTGACATGATAAGTAAAGCGTACCTGCTTTAATTTATTCTTTGAAGTTAAAAGTAGATTCTTAATAAATACATGTACGACTTGATTCACATTAGTGTTTCACTTCTTAATGTAAAAGCGGTTATTATAAGATAAATAAAAGGCTTATCAATCAATTTTTATTTGTGGATGTTCTTTTCTCCATATGATGAAAATAAATTCTATAATAACTATAAAATACCTTTCTCATCCAAATGTATTTGTGTGTGTCATGTAAAGCTTTCTAAATCCGATTAAATATGCCCCAATTGTAATTAGAACAATTAAAATACCCGCCTTTTTTTTTTACCAAATACAACGCTAAGCGAAAAAAAGCGCGGGAAAAATAATAAAGAATAGCATGATTTTCGAAAAAGAAAAATAATTTATTTAGAGGCAGGTTCCCAAACGGTACCAGCGGCTTTCATTTCATCTTCAATTGTAACCTTAATTAAAGCATCTAAACAAGCTTTACCAACTAAAGGTTCCAAAATATCTACTTGATCAGGATGAATGAAAGAATTTCCAACACGATCCGCAAAGACTTGCATACAACCAGCAGCCTTAATACGCTTAGTAGGATCACGAGCACATTTAGCTAAATGAAACAACATACTTGTTTCCATTTCAATTGAATGTGTATCAGGAAACTTCTCAGTGATTTCTTGTACTAAATTTTCATTATCATCCCAAAAGACGGGATCTTGACGTCCTTGAGAAGAATAAAAGGAACATCCATCGGCATTTAATCCACCTGTCACGACAGGTCCTACTGGTTTACCTTCTTCTTGAGCAGGTCCCAATGCATCTTGTACTGTCTTTGAAAGAATCTCCGTCATGTCTTCATCAGCATCAAAGTTACCAGAAAAGAAATATGGAACATCTTTTAATTCAGGGTAAACTGGATGTTCTGCAAAATGATCAATATTACGACGAATACAGTATCCTCCTTTAGGTACCACAACTGAGCCAGGTGGAGCGGAGGTAGTAAGTGATCCACAAGAACCGAATCGGATAATAGCCAAGGTACCATCTACACTAGCACGAGTCTCACGTACAAAGAAATCCATCATACAGTTACCCATACCACTAAATATTATGTTTGAGTGATCCTGTTACTTTTTTTTAATTATTATTCTTAAAAACTTACATGGCTAAAATTGTAACAGGAACACCTTTATATCTACCTGTAATCGTAAGGAATCCTCTTTGACTTTGCTTTTCAAAAATAGGATGGCCTGTTTCTTCTTCACTATCTAAATGCTTGGCAATTCTTCTAGCACGTACATGATCTCCTACAGTCAATACACGGTTTGCAACATCTCCTGTCTTAACACTCAAATGATATACTCTATCTTCTGCATCTCTAGGGAAATTGGCATTTGAAATACTTTCCTTCATATTAATTATATTTTACTTATTTATTTTAAAATATAAAAAAAGGGAAAGATAAAACTTCAGAAAACCCGACCCCTTTATGTACTTTTTTTTTTTTTTTTTTTTTTTTTTTTTTGTGATACTCAGTCACAAAAAACACTAACAAAAACTCTCTTTCTTTCCCTTCTTTTTAGTGAACCCCTTCTTTCTTTTTTAGCCTGAATAAAATGACACTTCATCGAATCATACGACGTAGTATATCCACTGCAGATAAACAAAGCCAATTGGCTCAATTTTTGAAGCAAGAGAAAGACGTAACGAGTACAGTGTACCGTGGTACCTTATTTGAACTACAAACCCTGGCTTCTCTTGAACAAAACACAGGCATGTCTTTACAGCATGTCGGTGGTAAAAGTGATGGTGGTATCGATTTAAGAGGTCATTGGTTTAATGACATTCATATTTTAGTACAATGTAAAAACATAAAAGGCGGTTGTACACCCGAGCATATTAGACAACTTATGGGTACCACCGTTATATCTTCCAACAAACGTACAAAGACCATTGGTATCTTATCCACCATCAGTCATCGTCATTTTACCCGTGACGTCTTGTCCCATTTTAATGCAAGTTCTATACCGCTTGGTTTAGCCACTGTACAAGATACTAACTTAAAATCTCTTATGTTTAACCGAAAGGCACAAGCCTTTTTAAATGGCTTGACTATTAGCTCTCAATTTGATTCAGAAGGAAATGAGTCTGTTTATATTGATATATCGTCTTCTTTAACCGAAAAAAAAAGTAAATAAAAAGAAAATCATATATATATATATATATATAAAGTTTTATATTAAATACTACTACAATTATTTTATCTTTCTCTTATATATAACCTTGTGGTTGCTGTTTTGACGTTGAAGACTGTAAAGGATTACAATAATGGACTTTTAGATGTCGTCGCATATTACTTTGAACACTAAATCTTCTACCGCAACCCACTTGAGGACACACATGAGGTTTCTCACCAGTATGAGAAAGTACATGAATTCTTAAAGATGAAGGTCTTGAAAAGGTTTTTAAGCATTGAGTACATTTATATCTACTACTACTACTATTATTATTATTATTATTATTATTATTATTATTATTATTATTATTATTATTATTATTCACTTGTAATGGTTGGTATCTTTTTGATAGATCTGACGCTGTGCGTCGATGATAGTTTGGTGCAGATGATCTTTGTAGTAAAATTTGATCAGAATAAGATCGGTTATGATGATGATGCAGGGGTTCTTGGTTGCGTTTATATTTACCGTCATGTTGTAGTTTGGTGTACCCTTTTTTTATCATCATTTTTCCTTGTTCATGATAATTATCTGCTGATCTTGGTTGCTGTTCCCAGTCTAAATACGTATGAATGTCGGCTTTAGAGTGTGTAGGTGGCTTTCTCTCTTGTTGTTGATTGGATGAATCACTCGAGCAACTGGATGAAACGAGTGAAATAGGTGATGTTGGTTCTACATTTTTTTTTGTTTTTTTTTTTTTTTCTTTTTAGTTTTTATATATTTCATTTGATTTATATATACCTTCTGTAAAAGATAATGGTTTACTAAGCATGTCCTGAATAGGAGGAAGATAAACTCTACGGCTCTCCATTTTTGTATCGAAAAAAAAAATATGTTGGGAAAAATATTTATAAAAGAAAAAAAGAAAGAGAAAGAAGAGAAGGAATAAATAAACATATTTCAATACCAGTAACATTTATACCATATCGTGAAAAAAAATATGTCTGTAACTATTAAGGTTCTACTATTACCATTGGTTTATAAAAGGATCATACTTATATAACAAAAAGAACAATACAATGTACATACTTATTTTTTCTTCTTTACGAATCCTTAATTTCACATCGTTTAGTCTTCAAATGAATCATTTGTATATAAAAGAAAGAGCAAGGGGCATGCACTATCAACAAATGTATAGATATTCCAAAGGAGTAAAACCCAAAAAAATATCTGCGCGAAAATGGTAATCTGAGTCAATCTATCTTTCTGCATTCTTTCTTTTTTTTTTTTTTTTTTTTTTTTTTTTTTTTTTTTTTTTTTTTTTTTTTTTACATAGTAAAGACCTTACATGATGTTATCGTCGATCCTTTTACTTAATCTGCATATTATTTAGACGCACATAACTTTTGGTCTCATTTTTTAAAAACTATGTATACAACTTTGCTTATTTTAAGAAAAGGAAAGTGTAAAAAAGAGAGCAGACCCGGTCATAAGGTCCAACTTGAAGAGCCATGGGACTCGATTGTACTACCTTTGATCTTTCTCTCTCTATTTCCTCCTTATATCATGAAACATCCGACATTACAATACTCACGCTTGTTATTCCAAATATCTTTTCTCTACGAGTGGTGTTTTACACTTGTTAAATCAGTAATATGTAGTTTTGACATAAAATTGTTATTGGGAGAGAAACATTACTACCTATTAATCTCTACGAAATTTCCATACTAATAATAGCACAGTGTATACACTATTATCAGAAATTATCGAATAAAATAATTTTTGCGTGAAATAAAAAAAGAAGTTCATAGTCTAGAACAGATTTTATGATTCAAATATACACAAAAATGCCCAAAACACACTACGAGTTCAAAATGTTGGTGAAATGAAGACGAAAAATGTGATAGATACTCTCTCAGCCACGCTTTATTTTTCCTTATATGTAATAAAATTATTTCCCCTTTCTTTTTTATATCTTTCTGCTAAGCAGAGGAATTCAAATTTTTTTTTTTTTTTTTTTTTTTTTTTTTTTTTTGGGAGGGAAATTTTGAATAGAAATAAAATAAGAGAATAATACTAAAATAATTACTAGATAAACTAAGAACCGAAGAAACGATGGTACCAAGGGTGGGTATCTATCACATTTTTCGTCTTCATTTCACCAACATTTTGATTGTTTGTCGTATCTAAATCAATCTAAGTTGGTTCCATTCCGACTGCAAATGTGATAGGCTTCTCAGCTGTAGAAAAAATTGAATTGGTAATTGACGAACTAGAAGACTCCTTGGTGATATATACCGGATATATATCTTTATCATTGATTACTATTTAGAGGGCGGTTCCGCCTTCTTTCTGACATTATATCTTATTTCTGATTAATAATTTATATCCCAGTATCGCAAAGCTCTATCTGAATATTTCCAGGAATACAAAAAACGCTTAAACCCATATTTGGTCTTTTCTTCAAAAGCTTAAATTATCAACTCATAAATTTATGTGTGTAGCACATAAATTACTTCTCGATCCAAGACTGTCAAATCTACTGTCAAAGAACCAGACTCTTTTCCACTCTTTTATTTTAGTATAAATACATCCTCTTTTTTCTCATAAATAAAAACCTTATTATCTTATATTTTAAGACTTTCAACAAATCTAACGTTGCTTATTTGAACATATTTATCACTTGGCAGTTGGCTAGTAATAATATTTTTCAAAGGTATTTCAGTGTAAGCTCCAATTTGCGTGTTCTTTGACCTTTTAGATAGAATGACCTTTTTGAACAGCTTTGGTACTTGATGCTGATCGTATGGAATGAGCTTTATAGATGGAAGTGTCAATACCTGACACTTGCATAATTCGTTTGACCCATTGAGACGACATAGTAGTTGGTTTAATAGAAGAGACCTTTCTGGTTTATTCAAATAAGCTAAAAATAGTGTATGATCTACTGCTAATGATACTCTCAACTCTCTTTTTTTTTCACAAATTCATTCAATGTAGTTACAGGGCAAATATCCCGATTTTCGATAGCACCCAGTCTTGTTGTTTTGATTTGGCTTTCCTTTGGTTGTCTAAAATGAAGTGTTACTGCTAATTCTATCGTACTATCGGATGAAAAGTCAACATGAGATGTTCGAGCTATAAATGAGATAGAACAAACGAAAATAAAGTGCAATAAAAATATGTAACAAAGGTTAAATAATCAGACTGCAAAAATAAACTAAACTTTATTAAAAGATACAAAAGCATCTTAGTATTAGTAAAATAGTAATTAAAGAGGCGTTACATGAATAGTGAAACCTGACCTAGGTTTCGACCATCAGTTTGCCCACGTTGCTTGTCCTGGATAAACTGGTTCCTGAAGATTAACTAAGTTAATGTAACTGGCTGCTGTACCTGATAATTAATATAAAAGGAGATTTAATGTCAATAAATACGATGATGTGATTTATATAAAAGAGCTAATTAATTAATCAGAGTAGATAAACTTGTTGTATAGAAAAATAGAAGGAAGTTGAGAGCATATGATAATTATATGAGAATATAATGTGCTCGTTCACAACATTACCCCCACCAGATACATAGTAGGTATTATCAAAAAATTGGAAGTGGGTCACAGCCCGGAAGACAGAATTTTTGGTCCGGTCACCGGATTTTTGTGAATAATTGAAAATACCCATTTTTTAAACCCCCCCCCAAAAAAAAAGCATTGTTTGGATCATCAAATAAGCAAAAACAGCATTGTTACTTAAATAAATACCAAATATAATATTGTGTTATTTTGAAAATATAACGATACTGAAAAAAATAGCGTACCCCTAATAAAATATTACCGTTTGTTGCATCTATTTTCAATCAGTCTTTAAAAAGAAATATATATCCTTTACTCGTTCTAACATACGAGAAGCATACTATCTTATCTGGATCTATTATGTATCCGATCATGATTGATTTATATTTCACTCTATTATACCATGGTCTAGTTATAATAAGCCGCTTAAACAAGCAAATATCAGCCGTTATCATTACCACTTCTTTTGATAGGTATATCTACTTATTTACTTATCTGGATAACATATGCTATGACTGGTACATATGCCATGATTGGTACTGTTCTGTCTGTTTTAATATAACAAGCACAGACCTGAAATGCTAATTATACTCAGAGTAACTATTATTATATAAAAGGTAAGCATAAACAAACTCTTTGTTGAATCACTCTCTATTTTTATAAGTTTTATTTTATTAATAATTTACAAGATGAGTATTCACAACAACAGATTAAATAATCAAGCTGAGTCTAGCCGTACGGCAATGTCTATAAGTCAACAGAATCAGCGTAACATGGAAAACTCTGCTATTGAAGCATCATTAGCATACGAAACTCGTGCAGTAGTAGAAGACGTTAGACCACGTAACACTGCTTATGCCTATGCCCCTAAGCAAGAAAAGTTTAAGGTATATATAGTAAAAAGTTACATCGTCTTCAACTCCTAAAACTAACGACACAACTTTTTTTTTATAGCAATGGTGTATTAACAACGATTACCCCAGCGATTTTGTTACTGATATGAAGGTCGCACGTTTCATTAAAGGGATCTATGAAGCTGGTATTTCCGTACCTGTCAAAGAAGCTGATGGATCTATTACTGTTGTTAGAAAAGGATACAGTCATGAAACTTTGAAGCAATACACGAAAGCTTGTGTGGATTTATACCACAAACAGATGTCAGAGAATTGTGGGACTTTAACTATGATTTACCCTCGAGGCAAGACATTAGAGGCTTATGAAAGGTGCTTGAAGAAGCTTTGTTCAGTAGCCCGTAACACTGAAGATTATGTTGATCCTGGTATTGGATCAATTCAAGATGGTTACAATTGCGAGCAAATGTCTCAGGTGGCTGACTATTATATGAAGGGAGGGAAAAAGGCTGGTGATGGGCTTAGGGATGATCGAATGGTTTTTTTGTTAAATCATATGATGATGCTTCGTGGTGAGACTTTGAGATCCACCAACCTCAACCATTTGTTTTCTTTGGAATTCTAGGATGAAGGTGCCACTCGCTATCCTGTGTTTGTCATGATGATTACTGGTGGCAAGACTAACCAAGAAATGAACAAGTTGTTGTACAGTGGTGTTATTAGACATAAGAATGTTTATACGTGTGCTTTTGGTGCGGTCGGCTTGTATCTTTTGTCGTATTTGCGTCATCTCTACTTATAAATATAAGTAGATCAGGGTTATAAACTAAACATTATTATAATAAAAACCTGACATATCTTCATAATAATATACATGTTTAACATTGTATATTATTATCAATATCTTGAACCTAAGGAAATATTCTATATTCAAATGCATATACAAATTGACGTAAAATAAGATCAATGGTAAAAAACCAAGATCAAATAATAAAATATAATTGAGAATAAAACAATACAAATAAAGTAAATACTCAATTCATATTAATAGAAAATAAGAGATATTTACCGGTAATAGTCTCGATACAAGCTTAGCTACCTTGTGTTGGGGTAAGAACGACTATTACTGGCAAAAATACATTATTAATCTATTAATATTAAATAGTAATATTATATAACCTGTTTACAAAATAAATAAAAAAGAATAACATTGTTGGAATAAAGATTATCTCAGCAACTGTCAATTCTATCCCGAAACTGGGAAAACATGATATCAATCTAAGAATAAGGTTGATCAGGTCGTATGATAGAAAAATAGTTCTTGTCAGTTTAAAAGTATGCGCATTTACCAATGAAATCTGTAACAACGGAATCCAGACTAATAACAACCATGTAAGTAATTACAAGGTGATCTTTAGTCAGGAACCAGATATGTTGTTATCCAATCGGGTAGATAGGATCCACGATTATTTATGGTCAATTCGAAAGAGTAGAACGTACTTATTCAAAAGCAGAAGAGTTGGGTATAGATTCGTTTAAACCCATCAAAAAGATGGTCCTTATTCAAACACAACTCATCAGGATATTCAAAATATAAAAGATGATTATTATTTTAGTTTAGAAGAGTTCTTTCAGTTTTATTTTATCTAATAAAATCAACCCTAAGTCTTTTCTCATTAATTACTGATTCTCCACAATACTAAGTTCTATATACTATCGTCCAGTAATTTTGATCCGGTAAATAGTAACATGGATTATCCGTTAACATTGATAGGTTCTGGTTATTCTATTTTAACTACACCAGGAACATGGGTCAATGTCACACGATGATTGGTATTGTTCTTCCTGCATCAATAACAAGCACGGACCTGAATAATGATTTACACTCAGTTTTGACATGTATATTTTTTTTTTTGTATTAAGTGTAGACTTAATTGGATGAAGAATTATTTAAAATTAAATAAAGAAAGCAAAAAGATTGTAATAGGAAGAAATAGTAATATATAATAGGATTCTGTCAGTTTGATATTTAGAACGTTGTGTCGGTTGTAGTATTATCGGCTAGCCAGCTTTTGTATGCTTGAATACCTTTTTGATGGTCGCTATGAAATCGTTGATATACAGCGGTAGATATACAAGGCTCGTTGTTTAGCACACAGTGCCAATGGTATTTCCATATTGCTGAGAAAATTGTACCTAGTAACACGAGGTGTTGGTTCTCTAATTGTTTCACCTTTCCAGTTCTAGCGGCGTCTACTTGATTCAGACTGACCAGTCCGGCCCATATAGTTAAGCCATCGGGAAACTTGTTATTAATACCCAGATTTAATGTGATATCAACCCAGAGTCGCCATTTTCTTTCACATCCAACTGTGAAGTGATATAGTTCCTCGGTAGCATTTGCTTGACAAATGGAACAAAGAGAGGAAGGGAATTTGTTTGGTCCAAATTTATGTAATCTCTTGTTATAGCCTATACAGTCTTGAAGTAGCCTCCACCATAGAGTGAATGCTTTACTCGTCATCCTGAGAGACCAAAAACTTTTTCCAGTAGGTTGGCTGCAATAAGAATCGAATCGGGATAGTCATAGGCGGGTGCCTATCAGAACGTAGTATCCTACCAAAGTCTGGGTGCCAAGAGTGTCGTAGGTAGCTGAGAGGAATATGTTGTACACTGAAGCATAGAGAGGAACTATAATCAATTTTCCAATGAGAGCAATCAGGTAACCAGGACTGGCTGACGGTACCATTGGATGAGGCAGGTTTCGCGAGTAATTCCAAAGTATTGTGTACTAAAGGGATGAATGTTGGGAGGGATCTATTAGATGTATTCTGAGACAATGCTGTCTTGACTTGCTTAAGAATGCCATGTACGGGAGCCCTATTAATAGACGGGAATAATACATTTCGACCTTGGTGCCAAGTAAAAAGATCCGTTATAACATATCTCGTCGGTATAGGGGGATGGCCGTTTTGGTCATTTGTATGTAGAAGTAGACCCTGAAGAGGCAGATCAAGATACCACCGAGCACTCCAAGTAGTAGTTGCTAGTAATGGTGGTAGTTTAGATATTAACGTTCCAATATGAGAGATAGTTGGTAATGTAGAGAAACAGCTTTGAAATAGCTTCGGGTACATAAACCATGATAGTATAGACGCGTGACCCGTATATTTCTGGAAACAATATACAATCCATGGAGACACAAAATCCAGTTTTGAAGGACCTTTGATCAGCCGTTGTAAATAAACCATATGTAAGGTAAAGCGTTGTTCCTCAATGTCAATGAGATTAAGGCCACCTCGTTGTTTTGACAAGCACATTACCGACCAGCTCGGTTTTGGCCAAAATGGGATAACGAAATCCTTGACAATCTTTTTAATTTCCATAATCCATTTTTTGGGTACCGGTATAACTCGTAGGCAATGCCATACTCGACTGAGTAGTAGAGTATTAGTAACTAGACTAGATCCGCGAACAGAAAGATGACATGGTTTCAATAAATGACTATGTCGAAGCACTTTTAGTTTTAGTTCATCTAAAAATACTTGAAGTTGAGCATCAGTATGGTATAGGGGATAGCCAAGATATCGAATGTAGGTCGAAGAGGTATTGTCGTGCCATTCAACACCATGGTTTCGAGCAATGGAGGTCCATGTATCAAGTCTTGCACCAGATAGAGATATCAGTACCGTCTTGTCAAGATTAACTCTGGCATTGGAGGCATAGTTATAGTGTTGTAAGAGATCAAGTAACACCTGCCACTCATGAACGTCATTTAGAAAAACTTCTAGGTCATCTGCATAGCTTAAAAGTTTTATAGGATCCGGTATGGTAGCGGTCGATTGACAAATAAAATCAT
This sequence comes from Pilaira anomala, assembly GCA_025716855.1. Taxonomy (NCBI): domain Eukaryota; kingdom Fungi; phylum Mucoromycota; class Mucoromycetes; order Mucorales; family Mucoraceae; genus Pilaira; species Pilaira anomala. The sequence goes on from JAIXMQ010000029.1 coordinate 351,890, forward strand.
CTTTGGGTAGATGCGTAGGCTGTTGTGGCTGTATACGAGAAGGTAGTGAGACCGGAAGTAAAGAAACTCCATTGAGTCTTGGGCATGCTATAATAGATCGAAGCATAGGTTCAAATGCCAAATTGAAAAGAAGTGGTGATAATGGATCGCCTTGACGTAATCCACGTAGCTGTGAGATAGGGGAGCTAAGCCAGCCGTTTATCGAAATGTTGATTTGAGTCTGGAAAAATAGTGTATCCAAAGCGTTCACTAAAGAAGAAGGAAAACCAAAGTGATGAAGAAGTACCCGTTGCAGGTACTCTGGGTGAATTCGGTCATAAGCCACTATGGCCAGAGACACAGTAATTGATACTGCTGTTAGACATTTATTTTCGAAGCACAGATATTTAATTTCCCATCGCAGAAATTTAATTACTGAATCATTTTTCAACCCGCGCTCTATGCATTTATTAAATAAACAGGTAATACTGATACGCTGGAGGTACCAGTTTCTATTATATCTTATAAAAAACTTAAAAAATGAGGGTTTTTTTTTCATTTATTCACATTCAGAACAAGGTAAAAAAAAAAAAAAAAAAAAAAAGGTGGCAGGAGGTTAAAGGAAAGACAAAAAAAAAAAAAAAAAAAAAAAAAACCCCCGGTTTCTGAAACTAAACGTTTTACAGCTACATTTATACAAGCTTTTTATATTTAAGCCTATATATTTTAATACTAAAACAATTAGAGTTTCTTTATCTAGTTTTATTTCAGAAACATATTGATTTGATGCCAAAAAAAGAAATCTCATTGATTTACTTACGTCACGTGCTCCCCAGCAAATTATTTAACCCTTAAAAATTGAGAGCCCCGCTTTTCAAGGCTCTTTGTTTATATACAATTCCGAACGTAATGAGATGGGTTAGACGAATCTGGTACATTCCTTTTTTTTTTTGCCAATCTAGACTGACATGTTTTTAACTTATGGCTTTATTTACTAGAACAGACCGTGGAATAAGCTCATTTACTTTAGAATGCTTTTTCTTTCGTGTTCGATTTCTTATATAATAGACCGAAACTCTAGACACGCCTACAGCTCAAACATGTAATGTGCCTATAATACTATGGTACATAAAGTAACTACTAAATTCATATTCCATATTTTTTTTATAAGCTAACGATATAAAAGTTTTTTTATTTAAGAGAAAAAAAAAGAAATCTATATATTTGGTATGTGGAGTTAAGAATATGAGAAAAAAGATACATTAAATGTCGATGCTAGAACGCGAAAAAGAAAGTTATAAGTTTTGAATGCTACCAGCAGAAGATTTGATGCTGTAGGAAATTTGTTTAAAACGTGAGTATATATGTATATATAATCTAATACATTTAAATACAGTCTAATACTTACTCTATATAGCAGGATCCAAACATAAAACGGTGTTTACCACGACGATTTCTTTTTTCTTTATTCTATCAAAAGAACAGCTATATATTTAATCATTTATCCAAGCTCCACCAGCAATTGTTATTTCAAAATTATTGATTTTCACTTGATGAAAAGGAGTAGAACTGGAACGACTATAGTAGTATTTCTTAAGGGATTTGATAATACTCTTGATTGGTAGAAACACGAAGTCTCTTGTTGCTGTTAGAAGGATTGGGCAAAGTATAATTAGACATTATTAGTGTTTGAAAAGATGAAAAGTACTACTATTATATAGGCAAAAAAAAAAAAAAAAAAAAGAGAGAGATAGGATATAATGGCTCATTTATTCATTTATGTTGTAAAAATTGGATGATTTTGACAAGTCGGATGATTTTGACAAGTCGGATGATTTTGTCAAATTGGGTATACAAATTGAAAGTACACAACAGATCGTTCAATCTCTTTGAAAAAATCAGATCATCTTCTTTAAAATTTGAACGAATCAATAAGGTTTGTCTATTTTGTGCGTTACAAACATAGGATTTCGATATTTTATTGGTTGTCTTATGCACAAAAAAAAAAAAAAGGAAGGTAATTATATAAAGAGCTCTTCTGTTTTTTTCTCTCTCTTTTCTCTTTTCTTTCTTTCATTTTTATCATCTCTTTCATCTATTTTTTTTGTATTATTTCTTTATCAATAAAAACTATTCATAACTTATATCTCATATCACAATAGACATAGGTGCTTTTAAAAGTTACTTTATTTTATAGGGCTAAAAAGCTACTTTTATTATACAAACTTATAGGTTTAACTCTCTAGGGGTCATGGATCTTTCTGAGCAATAAGGTACTCAAATTTACTTTAAGTCTTTAGACTATAACGACTTATGCTAATGCTTCTCCTTCTTGGACATTAGGAATCTTGGAGTTTCTTTCTCACAGCTTAAAGCTGAATATTACTTTTTTAAGGTACATCTTTGACAAATAAAACAATTAAATACGTGTATAGTAACTTCCCCTTTAAATTCAAAACAGTTTATTTGTATTTCAATCATCTTATTGTATAGCAATGGTAAATTTAAAAATATATCACTCTAAATTACAAACATCTAATTATCTTTCTTTATTTTAGGTAATACTTTCGAATTTGACTCTTTGGTCTATGGCAAGTATGTAATGCTGGATCCTAGTAGTAATAGACTTTCTCAAGTCATATTGTCACATCAAAGGATGATTAATATTTGGCTGTTGTTTTTCTAGACTTTTTTTTTTTACATTTGTTACTATTATCTATAACGCTCATTTACATGTATATAAAATAAATAAAATGTTCCATTTGTTCACATTATAATTCTTAATCTGCCTCTATAAGCCATATTATTATTATGGACGCATTCAAATATTCGTTTTTTTTTTTTTTTTTTTTTTTTTGTATCATATTTCTATTCGTTTTAAAGTTCAAACGATACCATATTTTGTATATTTATGGCCGTTATACGGTTTTTATTTCACTGAAGACAGTAATTTTTTTACGCTCTTTAGAATATATTTTACCGTCATTAGGTTGTTTTACACTCTCTTTAGTAAATATAATTCTGCTCTCATCATAATTTTTACGGTACTTAGTGAATAATATACTGAATTATTTAAGAGTAAAAAAAACCGTCGTCAGTAATCATATTACTGAAATTATCAGTATTTTTTTTTCTATCTTTAGAATTTTAATTACTGAAATTTTTAGTATTTTTATTTCTACCTTCAGTATTTTAAATACTGAAAAATTCAGTAATTAATTTTCTATCTTCAGGGTACATTGTAACTCATATATACTGAATTTTAGCTGTAAATTTTCAGTGTATATGTACACTGAAGATAGTATTTTATTTTCTTCTAGTGGCCATAGTGAGCCTTTTCTTGATCCAGTAGTACTGCCACAGCGGAAGTTCCCGTTGAAGAAGTAGATCGAGCATTGGACATCAAGGTATGATTGATCCATCCATTATCCGATATCAATCTATTTGGCAAAAAACCAGTTTGATATGGATTGACTAAATCTGGAAGTACTACATTAAATCTATTAGCTAATAATTTGGTGAAAAGTTTGGCATTGGTATTGATTAAAGACAATGGTCGCCAATTTTTTAATAGTTCGGGATCCCCCTTTTTAAACAACAGCACCATCCTGGTTTGCAACCAAGAATCTGGGTACACCCCATTGAGAGCATCATTTATCACTACTTGGAATAGTTCCAATACTTGTTTCTTTGCATTATGAGGTATTGGCACACTTCAAAAGGAATTCCATCCAATCCAGGGCTTTTGCCCAGAGGCGCTTTTTGAATAAGGTCATGTAGATATTGAGCATCTGGTTTGTCCATGAGTTTTTCAGCTTGATCAACATTCAGTCTAACGGAGGCGGGGATGGTGGTAAGCAACTCCTCTATATCTGTCTGAAAAGCATGTGTAGGTGTGTATAATTTAGTGTAGAAATTATGCGCCTCCTTCAAAATATCCGCAAAGTTCGTTAATACCGTACCCGTATTGGAGCATTTCAAGGACTGTATAGTTTGTCTAGTTTGGCGTTCCCTAATAACTTTATAAAAATACTTATTGTTCCTTTCACCCTTCTCGTGCCAACGAGTAGCTGATCGAAGCATAAATTGGTTTGTTTCTTTCTGAACTTGTTTATCTATCTTGATATCTATTTGACGTATTCGTTCAAGGTTTACAGCACTAGCTGTATCTTTAGAGAGTAGTTGGAGTCTATGGCGTTGCAAGGAGGTGAGAGTATTCTTATGAAGACTACTAGAATTTCGACTATACCTCTTGGCACAGACCTGCATAACCCATTTAAGAGCCTCCCATTTTAGTTGTGTAGAGACAGAGCCAATGACACCATCCTGGTCTTGAAAAAAACCTGTAATAGCAGAATCAAGTAGAGACAGAAAGTGTTCATCATTTAATAAGGCTGGGTTAAAGCGCCAGCTACCATTACCAACATTCGTCTGTTCGGGTACCAGGTCTACCGTCAGAAGACAATGGTCAGTATAGACAGCTGGAACCTTATGAATAGTACTGTTGACTAATCTAGTTGAAAGGCTAGTGTGACCAAAGATGTAATCTATTGTGGATCGGGAGTCAGTGTTCTGTCTAGTGAAAGTAGGTAAGCCTGTCGAATGACAGTTGTTAAATCGACGCCGAATCCAATCATACCATTCCACAATTTCTGGCTTACAGTCACGAGAACCCTTATTTGGTAATATTTTTATTTTTTTTCAAAAACCACCTTTTTTTTAAACAATAAAACGACTCTTACTCCACTATATCTACTAATATAAACAGCAATGTCAACTTCAAATACTGAAACAGACTCAAATAACACTTATAATAAATATTCTGAATTTGATTTAGGTGGTATTTATCACTTGAGTAAGTTCGGAATTTCGAAAGCTGAGATTTCAAGACACATGGGCATTCCTTACTCTACCGTCACTAATTTTCTCGAGAGATACGAAAAGAGAAAGACAGCAGAAAGAAGCAAGAGGCCTGATATTAAGCTTAAACTTGATGAAAGAGCAATGCGACACCTCAAGCAGATTTTGCACAAGGTCCCATTATGCTGCTATAATGATTTAAAAGTCGAATTAAAAAAGATGGACATCGATGTCTGTAGAGCAACAGTCATTAAGAGTTTAAAAAGGGAGGGATACTCTTCATACATTGCAGCCCATAAACCACGTTTGACAGAAGTACACAAAAAAAAAAGACCGGAATGGGCAAGACAGCATGTTAATTGGGATGAAGACCAATAGATGAGTGTAATTTGGTCGGATGAGTCGAAATTCACTGCAGGAGGTCATGTTGGAGCTCCAAGAGTTATTCGACAAGAATGCCACAGATATGACGCTGCTAATATTGTACAGACGACCAAGTATGGGACTGGTAGCGTCATTGTCTGGGGATGCTTTTGGGGTGGTGGATTTGGTCCTTTGGTGTTTTTTGACACTACAGTGGATCAAGAAGCTTACATCAACTGCTTGTCTAATAATTATATCTCTTGGGTTACTAGACTTTCAGAGGAATAGCAGAGGGAGTTTATATTCCGAGAAGATGGTGCCAGCTGTCATACTTCAACGTATGCAAGATGGTGGAAAAAGCGTTGGGATATTAAGGGCTTTGAGTACTGGCCAGCTCAAAGTCCGGATCTGAACCCCATCGAGAACGTTTGGGGACTTTTCAAAAACAGGATTGTTAAGAGAAGGTCCGAGGTAAATAGTATGGAAAAATTGAAGGAGGTTTTGAAGGAGGAATGGGAAAAACTTGGTGTAGAGTATGCTGGTACGTTGGTAAAGGGAATGAAGGAAAGATGCGAGGCTGTAATTAAAGCCAAAGGGGGGCCAACGCGCTTCTAACTTCGGGTTTTTTTTTATATTTATTTAATAAACATGTTTTCCTAACTTTTTGAAAACTATGGTGTCTTTATTCTTTATTGACCATATGTCATCTTAATTTGAAATGCTACCTTGGAAAATTAAATATTTTATACAATAAAAATTCACCAAATAAGGGTTCTCGTGACTGTATTAGAAACAAGTACAGAATTGAGACACATGTTAAAGTCGCCAAAGAAAATCCAAGGGTCCTCCATAATATCACCCTGTTGGAAGAAAGGGAGGTCTTGAAAAGAACTAAGAAAATATAAACGATCCAGAGGTTGCGCAGGTACATAGATTGACGCCAGTCGACATATCAATTTATGATGGGCATCTCTTAAGGCCGCCACAATACATCGCTCATCTAATGATATAGAGACATCATCTAAAAAATAAAAATCACGATTAAGACATACTATAGCGCAATGCTTGGATAAGACATTGGAGCAGTTTGGGAATAAGAAATTGGTGAATTGGTGTTGTTGGTCTATCGACAAATGCTCGTTTTGACGAAAACTGGACACTTCCTGTAGACATAATAAATCTAGGGATAAAATTGATCGGTTGCGTAGAAAAGAGGTAAACTCTTTTTGTATTACAGGGTGTGAAGCTTTAAAAATGCTACGCGCATTTAAAGTACCCATACGTAAAGGCTTACTTAACATTGAGCCTTACGGCTGTCTTGTTTCGTAAGTTGTGAAGAGTGGAAACTCCCATCAATCAATGTTGTATCTTCAATATTATCAGTTTCGATATCGTCGTTAATAACAATGGGATCATCCATCACTGTATCTGTTGTAGCAGCACTGTCATGACTTGTTGATGGATCCTCATCGTCCGTATTGTCTGTAATAATATTCTGCTTATCTTTTACATCCTGTAACCTAGCCCGAGTGGTCATTGGTGTAGCATCTTTACTGTTTTTATGCTTATGTTTTTTGGTTGTATTACCTTTACTTTTCTCAGTACATGTTCCAGCAGATGCTTCGATATCATCATAGTGAGTCTTATCAGTGTTGCGGGTCATTTCGGATATGGAATCCACCTTCATATAACTAGCTACTTCATACGTCGCGTATTTGGAGGCAGCTGTCCCATTAATAACACTATTAAAATCTTTTTTGGCAGTTGGTAATTCCTCTTCATCTGCCGAATTAGATACATCATCATTATCCTTCTCTTCTTTCCTCAATGGTTTGGATGGGGCTTCAAGAGTATTTCTGTCTCTAATATATGCATCTAGAGCATCCGATTCGGTTATCATGGGCTGAACTGGCTCCAGCACCTTATCCATTTTGAGACAATGTTTTCTAGTATGTCCATACTCTCGACATTTAAAACATTTTTGGTTCTTCAAACTAGGACAGTCTGCAATCTTATGACCAGCCATCCTACGAAAACCGCAAACCGGGTCGGCACCTTTATACCAGATTGGGACAAAAGTATTCCATTCATCTAAATATATCGTTCGATTGAGTGCTTCTGGATTGTGAGTGTCCCCGTCGTCATCAATGTAATCTTGAGTTGTATCTAATAGGACAGATACTTTCCCTTCAAAAAATCCATTAAAAAAATACTTCTTAATCTGATATACCTTTCCATAGTAACGTAAGGATTTTTGTAACTGTTGTACAAAGTTTTCCTCATCACTGAGTCGGAAGATAGTCATACGAACACGAAGAAGAGGTTGACCAGAAGTCGTGTCAGCCGAGGAGACGCCCTTAAATATTCTCTCGTCGATAGTGATCCCTTGATTGATAGCTACCATAGCATGTGCAGCCTCTTTGAAATGAACTTCAATAAGAAGTTCAGTTAATGGTTTCCCATTATACTGACTAATAGGTAAACAACCTGATATTTTACCAATTTGTTTCTCAATTTCGACATATGCTTCAGAGTGTACCTTGAACAGGTCAGTTGGAAATGCAAAAAGAACTGATCTAGGTGATAAAGCCTGTTGTAAAATAGCTGATGCTTTACGTACTAAGATTATATTATTTAAATCTTCGTCTTCATATACAACTTTGCCAACGAGAGTAGTCTTTCCTGTTTTTGTTGTATCTGCATGAGCGGGTGCTGAGCGTAAAAACTTCATTTTAACGCCGCGGGACGCCACTGTTGTCCAAGATTCCGGTGGAGTCTCTGTCATAGAGTTAAATATCAGAAGGAGTTTCTTGTGTATTGTTATTACAAAGAAATTCAGGGACAAGCCAATATTTGTGTAAGAGACAACAAATAAAGACAATGGGGTGTTTGTAAAGAGAAAAGTAAAAACTATGGGAAATCGATAATTTCCAGTCGAATGGCAGTAAGATTCGAGATGGATGGATTTATTTAAGTATGATATATCTTATGACTTATTTTCAGACTTTTTAAATAAAGTAATGAATAAGCGAAAGAGCCTTCTTGACATGTATATAAACCCTCCATATTTTTGTAAATAATAAAAGAATTATCTTATTTTGCGTGTGATTATTTTATAGTTCCTTTACTATTTTTTATTTCGTATTCATTCTATATTTTATAGCTCGGATACATCACAATGATCATGTTAAATTTATTGGATGAAGGCATACTATAGATATCATGGAACTTACATTGCTGGGCATGATATGCAATTATAGCCTCAGTATCATCAAAAATGTGTATGTGACTGGTGTCAGTCGTAGCAGCAGCAGCAAACCAGCGTTGTATCCTGCCTGTAATTCAGCACTTGTTGCAGAGGCAATGGAAATGGAACTCGACTCTTCTGGAGAGGAGGAAAAAGAAACAGAAGAAAACCCACGTTGTTAACCTTCTCAACAGGTGTACTGACAGCATCCCAGCTCATAGCACCCAACTGCAATTCCGGGGAATTACTGACGAAGGGCAAAGAGCGCTGAGCAGTGTTACACTGATGATGAGGTGTCCAACACACTACATGACACTTGTAGCACTTACGCTGATTATTTCTTACCCTATCTACATTACCAACCGAACCCGACAAACCACCAGCAGCACCAGCAGCAGCACCAGCAGCAGCACGACAATCACCAGTATTATGGGCGTTGGTACGATCAAAGCGCAGTATTTACCAGTAGCGACCTTGACTGGGCGACTAATCATAGCCGTATCATTGATAGGGTGGCACATACCAGGTGGAGCAGCCATTGCAGGGACAAAAAAGAAAGTACAACCGTTGTTACCAGCAAGCTTGGACCGGTTTGATTGCACTTGGATAGAGTCAAAAGCATCCATAGTCATGGTAGCACGCTTGGGAGCCCAGGGAGCAGTCGGAATAGCAGTAACACCATTAGATCGTTCATTACCTAGTACCTTACTGTTTTGCACGCTACGAGCCAACCCAGCCAAAACATCAACATCCATAACCTGCTTATATAAGGGCAGATTTACCATTGATAACGAGACGTAGCCGGCAATACGCTCATGGAGCCCAAGTAAGAACTTCTCAGCCAGCACAGAATTAGGAAGTAACTGGTCCACAGCACGACGTCTCAAACTATTGAAGCGATCAATGTAATTATCCAGACTTTCAGTTGGGCCCACCATCATGATATCATTCAACTGACTTGCACAGTAGTTGTGGACAATGGGCTTTAATGGGAAAAGACTTAGGGTGTTTTTATTATAAAATAAAATTGAAAGAACTCTTCTAAACTAAAATAATAATCGTCTTTTATATATCCTGAATATCCTGATAATTGTGTTTGAAAAGGACCATCTTTTTGATGGTGGGTTTAAACGAATCTATACCCAAATCTTCTGCTTTCGAATATAAACGTTTTACTCTTTTGAATTGACCGTAAATAATCTTGGATCCTATCTACCCGATTGGATAACAACCTATGTCCCTGTTCAATGGTACCTTGTAATTACATTACAATGGTTATTATTGATCTGGGATCCGCTGCTACAGATTTCATTGGTAAATGCTTTTACTTGAATTGACATAAGAACTATTATTATTGTACGACCCGATCAATCCTATTTGTTCTGTTTGGATTGAATTATGTTTTCCCCTTTTTGGGATTGAATTGACAGTTGTTGGAATATTTATTATTCCAACGGTGTTATTCTTTTTTATTTTTTGTTTCAGTATACGGGTAATATAATATCATTTATTATTAATAGATGAATAATGTATTTTTGCTGGTAATAGCCGTTCTTATCCCAACACAAGGTAGCTAATCTTGTATCAAGACTATTAACAGTAAATATCTCTTATTCTATTTATTAATATATAAATTGAGGTTTTTGTTTTATGTTTTCTTATTTAAAATCTCAATTTATTTTTATTGTTTGCTTTTGGTTTATTTTACCAGCAAACATATTTGAAGTCAATTGTATCTGCATTTAAATATAGAGTATTTCCTTTAGGTTCAAGATATTGATAGTGATATACAATGTGAAACATGTATATTATTATGAATATATAATTGGTTTTTATTATAATGTTTAATTTATATCCCTGATCTACTTATGTTTTATAAGTAGAGATGGTGCAAATACGACAGTGGTTACGTTCTTCCTGAGCATTAAGACCATACCTTTCTTTCATGGCCGTGGCAAGTTGGAGCCAAAGGGGGTCTTTTCGGTATACTTGACGGAAGCGGTTCACAAAGTCTTCAAACCAAAGACGGATAGTTCCAGCAAGAAGAGGGGGCAGCAACACACGAAGATAGTTAACATCAAGGTCTTGACCATAACTAATCATGACATCGGTGAAGTTCATGAGACAAGTGTTAACATCAGCAAACACTGGGGCAGAAGGAAAAAAGACTTGGCCTTCCCATTGAAACAAAGGGAGGTTACGGAGTGCTACCTGAGAACCTTTAAGTTTCCTTTTATTTCTGTGACTTGATTGATTTAGTTATTATTAAATAGAAAATGAAAATAGCTTTATTGAATAGTATTAGTTAAGAACAATCTTTTGATAAATAATAATAATAATACGTTACTTTTTCTAATTCTCCTCTATGATAATAAATTTTAATCCAAAGAAAAAAGAGAAAGTAATCCGTAAGTTCATTTTATAAGGTAGATATAACTAATTTGGACATTTAATAATAATAACAACAACATTTCCTTATTGAGAGGGATCAATCTCAAACCAGAAACAAAAATCACAAATAGTCACAGCTTTCATTTCTCCCCCACTATTCCTTGATTAATTTTGAATTAACAACTCGTCGTTGAACAAAATTCTTTAAATGCGAACCGTTGATTGCTCGTTTCAATTTGACTCCATCCGCGTTAACTAAGACAAAAGTATTACGATGAAACCTGTCGATCACCGTAAAGACCTTACTATTAAATGTTGAGTCTAATTTATTTTTCTTCGTATGTTTCTTCATCATGACTTGATCACCAATCTCTATCCTAGACACCTGCTTCAATTCCGGGTCTTCTTCCTTGAGCATCACCTCTTCTTGATTGATTTGTTTATCCATTAAGAAATATAACCGTTCGAGCTCTAAACGCATTCCTAACTTGTATAGAGGATCAGTATCAATATTTCTAGGGGTAAGATCAAATAAAGATTCATAAGGCGAAATTCCTAACTATTTATGTACTTTCGTTCGATAAGCATACAACATTGCTGGTAACATAACATCCCAATTCTTCTTGTTATTAATCACCATCTTCTTAATGCCTTTAGTAATAATGTTATTGACATGTTCTACTTTTCCATTTGTACTTGGTTTATAAGGTGCTGAAAATTGATGTTTAACATTGACATATTTAACGAAATCATCCACTTCTTTACTTGTAAAATGCGAGCCATTATCCGATAAAATTTTTTCTGGGGGACCAAAATTGCAGAAAAGTTCTTCATATAAAAATTTCACAGTAGTATCCGAGTCTGCCCGCTTAACCGCCTTAGCCACAGGCCAACTAGTAAAGTATTCGATAGCCATGATAATATACTTATTTCCGGAGCTACTTTCAGGGAAAGGGCCAATATAGTCAATTCCAAACCTTTCGAACAAGTGATTCACCGGTATTCTACCCACTACAGGCAAAATTTCAGGCAAATTAGAGAACAATTGACACGATTCACAAGATTGAACATAATTTTTTGCTTCTTCATATGCCTTGGGCCACCAATAATGTAGATACAGTCTTTTCCAAGTCGCATCTTGACCGAAATGACCGTGGCCATCGTGCACTTCTTTGAGTAATGACAGTCTTTCTCGAATTTTTGGTATCTTCACAAAACGATCACCTACTTTTCTAAACATTTCTCCTTCTTCATTTAGTTTGTATCTAGTACCAATAACCTTAACCTTCTTATCACTACAATCACCTTGAACAGCGCTCTTCAAAATTTTATATATATCATACAAGTAGTCTTCATAATCTTGATTTTCATTTACTTGATCAACTAACCATGACTCAAAAAGATATTCATCTGGAGAAATCAAATCTTCTTTATCCAAAACAAGAGGCGGGTATCGAGACATAAAATCAGCTACCACGTTGGTTTTACCTGGTAAATGATTCACCTTGAAACTAAATTCTTGTACTGCTTGTGGACAATCAGTAATTAATGAGAAAAGACTTAGGGTTGATTTCTTAGATAAAATCAAACTGAAAGAACTCTTCTAAACTAAAATAATAATCATCTTTTATATCTTGAATATCCTGATGAGTTGTGTTTGAATAAGGACCATCTTTTTGATGGGTTTAAATGAATCTATACCCAACTCTTCTGCTTTTGAATAAGTACGTTCTACTCTTTCGAATTGACCATAAATAATCGTGGATCCTATCTACCCGATTGGATAACAACATATCTGGTTCCTGACTAAAGATCACCTTGTAATTACTTACATGGTTGTTATTAGTCTGGATTCCGTTGTTACAGATTTCATTGGTAAATGCGCATACTTTTAAATTGACAAGAACTATTTTTCTATCATACGACCTGATCAACCTTATTTTAGATTGATATCATGTTTTCCCAGTTTCGGGATAGAATTGACAGTTGTTGGGATAATCTTTAGTCCAACAATGTTATTCTTTTTTATTTGTTTTGTAAACAGGTTGTATAATATTACTATTTAATATTAATAGATTAATAATGTATTTTTGCCAGTAATAGTCGTTCTTACCCCAACACAAGGTAGCTAAGCTTGTATCGAGACTATTACCGGTAAATATCTTTTATTTTCTATTAATATGAATTGAGTATTTACTTTATTTGTATTGTTTTATTCTCAATTATATTTTATTATTTGATCTTGGTTTTTTACCATCGATCTTATTTTACGTCAATTTGTATATGCATTTGAATATAGAATATTTCCTTAGGTTCAAAATATTGATAATAATATACAATGTTAAACATGTATATTATTATGAAGATATGTCAGGTTTTTATTATAATGTTTAGTTTATAACCCTGATCTACTTATATTTATAAGTAGAGATGACGCAAATACGACACTGCTATTATCCATCTTTGGAGACGACTTCCAGGATCCGATTTAGTAAACAAATATCTTACAGCCGTATTATCGGTAAAGAGATCGAACGTTTTGTCAACCAAATATCTTCTTAACTTAGATAAAGCATACACCACACCAAGCAACTCCTTTTCCACAGTTGGATACTTCATTTCAGCTGCAGTAAGCTTACGCGAAAGGAAACAAATTGGTCTATCTACACCACTCTCTTCATCATACTGTACTAAAACACCACCTATTCCTACATCTGAAGCATCAGTAAACAACTTATAAGGTAGCTTGGGGTCAGGATACTTAAGCTGAACAGCTTTTGCAAGCGCTTCTATTAATTGCAAAAATGCATTTTCATGAACTTCCTTCCATTCCCATTTCACATCTTTCTTCAACAGTTCATTTAGAGGAGCTACAATATCACCAAAACGATTAACATGTCTTCTGTAAAAACCAGCTAATGAAGTAAACGCTGTTATATCTGTCTTATTTTTAAGTCTAGGAAACTCCAAAATCTTCTTCACCAAACTCGGTTGCGGCTTAATACCTTCACGATTAACAATAAAACCAAGAACAGAGACTTCTTTCTGACACCACGCGGCCTTAGATGGTTTTAACACCATATTAACTTCTCTAAATTTCGTCAAGACCTTTTCCAGATGAATCAAGTGTTCCTGGAAAGTCATGGAATACACCGTAATATCATCAATATAAGTTGACACAAATGAACCGATAAAGCCTTGCATAGCTAAATAAATTGCTCTACTAAAACAGGCCGGACCATTAACTACACCAAAAGGTAAAACCCGATACGAGAAACAACCCCAAGGAGTGGCCATTGTTAATTTAGGAATAGAATCATCTTCTACCAATATCTGATTGAAACCCTTCAGTAAATCCAGAGTAGTAAATATTTCAGAACCCAGATAATCTTCCAACAAATGCTGTAATGAAGGTAGAGGCCACGGGTTTTTCTTAGTAACAGAATTTAGGTCTTGAAATTGCACAACCAATCTCCCTTCTTTAGTATTTTTTTTTCTAACATACATAGCGGGAAAAGACCAACCCAACGAAGAAGAGCCATCTTTTTTTGGATGATGCATGGTTGGAATAATTTGACCATTAGCTAACATATTTGTTAACTCTTGCCTGAATATTTCCAGCTCAGAATGAGACATATGTCGATTGGGTCGCTTCATAATGGGAGTATTATCACCCGTATCCACAGAAAATTTGACCAAGTTAGTTTGTTTGAGATCATTATAATCCAGACCGAACACGTCAATAAACTTGCATAACAATTCTTCTAATAATTCTTTTTCATTACTAGATAACGCCAATTCTTGCACTTGTTGTTTCAGAATACTTTTAATCTCTTCTGGGTGAGTGTGTTCATTTTTTATTGCCTTGGTTTCAGTACTCAATTCACTCATAAATGCTTCTTCAGAATTGTCTTCTTCAAAAACAGGAAAAATTAGATAAGATTCTTGCACACTGTCTGAGCTTTCATCTGATGCATTAACTTCACTTTCCGAGGTTTCTTCCGACTCTTCACTGACCGATAATTCATCTTCATCCCCTGAATATCCGTCTTCAAAATCACTCTGAATGTCAGCCCCTTCAATCCTTTTCATGAGCTCAACGTCAGTTAAAAATCGGACCTCCAAAGGTTCAATTCCGTTATCTGTTTTGATAGTAAAATGAGCGCGTGGGTAATCTACTGCTATACCTAAGACTTGCAAACTTTCACTTCCTAATAGTAGGTCATATGGAGGATTCTCAAATACCACAGGAGTAATTTTGATCATAACACCTTGTACACAAACTAGCAAATTTTTGACTATTCCTAATGGTTTAATGAGCGAACCATCAGCAAGCTTATTACTCGATAAATTAGCTTGTTTGATCATTTCCAATTGCAACTCATTCACTAGTTTCTTGCTTATAATAGATCCATGCGATCCAGGATCCAAAATACCATCACCTATCATACACCCATTGACAATAGCAGTAACACGAGGAGCCCCCAAATACCCTTCATTTGCTTCCGAGGACCTTCTAATTTTGCTTTTGCCAGTAACCTGATAAACCTCCTTTACAGAATGAATTTCTTTATTATCACGCGCAATAGCAGACTCCTTCTTCTTGGATTTTCTCACACGTTTAGTTTTTTGTATCAATTCAGACCTTAAGCCTTTCAAAGGTAGCAGTTGTTCTAACGAGACAGAAAAAACTTTAGCCTTCAAAATGCCATCCGCAGTTATAGGGTCAGATGATACAATCCGAACTGCAGATTTAACCATTACTGGAGTACCGATACTTGCTTCCTCAACGATTTCCATTGGATGATCTCCTTCCAGTGCCCTTTCTTTAACGACAGGAATTAGGCTTACTTGAATCATCAATTTTCCTCTTAGTTCTTCCTTTCCTAGGACTTACAACGTCTTTAGGCTTCGAATCACGCACCTTGACTCTCTTTCCACTACGAGTGACTCGTAAATTTCTATCACTCTCATCATTTCTTACACGCTTATCAGCAACATAGGATTCAACATGGTCTTTATTAAAACTAGAACTTTGATTCATTACTAAATAAGACTCTTTCTCTCGACGACGATCAATATAATCAGGACATTTCCAGAAAGAATGGGATCCTTTATTACCACGACAGATTTTACAATCTCTGGGGCATTCGTGCGCAGTGTGACCGTAGTCGTGACAATTAAAACATTGTTGCCCTAATGGTTTACTCGTTTGCTTATTCCGATTTTCCATTAAGTTTAAACCACCGTTGTCCAAGAGAAGGGTAAATTTTTGAAAACTTTTAGTAAGGTCTTCCACCATCTTCTTGTCAATCATGTCAGCTTTATGTTCCTCTTTTTCCTTTTGGTTTTTAGTCTTCGTAACCTTTTCTCTGACTACTACTGATTTAACTTCTTTGGGTTTCTTAGACTTTTTCTTGAGAACAACTTCTTCTTCTTCACTTTCTTCTTCACTTTCACTCTCCAAGTTCGATTCTTCCGTTTCAGTTTCACTTTCTTCTTCCTCACATTCCCGGATAGCAATAACCTGAGCATCCGAAAGCATTTTGGGAAGATGTTGTTTTATTAACATACGTAAAGCTATAGGCTTGATTCCATTGATAAAAGTGTCCTTCAGAACCGTTGCGTTAATTTCACTCCAATCAGCTTTGACTCTTCTTTGACGATTATACGTACTAACGAGATGATCAAAACGATCCACGTATTGACGCATGGACTCATTAGACTTTTTCTTAATACCCAAGATAGCAGAGAGAACGTTGTTGATTTTGACCTTAGACTTTTGAAATCTTTCAGCAAACTTTTCTTTAAATTCCTTCCAGTCGGCAAAATTATGATCATAAAACCAATTAAGATGTGCCGAGGACTTGATATAACCTGGTATAAGTTTTAGTTTATTCTCATCAGGCACTCCTGCTACGTCCATATTTGATTCGTAAATCTTTAACCATCTCGTAGGATCCGAGTTACGCTCGAAATCGGGGACTTGATCACTCCATTAGCCATCATTACATTTTCAGGCATATTTACTAATGAAGAGGAATTTTGGTATCGCTCTTTCTTAAATAACTTCAGATTAGAAAAACAATGAGAACCTTTAAGTTTTCTTTTATTTCTGTGACTTGATTGATTTAGTTATTATTAAATAGAAAATGAAAATAGCTTTATTGAATAGTATTAGTTAAGAACAATCTTTTGATAAATAATAATAATAATACGTTACTTTTTCTAATTCTCCTCTATGATAATAAATTTTAATCCAAAGAGAAAAGAGAAAGTAATCCGTAAGTTCATTTTATAAGGTAGATATAACTAATTTGGACATTTAATAATAATAACAACAACATTTCCTTATTGAGAGGGATCAATCTCAAACCAGAAACAAAAATCACAAATAGTCACAGCTTTCATACTGTTGGAATTCGGTTTGAAGGGTTTTATAAAATAAAATAAAAGGCGATAAATTAAATGACAACGAACAAAGGGGGTTTATTCTTTATTCAAAATTAACTGAGAGCTCCATATTTCTAAACTATGCGACTATTTATATTATTACTAAAGATTTGTTAATGACATAATGTTATAGTATTATTTAGTCTATATATCAGCTCTAATGTCTAGCGTGATATATAGTTTATTATTTTATGTTTTTAGTTTTGTATGATGTAAGTAGAACAGTGTAGGTGTTTATATCTGAGATATGACAGGTACTGGATTACCCTGTCATAGCGCTCAATCGAGGTAACACAATGACTTAATTCAATTATGTACCGACGATCTTTTACCTTTATTTATTGCCCAAAGCACATAATGTAAGGTATGAATATATACAAGATCTGTCATATATTCTTTATTATAAATACAAGAGTCAGCCCGGATTATTACTCATATCTGTTCTGGTTTAATAGGTGTAGCTACTCAACTATTAAACATATGATGCAACATCGCTTTGCTTCCTACAAGTACTTTACTAATATAGTATCAATTTTAATTATTCAATCTAAACTTGTAATAGGTTTTGGATTGAATTATCAGAATTTAGTGTTAATTCTACATCATGTATTTCCCATAGTCCGATAATTGTTTTATAACATTGTATTGTGTATCAATTCGTATTGATATGTCAATCTTTAAGTAATATAGTCATTTATTGTTTAAATGAGAGTTATGTAATATCCTTTTTATATGAGTAGTATAGGTCAAATACAACACATACCTTCGAGATTTTCGACCCAGTAATCGACTCACCACGGGTGGCTTGCACTACCTTGAGTGCCTTGGACATCATTTCAAGATCATCCACCGTACGAGAGAACTTGCTTCTCAGTTGCTTCAATTCAGCTTGGGACAAGTTACCAGCAACAATTACCACACCTGAAAAATAAGCAGCATCGGCTTGAGCTAAGGTAATGCTTGTTTGAATATCAAGCAAAGGACTAGAACCTGCACCACGAGGAGGATAAGCACTAGCAGCTTGAGTAGGAGCATCACTAGATGCAGCATCACCAACAGAGTATTCAACTTCTTCCATAGTAGAGGTAGCAGGGACCATGGCTTCTTGAGAAGGACCAGTAATAGAGGTAGAATTAATAGCGGACATAGTAATTTGGTAAGGAAATATATTTAAGTGGTTGAAAAAGTTTTTTAGATACGGTAATAAAAGTTAAGTTTTAACAAAAATTTAAAAAAATGAGATGTTCGAGCTATTATAGTGATAGAACAAACGGAAATAAAAACAATAAAAAATATATAACAAAGTTAAAATAAATCAGACTGCAAAAATAAACTAAACTTTATTAAAAGGTACAAGAAGTGTTTGGTTATACAGTACCCGCTCTATATAAGGCCATAAAATATTTCAGACTTTTGCGGCCTTAAATCGTGTCATGGCCTTATTTATGCCTTGAAAAAAGTTAAAATAGGCAAAATATTCAGAAAATTGCGGCCTTAAATCGGAAATGGCCTTAAATCGAACGGCCTTAAACAGAGCGGGTACGGTATAAAGTAAATAGAAGTTAAACAAGCGAAGCATGAATTGTGAAATATAGCCATGATCAATGATCTATTACAATAAACATGTTGCTGAAAATTAGATAAAAGGTCCCCAAGTATTGTAACTCGGGGTTGCTGTACCTGATAATTATAAAAGAGGCTTGTTGATCATAGAGACAATGATGTGATTTATATATTAGCCAATTAGATAATTATTGTAGTGTGAATAAACCTTAGTATCGTAAAGTAGTAAATGATAATAGAACATGTGTAATTATATGAGAATATAATGTGCTCGCTCACCACAAATAAGTGGTTGATTTGCAATAGCCATTTCGTCGTGATTAAGTTCCCTAAATACAGAGGCAATTGATGATCGTAAATTGTTTAAGTAAGTGCTACTATAGTGATTATTGTGAACTAAAAAATGTAATACGTTGGTGACATTGTATTCCAAAGGATTTGCAGGTGGTTGGTGGTTATGACACCATTGTTCGTAAAGATTCCATTCTTGTTTGTAATTTTTTGTATGTAGTGGTACTTCTTGTTGATTTTTTCAAATACACTATGGCCAGAGACATAGTAATTGATACTGCTGTTAGACATTTATTTTCGAAGCACAGATATTTAATTTCCCATCGCAGAAATTTAATTACTGAATCATTTTTCAACCCGCGCTCTATGCATTTATTAAATAAACAGGTGATACTGAAACGCTAGAGGTACCAGTTTCTACTATATCTTATAAAAAACTTAAAAAATGAGATTTTTTTTTTCATTCACATTCAGAAAAAAAAAAAAAAAAAAAGTGGCAGAATGTTAAAGAAAAGGCAAAAAAATTCCCCCGGTTTCTGAAATTAAATGTTTTACAGCTACATTTATACAAGCTTTTTATACTTAAGCCTATATGTTTTAATACTAAACAGTTACAGTCTCTTTATCTAGTTTTATTTCACAAATATATTGATTTGATGCCAAAAAAAAATATTTTTTTTCTCATTGACTTCCTTACGTCACGTGCTCCCCAGCAAATTCTTTAACCCTTAAAAATCAAGATCCCCGCTTTTCGAGGCTTTTTGCTTATACACAATTCCGAACGTAATGAGATGGGTTAGACGAATCTGGTACTTTCTTTTTTTTTTTTTGCCAATCTAGACTGACATGTTTTTAACTATTGGCTTTATTTACTAGAATAAACTGTGGAATGAGCTCATTTACTTTAAAATGCTTTTTTTTCCATGTTCGATTTCTTATATAATAGGCCAAACTCAAGGCATGCCTACAGTTTAAACAAGTAATGTGCCTATAATAATATGGTACATAAAGTAACTACTAAATTCATATCCCATATTTTTTTTTATTTTTT